>NW_023591289.1:0-165543 GCF_014843425.1 Jatropha curcas | reverse complement strand
CAAGCACAGAATGTGCATTTTATGGAAGATGCCTAAATGGAGTCGGGAAAGCGAGACCATGCTTGGATATAATTCCACAGCAGAGATTTAAAGTTGCTAGAGCCTCCTCGAAACTTGATGTTGGTTAGATTGATGAACCTAAATCAGAGGCAAATCAAGATCACTTTCTGAAATCTATTCAGAAGTGCATAGTATGCAGTCCTGCGAACCATGATGAAATTTTTCAGCGTGAGGCACAAAAGAGATAAAAAAGAAGAATGGCCACCGGTTCCGAGTATGCTGCAACCGACACGGAGGAGTTGAAGATTATGATTAAAAAAATAAAACGTGGCCAGATGGTAAAACAGACTCTGATGACAGAAAGGTTGATTGGAGTAAAAGTGGTGTATTCACCGAACCAAATACGCTGAAATGGGGAGATGGGCTCTATTTAATAAAGCATAACAAGCAAGGCTTGTTGTGCAAGTGGGTTACCTGCTTCAAAATCCTCTGCGTGTTTGATTTATTCTGACACATTTTGCTCCTCTCGTTCTGCCGAGGAGCTTCACCGGCAATCGAGAAACAATCAGCCGTTGCTTGCGTGGGCTAATTGCTGCTAAAAAGGATTGAAAAGAAAGACTGTGTACCATGTTAGATGTTCAAGTCCAAGTGTTTTCCTAAAATGCGTCTTCTCAGGAGAGAGAGGATCTGTACGCTTGAAACAACCCTGAGCGGGCTTGTTGGAGAATAAGAGCAAGAATGATGATGTGCTGTATTGTCAAAAAAAGCACTATACCGGCTTGAAATCCAATTACCCAGGCACCAAGGGCCTGGTCCGATTATAGCAGAATTGATTGAGCATTTGATGCAGCTGGTGGATTTCCAAAAAAAAGTCTCAATGAGCTACCCTCTACAAATCAAAGGTGATGAAGATCAAATTTTTGTTCTGTTGGTTTCCCTATATGTGGATGACTCTAACTTGTTATAGGAAAGCAATTTGGAACTTCGTGAATACAAATTCAAGAACAGATTATGCAACAGAACCTTTGATGATGAACTGGACTTGGGGAAATGGCATCATTTTCTATGGAATGGAGCGCGTTCAAAACCAAAAGGAGAAAGAGGTGTTCATTTGGCCAAACCCACAATATGCTAAAAGAAATTTTTGACAGCCAAAATTCAGAATCGGCATTTGAGTTGCAAGATTGCTACAACTCCTTATGGTAAAAATGTAAATAAAAGCTCAGCAAGGGAAGATGTAGCGCCGGAAAAGCGTCTGACGAAAACTCTTTAACAGAAGCCTCTCTAGTGGCGTTGCTTATTGTACCTTTAAACTTGCCACAAGACCTGACACTCTTACATTCTGCTTTGAAGTCTGCCTATCTCCGATTACGAATTGTGCTACTGAAACTCGATTTTTCTGTTGCTAAAACGAGTTCTAAAGCATACTGTGAAGAGGAACATCCTGAAGGCATGGAATCACAGTTCGGTGCTAGTCAGTTTCATTGTTTCTGCAGGGCCTATTCTGATAGTGATTCATTGGTGGTTCTGATGATATGAAGAGTACTTCAGGTTATTGTTTTAATCTGGGGTCAGGAATTGTTCTTCTTCGTGTTTGTAAAAAAACAAGCAAAAGTTGGTTGCCACATAATCAACTCGCCGGAGCTGGCAGAGTTATTGCAGCTACAAGCTGCTGCCAAATCAAGCTTTATGCTTAAAAAAGGTGTCTATTTGTATCTGAAACCTGAAGCCAAAAATGAAGGCACATACTTATGTTTTGTGGATAACCAAGCACAATAGCTATCTCAATACAATTCCCCGTTTTTCATGGAAAAATGAAACACTAATATCAAATTGTTTTTCCTTAGGAGACGTGGCAGAAAGAAGTTCTGTTATTCTGACAATATTGCAAAAACCGATGACAATGTGCAGGAACAATCCTTTACCAAATTCTTTGGAAAGAAGCCAAAATTTGAGTTTCCTAAAGGGAAAAACTTGGAAGGGTTTGCCAGCATCTATATTAAGCAAGAAAAAAGAAGATAGATTAAGAAGTTGGACTTAGCTGCTTGCACTTGCCAATTTAGTATGCTGCCAAAACATTTTTTCTTTTTTCTGTTATTCCTTGTACTCCTTCTGTTCTACCTACCATTCCTCCACCTGTTCATCTACTTTCCATCTCCTTCTTCTAGCTCGAAGTTGTTAAACGTAGAAGGCATGTTTCCCATGGTTTGAGCTAAATATAGGAATTTTTGTTATACTTTTTTTTGTATTTAAAGAAACATTGCAATTAATAAAAATACACGTTACACTGCTAATATTTCCTTTTTTTTCCTCTGTTATTTCTTAGTTTGCTCCAACATAGAGCCTGCTCTGCGCTTCCGGCACTGAATCCTCCTTCCAGTGCCCAGGACCTAAATAATACTCGATACCAGGCATAGTACTCCTCATCTCCAGACTCCTCTGTTCTTGGCAAGGGGAAGGTAGTCTTACTATTTTATTCTGGTGCCACTTATCGTAGATCTATTTGTCCTGGCATCAAAGGTCTTGAATTGCCTTGCAATTTCTCTTGTCGTGGTACGGTTCAATTCCAAAAGATAACTGCGGGACCCTACACTTGCGCCGACTGGATTATTCAAGCGGGTCTTGCCAAGCGTCAAGAATTCGCGAACCTTGAAAGCAATGTTTGTTGGAGGAGCAAAACGAATCTGGACACTTGTGAAAAGTCAGTGTAGTGGCCGCCTTCTGTAGATGATGAGATTGGAGTCCGGTATACTGCTTCGATGTCCAAAAACCTTTACAGAGGCCCGCGTGTTTAAACATAAATGATCAATGGGCTGCCAAGTCCACATTAAATTTTAATCTATCAATTGGTGTGCAGTCGAAATTTGATACAGAGGTACTTAAAAACTACAACCGTAAAAATAAACTATAATTCTAATAATAATTAAATATATTTTTAACTATTAAAAAATATTATACTGCATGAGAAAATGCATTTTCAGTCTTTACATTATAGTCTATCACGGGTCATCCATCTGAAAATCTAAATTTTTTATTTTTTTTATTGCTAATCTCTCCGTTATATTTTGATAATTTTTACTTTTTTTATTCCATATTAAATGACACTTTCAGAAAATTAAAGATAACCTATCTACATATTACGTAAAGTTTATCTCAATTAAAATAAATTAATTGGAAGAGTAGTTTAATCAATTAAATTCTCCTTTTACATTAAGCCGTGATTGAAATTATTTTTTAAACCAATTCTTTATGAAAATTAAAAAACGTAACGAAAACACCAAAAATAATGATATTTTAAGCCAGGCTGTATATTCTAGTATCCTCGGGTGCCAACGGAAAGCGTATCGGTAATCCCAAAAGGCCTTTTCTGTCTTGCTCTCTGGCAAAGGGCAAGAGTTGCTGCCCACTTATTGTGTGCTTCTCGGTCTGTACTGATCCCTTGCGTTGCAACTCGCCTGCACTTAAACCCTCAGGAACGATTGGCGTTTTGGCATAGTGGCAATAATGTTTCTTTCTTCCCGTAAATCACAATAACATTCAAACAAATATTAATTAATTCCCGCTATTTAACAATAATTAAATCACTATACAATGTGATATGTGGGATTGAAGATTATAGAAAATTTTTCTTTATTTAATCCAATATTTGTAGTTTAAAAAACTGTGAGTTTTTTTAAGTATTTGAAAGGGAGGGAAATGTGTATTATTTTACAAATATTGTTTTCTTACCGGGTAACCTTTCACGAAGAGTTATTTTTTGTCAATGAAGAAAAATCACAAATTGCACCAAAATATGAAAATTTATGCGAATTTGCATACTATAAGATAAATGGTTTTTCCATCATCAATAGCGAAGGTGCCATGAATGTTGCCATGCTACGTAAACTTCTGTTCAACATGAGGAAGGACTTTGCCTTCCACATTGCCCACGAGTGCCCAGAAAATTACATGCATAAATTCCAATGCTAAAAAAGTAAAATAAATGGAAAAATGATTGATGTTTAAATTTAATTTTCCACGTTGTTTTTTGAAGACTATTATTATTATTATTATTTATTCAACTGAAATTGAGGAGATCCAAGAGGCTTTTGAGAAGTTTACACATGTGGAATCTGCAATTACCCACACGTTTTAGTACGACTGAAGATAAACCATATAGCACCTCAGTTACTGTTTCTGTTCGTGGACCAAATATTATACATCAGTTTGACGGTTGAAAGATTTAAAAGGAACATATACCTAAATACTTAAATTTACAAAAACTCTCTTTTATAATTTTAGAATCCGGATATTATTAAAAAAAAAATAATAACTTTAACAAACAAATTGTTATAAAATATGAGAAAAATTGCGTTTAAATAATATATTATATATATATTATTATATATATTATATATTATATATACTATAATTATATATCAATATATTGATACAGGGAAATTTAAATGTTTGGAGAAAAACATAAAATATCAAAACTGGGTACACTGCACAGTGTGGTTGGTTGACGGTGGCAAATTCGATTCGCATATCGTCTTTCGTTTTCCAGTGGCGTGTGTTAGAACAAAAACAACTATTTTCCTTTACAAACCATTATTTGATTGTATCGCACATGAAATGGGGGACTTACAACTTCACCTTTGAACAATCACATTCACCACAAAATGAAATCCACCTTTTTTTATATAGAATCACTCGTTACATTGGTCTTATTTTTCTCATTAATGAGTTGATGTTAATAATATTTTTCCCTTGTCTCGTCTTAATATATAATTTTAGTCTTCCAAATTAAACATTTATCCTATCCTTAGATAAAATCTATTAAAAATTGACTAACACCGGCTTAACTCAATTCATTCAAGAATATCTAATGTTCGCGTAAAAAATCAAACACTATTATTATATATTTAAATTTTGAAAATCTCGTTGGTTAGTCACTCAATCTCTTTAGACTGTAGATTCACAATATTTTCAATTCTTTAATCTAGATACCAATTATCTCATTATTCCCTATCATTTTACCATTACAATGATAAATTGGAATACCGATGGAGGGAAGAAAAAATAATATGAAAACGGTTGCATTCTAAAAAAACCCAAGCCACTAAGTGCATAGGGTCAAAAACAATAAAAAAAAAAAAAAAAAGGAGTGGAGCACTGGCCTGCCTCTTATTCCATGCTAATCTTTAAATTCTTTACACTTTTTTTAATAAAAATTCAAAGTTTTTCGACTGGTGTAAACTATTCATGAAATGTAATGTAATTTATAATAAAAAAAATAAAACTCATTGCAAAATTTAGCTGTTACGAGTTTGGAAGAGTTGACTCAGGCTGCTATCCACGAAACCATTCAATCTAATTGCGCCTCATAATCAGAAATTTAAATTATATTAAGATTTTCTCTATTTGTTTTTACGATTAGGTGTTGCAAAAAAGGCAAGCATAAGAGTCATTCAAAATTTTCTCTATTTTATTTGTTTTTAAAGAGGTTGATTAACATCTTGGGTTACTATAATTATATTATATTATATACTATAATTACATTAACAACGGTACACTCAATCCAGACCCGTACGTGGCCTTCATTAAGAACAACAATACTTGTTCATCCTATATAAGACTACTGTATTTAATAGCACAATAGTGGGACTCCAGCTTACTATATTGTCGGAATCCCACCACAATTATCTTGCCATCGACTTAACATTGATTCATTCATTAGACAATCCTTCAATCCTTCCTTTGTCATCAGATATCTGGTAATGCTAACCATCACGCCTTTTTACTGCTACAGAATCTATTACAAAAAAAACCATTACAGAATACAAACTATTAGGTCTTCATTCCTAATCTTCTTCCATTTTATTTTTCTCATTATCATTATCATTTTCTTATTTTGGTATCAGAGCAAGAATCACAAAGTTAGGTTGCCCATGGACTTCAACAAGCCTTATTATGTTCATCATTCATGCACAAACCAGGAACACATGTTGGTATCAACTAAATTAAAGATCTGTGTCAACTATTCAATCCTGGGGAAAGATAGCGATGATTCTACGCACTCAGAGCAAAGAAGAAAAACCTTGGATGGATTCGGACGCTGGAAATGGCACACCAGAAAAAAAAAATCCGCGAATTCGAATTGGATCAATGTAATTCCTTGAATCCTGCACAATGGCGGTTAAATCACTCACCATTGGAGCCCAGACCTTGCAGCAGGAAACAGTTCAAAATGCAAAGACAAGGCCCGTCAAGTTTGGAAGACCTCCGCCGGACCAATTCGGTTCAAAAGAAAATTGCAACCAAGCTATTTTTCGAAATTCAAAAGGCGGATAGCCAACACATTGTCACAAGGAACCAGATCAATCTGTCAGTGGCTTCATACTACATCAAACTCAAGGCATATGGGATGCAATTCGAATTATATCGTTCACCCATAGTTCTTGCAATCCAAACTAACAGACGCATCAAATGAGGAAAAAAGAAGAAGATAAGTTAATGCAATTTCTCATGGATTTTTGAATGACTCATTCAAAACAACAAAGATCCAAAAACATTCTAGTCGATGAATTCCCTTGCCACCATGTTCGACAAAGCATACTCCCTTGTTGTTACAAGAAGAAAACACCGAAGCAGCAGGATGAACTCAGACCCATGGGGAATAAACTTTTCCATTGCAGATAGCCAGCAGTACAAGCGGCCAAAACTTCCAACTGGAAGGCCAATCGAAAAGTAAGGTTCTGGTGAAACATAATATGATCTGTCATACCATAGGATGAAATGTCGGAACTCTTGAAGTATCATTGCAACATCCACTTGCGATAAAGAACGGACACACGAAAAGATAAGTGTTCGAATAAAGAAAGGGGACATTGGGAGCTCAAATGGACGCAATGGCCCAACCACAAGACGAAGCCAAAAGAATTTAAAAAGGTTTCCTATCCGTCAGCAAACTTATGGCAGAATCTTCTCGAACTGCCACATGACGAGCCAATGAATCCAATGGGCAATCTTGTGCAAGGCCTCACTTGCTGAACAAAAATACCAAAATTGGCGTAGAGCTGCTTGCCTTGATTCAACAATGATTCTAGTAAAAGTGAAGCGTTTGTTAAACGCTACAGGACTTGGCTTACGGGGAAGAGTACTGATTGTGGGCTCGCGGTAAACAACACGGACGGCTGTATTACATATCCCCTCAAACAGAACCAAGGCACATGCCTTTTCAAATTTTCGCTGATTCTAATTTTATGGTCAAAGCGTCTCGGACAATCTTCTCCGGCGCAGTTTGCAACCTTGCCAATCATCATTGTTATCTATCAATAAAAATTATAATTCATCAATCATAATTCGTTGTGATATCTGTACCTTAAAGCTAAACACGACAATGGTTTAACCCTTTCCATCAAGCCACAATTAAAAAAACTCGTTCTCCATTCAATTTCTTTTGCATTTATATATTTTTGGGGGCCCTCATAAAAAACACCAACTCATTTTGGACAAACGTTTCTTTTTCTCACCCATTGTCGATTGACTTATCACTAGGTGCACATGGTTGCTTCCCCTTATGAATCACAAATCTGAAACACAATCCCTCTTAGAATCCTTCATCACCTTTTGCCGCAAAATGCCAATTCCAATACTTCCATCAAAAAACCGTTCGTGTTGGACAACGGGTCTAGAATTTCTTTCCATGCGCAATTTTCTTTCTTAAAAAATCGGTATTGATTTTCAGACGTACTTGTGTCCTATACTCCTCAACAAAATGGAGTTAGTTTAGAGCATTTAAGGCACAGACATATTTTAAATACAGCACTAAGCACCTCTTATTTGTCAATTCTCATTTACCATTTAGAATCTTGCGGGGGAATGTGTTTTAACTGCTAGCATTATATAATTAACGATTGCCTATCCACCTTCTGCTAAAAAAATAAATCCCCACCTTTTGAGCTACTATATAATCAGCCACCTTCCTCATAATCTCACCTAAAAGTTTTCGGATTGTTTCATTTGCTACGCAACCATTGTTCTCACTCAAACATAAACACAAAAATTTGATCCCCCGAGCCCTCCTTCTGACAATGCTAATGCTCTTCATTGGTAACCCACACAATCAAAAAGGAACGCTATAACTCTATTTGACATTTAGACAATGGAACCTTTTTTCACAAGTCAGAGAGACGTTCACTTTCCATGAACAATATTTTTCCTTTTACAAAACAGATACTCCAAAACCATTACCCGCCTTCCACCCCGAATAAGCTGCTCTTACCCACCTGCCTGACATTGACTATACCAGAACCCAAGACTTAGAAATTCTCAACCCTTCACAATGACTCTAAAATTCAACTTGCCCCTAGCTTCCTTCTTCTACCCAAGAAAATTACCAGCAGAAACCCACACCTAGATGTCCGTCGTTTCTAGCCGCCACAACTAAACCCACGCCTCATGGCTTCAAGATTACGTGGGTGGGAAACTGCAAACGCCAATCATTTCAACTGCTGTCCAAGATACGGTCCAAATGTAACCAGGTGATCCGCATGCAAAATTATCTATTCTAATTCTCGTTTTTCTCCTACAACCATTCAGTACCATACCTTGCTAATTATTACAGGCTCCACAAGAACCTAGCACTTTATGCCTCAAAAGCGTATCTTGATCCAAAATGGGAAGCAAGCAATGGATGAAGAACTCACAGCACCTACAATTAAATTCCAAACATGGGACCTATTGACATTCTTACCTGCCTGGGCACAAAGCCCATCGGTTGCAACATGGGTATATAAAAATTAAATTACAAATCAGATGGCTTAGTATTTGAAAGATACTAAAGCGCGCCTCTGTCGCATGAAAGGTACACTCTAAATTGAAGGTGTCGATTTATTGCGAAACATTTTCTCCAACAGACAAAACTCACAACTCTCAGATGGTCTCCGCCTTACAGTCGGCAGCTGCCTCGAAATTGGTTCCTTCACCAGTTAGACGTGCACAAATTGCTTTTGTACATGGCCAATTTGCCTACGAACATATATACATGGAGGTATTTGCACCAGGGGCATCGTCGACAGGGGAGAATATTGTATGTCGACTCAACAAATCTCTGTATGCTGTCTCAAACAGGCCTCTCTCGGACAATGGTTTTTCGAACCATTTTCCTCATGTGGATTAAATACTGCAGGATACCAGCAATCAAAGCAGATACTATTCTTCTATTCACAAAACAGCATCGGCTCATCATTCACTGCTTTATTGTTTGGATTTAATGTGCGATGCACATTCTTTATATAGGAAATGATCTCAAAGAAATGCACACACCTTCAAAGAATGCCTTACTGGAAACAATTTCGTATCAAGGCACTCTAGGAGACTTGAAATATTTTCTCTAGGCATTTGAATTTTCACGTTCCAAAAGTTGGGCATTTACATGTCTCAGAGAAAAATATGCACTTGATATATTTATACAGGCATGCGGGACTCATCAGGTCGCTCGCCCAGATAAATTCCCAATGGAACAACATCTAAAAGCCTAACACCGGTATGATGGGTGAATTGTTAAAAGGGACCCACCGCCAAATTGACAGGCGCCTTGCTAGGGGCGGTATAATTTATCTCACGGTAACTGCGGACCTGAACATAGTGTTTTCTGTAAGAACATTTTAAGCCAGTTATATGCAAAAGCCCCACGGCGACCTCATTGGGATGCAAGCAATCCGGCCATCTTGAAGTTATATTAAAAGGCATCACCAGGACAAGGATTGTTATTTGCCCATCAAAGAAATAAATGCTTACCACTGACAAAGCTTATTGTGACTCAGACTTGGGGAGAGGTTGTCAAATAATAACTCGAAGATCAGTGTCTGGGTATTGCACTTTTTCCTTGATCTTCTATTATTTCATGAAATCAAAGAAGCAGAGCCAAATGACTGTCAAAGGTCATCAGCAGAAGCGAGTATCGCCCGCATGGCATAATACATGTTTAGGGAAATTGTGTTTGGCTACGGATATATATTACAAGGGACTTTTGAAAAGTGCCATGTGATTTGGCATCCTTACACACTTCCTTTTGTGACATCAGGCGGCCTGCACATAGCAGCAAATCCAGTTTTCCATGAGCGCACACAAGCACAATTGAAATTTGACTGCCAACCATTCGTGCGACCGCAAAAAATTAAACAAGCTGAGGAATTGTAAAGGCCTTCGTAATGTGCCGTACACAATATCAACTCGCAGATATTTTTACGAAAGCATTGGGCAAGGAATCGTTTTCTGATACTTCGACAGCAAGTTGGGGTTCATTGATCTTCACCTTCTTCCAACCTTGAAGGGGAGTTATTAAGGAATAAAATATTTATTCATAAACTTATAGTATCTAAGAATAGGAATCCCAGTTTCAATAACTCCACCTCCACCACCATATTTCGCTTAAATTGATATATAAGAACCAAGTCTTCATCTCTTTGTATAAACTTTGCCATCGTACATAGCTTTACTGTACAGATATTACAAAAAAAACCATTATCAGAATACCAAACTATTAGGTTCTTTCATTCCTAATTCTTCTTTCTATTTTTATTTCTCCGATTACTCAATTTAATTTCAATACTTATTTCATTACAATTATTAATAAAATAATGAAAGTAAAATATTGGAATCACCACATATTTCCTTAAATTGTATATAGAAAGTCTTCATCTCTTTGTATAAATTGATGTACATAGCTTTACTGTAAATATACAAAAAAACCATTACAGAATACAAACTATTAGGTCTTCATCCTAATCTTCTTCTATTTTTATTTCTCATTATCATTTAATTAATATTATTTAATAAATATTAATAAAATAATAAATAATGAAAAAAGGCGTAGCCGGCGCCTAATCACATTTTTAAATAGTAATAAGAGGAGAGGGGCGGTGGGATTTAATTTTATGAAGGAAGTAATTGATAGTATCTGTGTTTCAATAAGTAAAGCATGTCATTGCCCTACATGACAAAGACAGATTGCTAAATGGTGCCCCCTGCCCTGCCTCCCTTTCTCTAACTATATAATTATGTGCTATTAATGCCACTCCTTCAACTTAGGATTTGGAATTATTCAGTTATCATCCCATTTTTTCAATATTAAATTTCATTATTTTTTCACTAAATACCATAATTATTGGTTCAATGTCGGCCAAATGAGCTTATATAATTAAAAGGATTATCAAAAGCAATTCATAATATATATAAAAGTGGAATACCGAGGAGTTTGTCCTTCATTTAATAATGAATAATTAATTCAGAAATTAATCCTATTTCAAGATCCGTGATTTTCTATATTTGCTGATATAATTTTTAGTACCGTAAATATTGTTCGTTAAATATAAATGTATTTTATTATTTTACCAATTAAATTGCTTTGTAGGGATAATAATTATATTTAATTTAAGGTTTGATTAATTAGATAAATTGTTAATTTTGGTCATTTGTGTAGTGTTCAAGGAAGCATGACCCATTTTGCTCTCGTGTATTTTTTTTTTTTTTTTTTAAATCATGGGTTTAACGTTTCAACACGGAAATTAAAATCCTGCACGACCTGGCCCACGTTATGGGCACACACTAGAAAATAAAAACACATGTAAATACGACACGTGGGCTGTAGGGATTAAATTTGGTGTGATATGGATAAGGATAGCATTATTTATGTGTTCATTTCTCAATTTAGATCAAAGACAACCCATCACCACCACCAACAACAGACTCTTCTGCCATGCCTCTAAACTACCTTTCTTTTAATCTTTATTTATTGAGTTCTCTTAATATTCTTAAATTATTTTACCTCCGAAAATCTATTGGACTTCAACTCTGTCCGGCTCATAATGTAAGGACATGAGTTGAAAAGCTTTTCTTGCAAGGAACTAACAATCGTAGTTTTTATACACGTGGCTCGAATTGAGCTATTGTTAACTGGGTTATAATTAAGGACAAATCAATATCAAGTGTTAAAATGAGAATACAAGAGTCATTACCTCGAACCAAATAACTAAATGGCAGCTGTCATCATAAGTCATATATGTCAGAAATAGCAATGGCAGGTTTAATCGATTTGCAATTTTACAAAGAAATGCATGTAAATTAGGACAACTTTGTCCGAAGAAATCCTCTATAATTCCAACTCAGGACAGTTCTATCCTAATCAAGGTTGATTTGGTCTTCGAGATAGAGTCATGTTTGGTTTGGCATATACCAAGCATCTAATTGCAGAGTGTAAGCCAGTTTTGAACATGGGAATTGTGAAAGAGACTTTACATGTTGCCTTCTCAGAATGAAAGAGTTACAATAAGGGCAATCGAGAAAAATAAAAGGTTGTCAAATAATTTCTTCCAACAAAGTGGGATACCCCATGGACCACACGTGTTGCCATACCCATGTGTCTATCTTTCTATATATACTATTAATTAACTATAAAATTTACAATTCAACCAACATACGTTTAAACCATCAAATAAACTTTTCTTCTGTCTTGTTTTGTATGTTACAATTATAAATCATTCATGAACTTGAGATAATAATTAAAAGTTTAGGTTATCATGAAAACGATTGACATAAAATTGATAAGATTCATGTTATCAAATAAAATTTTAGATTATTCTAATGAAGATAATAGAAGTTTAGAAGTTTCAAGTTTATAAAAAATCACTCATGACATTGCGATAATCAATTGACAATGAATAAAAGATGATATAATAGTTTTGGATTATATTATGTTCGAGAAAATGCAAAATCATTCGATTATACTTCTCATCGTTAATACTATGAATTCATTTGTAGATAATTTTTTTTAAAATATATTTTTAAATAAATTTTATCTGTAAAGTTGGAGTTTGAAGTTTAAAATTGTTAGTATCGTTAGAGTTTTACTAAATATCTCTTTCGGTCCAAATATATAGACATGTATAAAATGAAAAAAGAAAATTATAAAAGTATTAATAATGTATCATGTGTTAAAATCTCGTACACCAAGACATAATCTAATGATAAGTGCATATACCTTTCGACAATAAATCTAGATTTGAATCCACTTTCTCTCCCATGCTAAAAAAAACAACGCGTTAGAATCTCATGACCTCAGAATTAAACGTAATGACTAGATTTTGGAGGTTTGAATTAAATCTGTTAATTTTCCCCATTAAAAAACTAATTAAGGTTAGTGTCTTTTCCAATTTTCCCTCAAGAATAGCTGGCTACATGGTTCGCCAGATAAGACTGCATATGGATTAGGGACGGTGATCTTTATATCAAACCTTTTTTTGCATGTTTTATAATATTAATAAAATGATAATATATACTATACATGTGTACGTAAAAGTCTTACGGTGTATTACTGCAAGATAATAATATATACTATACATGTTTTATAATATTAATTATTGTTTTTCATTAAGTGATTAATATTTTATTACCCACTTTATTATTATACTATTAGTATTAGATACATTATTTTATATTTTATTATAAACATTAAAATAAACATGTATTTTGGAATTAATATAATAATAAAAAGCACTAAAGGTACTTATATAGAAATAAAAGATTAAATCATTAAAATATAGCCGCATGCAACGTATGGACTTACTTGCTAATTGGGTTTTATTGCTAATCTAAAATTTCATGCTAGGTTTCTGTCTCTTTCTAAAATCAGATTAAAATAGATTTAATTAATTAACTTTAGCCCATTAAAATATTTAATTAATTAATGGATTAAAACTTGCAAGGTCAATGTTTAAGCCCTACATGGCTATTTGTTAGCAAATTAAGTTAAAGTTCTTCTATAAAAGAAGGGAATAATTTCATTAAAGGATCATTTAATTTAAATTTTTCCAAAATTGATAATGGCATGTAGACCCCCTTCTAAATGTTAATAAAGACTTTTACCTCTTATCAAAATAAGGTAATTTCTTATAGTGGTGGGTTTTCATTTTTTATTATTTTTTTCATATTAAATAAGATAAATTAAGTCATTTGCATGTTTTAAACTCTTTTTATAAAAATAATTAATCTCAAAATTTAAATTTATAAGTATATTCTGATTATTATTGTATTTTGTATAAAAATAGGAAAGGGAGAGAATTCAAATTCATGTATTTTAAATTTTAAATTAATAATAAGCTATTAAAAGAGTAGAGATAATATATTAATTAATGCTAGCTAATGTGGCCATATACACAAAAAGGGGACCATATAAAAAAGAATTTTGCAAAACCTTTAAGACCCAGTCTCGATCTTTCCCCACCAATCCACCCACCAAGAAAAAGAAGTGATGGTAAAAAGGTCATCATTATTTTATTACTCATTACTTCTTATTATTATTATCTTAATTAAACACAAACCAGGAAATGCCAATACAGCATTTTCTGGAAAAGAAAAATCTCCAATTTCCCCTAGTTAGTGACTGATCAATACTTAATAATCCAACTTTAATTAATTAAAGATGATTAACCAGCGCTGTGTCCTCTAACCTCTCTACATCATTGGCTGTGCATTCAATTCCTCCGTCACCCTCACGCCTAACACCCCACCTGTCTGTCTTCCTTGTTTGGTTTTACTTTTCCTTGTAACCAATCAAGATTGCCGTCATCTTTTTCATTATTTTACTTGCTTCCTTTTTTCCCTTTCTTTTTATTTTATTTTATTTATTCAAAGTTCTATCTTATTTGTTTCCCATTACATTATCCTTCTTCAAGATAATCACAAAGCTTGCCACGTAAGCACCTTCGTTTTCTTTTTTTGCTTTTTTCATTTCCATTACCAACATAAATTGTTTGTAATGCCATTTTTAAAAGGGGAAAAAGGATGGTGTTGGGTTTTCTTTTTTGTATTTAAATAATTGATTTATAAAAAATGAATAAGTTTATAAATAAAAAGTTCATCAGAAATTAATAAAAGGTACGAAGGATTTAAGGAGCTCCTGACACATTACTTAATATGAGTTCTTGAATTATAATCATTGGATTAATCTGATTTTCTAATAAAAATTGACGTATTTCTTCTATAAATAACGTCATCCCGTAACGTTCCCATCTGCACCTAACCACCGGTCACGCAACCTGCGTGACAAGACGTAACAAACCCTTTGAAACCGTCCAAAATCACTATCTGGCATTTTAGACGAAGGACCACGTGTCATTTGTTTGGACACTGAGGACACGTGTCCGAAACTCATTGCTCCATGTCGAGAACAAAAGGCAAGTCCATTTCTTGTAAACAGTAAAGTCTAACTAATAGTATGCCCTTTTCAGGTCCCGTTGAATTGATAAAAATACAGATAAGATCCTAACACAGTCCCGTTCAATTTCGACTCCGTAAGCGTGTTGAAAAGAGTGGTGACGTGGCAGGAATGGAAAAACCGCGGGTGATGTTAACAAGGCGCGACTCAAATAAATGAAAAATAAAAAGAGTTGTTTAAGGGCAGGTTAGGGCTTGGTCTGTGGGTTAGGGATCAAGGGAAGAGAGGTTAAGGGATTGTCTACATTGTTAAGGAGAGAGGAGGCAAAGAAAGATTGGGCCCACAACTCGGATTAGTGCTAGCTAAATAGGCGACATTTTGTGGGACCCGTAAAGAGGAGATATTAGTTTTTACTTTTTAAACAATTTTAACTTTGGATTTTTTTTTTTTTAATCCCACACGCTCGCACGCCGGTCAGTCAGTCAAGCGGGACTTTTACATTCTGTCACCGACGCTGATGTTTTACCTTCTCATATACCAACTCCAACTTTTAACCTGAAGTTAAAACTTGAATTACTATTTACTGGAAACTGAAGAATCAGTATGTCTTGGTTGAGAAGCACGCTTGCTGAAAGATTTAAAAACTTTTATAACCTACTGCTTAAAAGATAAATTACATGTTTTATCAAAAAAAACGAAAAAAAAAAAACACTGGATTCAAAGCTTGGCGTTATAAATGGAAAAAACTGAATTGGGAGAGTCACTTCCATAACCGGGCTCTGTAGAACTGAAATTTGAATTAATCGGTTGTGCCAGATACCAGATAGTTTTCTAAAAAAAAAAAATATACGTGAACTATAATATTTGATTTTTTTTTTTTTTTTGACATTTATAATATTTGATTTGAGTGATAAGAGTTGCTTAAATTGATCGGACGATCTCTATAAGATTAAAAATCCGTCTAATATAAGAAGCATTTATAGAGAAAAACAGTCATAAGCTCGATCAATTTTATAATTAAAGAGTTAAAAAAAAAAAAAAAGGAATACATGTAAAAGTAAAAAGGAAATGAAATGAGAAATTCCAATTGTCTTTGCTAAAGGAAGCATTGTAACTAACATGATAGTGGAAAAACAAAAACGTATGAGATTAGACTAGTAAAGGGCTAAGATTAATTTTAATAAGTTTACCTAATTCCGTATATAGCTTATTGCTTGCTTGGTTTGCATAATTAGGATTGCTTGTACCTTCATTATGTATATTTATACCATGCACGTGCGGCATTTATAACAAAGTAAATACCGTGTTGAGTAAGTTAAAAAACAATGCTTGAAGATGATTAATGTGCTTAAGTAATAGTATTACAAAACAATTTTTGTATTAAATCTATTTTTCTAATTCAGTAAATCATTAATCATCTACGTATGAATTAGGAATTTGTAAAGATAATCTAGGGAATTTAATTACCTTTCCTGTAAAAATTATTATTATTATTATTATTTTTTTGTGTCCTGTTATTTCATTGCTTTCCAATGTAAGAAAAGTAACTAAATATATACTTTGACATTAGGGAAAAGAAACTCAATCAATCAAAGTAGAGCGCTAGGTATTGTTAAGCTTTTTTGCGTATTTTATAGTAATAATTAACATTTAAATTAATATTAGAAAAATAAAAATTAATAAAATTCAAAGAAAGAAATGAGAGAATTGCATTTTTCTTCTTCTCGTTATTCATTGTTAATGAGTCAATCCATCATCATCAACAGGGCACCCACGATGAGCAGAATTCATATGAGTCTTTGTATATGGACAAAGCTTCTAATTACCGCGGAAGAAGTGGCATGGACCACTTGACCTATAAGAAAATTTACTTAATAACACAATGGGTGGTTGAGGAATATTTTTTTATTTTATATAAGATAATTATTAAAACTTGCGTACTACACGTAAACCAAACCATTAGTGAATAGTTCAAAATAACTTCATTAAAAAAAAATCATTAGTTTGTCCATTAATGGGATCGAAAACTAAATTTAGATAGTTCATTTTCACTTTCAATAAAAGAAATAAAAAAATGTATAAATACAAGAATTAAATTTATTTATACTCTATTTACAGATTTGAAAGAAAAATAAGATTTTTAAAAAAATTATTCCATTTAATTTTTTTTTTCGTATGAATGATGTGAAATACACATTGTTTTTTAATTAAATAAAGCAATTTATATGGAGTAAAGAGCTGATATGCATAGTGGTATAGTGAAAGCCAAAACTGTACCGTTCACTTTAAAATGTTTGGCTTAAAATAGCTTTCCCTATTTTTGTCAAAGGACGGTTGGATGGGAAATATAAACGCACATTTTAATTCAATTTCTTTCGAATTGTCAAAAGTATCATCTATCTTAAAATCATTGGCCTCAACTTGTTCATGTTATAGCTACTGTCACATGTCTTCTTTGCCATCTCTTTTTCTCTCCTTTTTTGTAAGAAACAAATATTAGAGCCTCACCTATACCAAGTTTATTGATTTTCGTAATGGAAATAGCAACGAAATTGTTTGGTTGGTAAGTAGACTAGAAAAAAAAAAAAAAAAAAAAAAAATAAGAAACAAATATTAGAGCCTCCACCTTTATACCAGTTTAATGTGATTTTGCTAATGGAAATAAGCAAACGAAATTGTTTGGTTGGTAAAGTAGACTAGAAAAAAAAAGAAAAAAAAAAAAACTAAGTTCCTCGGGTGTATAAATTATTTGTCTGTTGATTTTCATTATCAATTCAGTTTTTTGAAAAATTTAGACTCTGCTAATTAAAATTAATACTTAGTGTTAGTCCGTTTATCATTAAATACCACGCAAACAAAAAAAAAAAAAAAAAAAAAAAAAACTAAGTTCCTCGGGTGTATAAATTATTTGTCTTTGATTTTCATTATCAATTCAGTTTTTCGAAAATTTAGACTCTCTTAATTAAATTATACTATTAGTTTAGTCGTTTATCATTAAATACCGCAAACACGTATAAATCATATGTGTCGAGATATGTATTTTTCCAGAAATGTACTTCTTGAGGCAGATAAAAGAACTAATCAACTTATCAATTAACTGAGACATAACTATCCTCATGCAAAACTACCCAAGAAATCAAAATAAAATTTTAGTAAATCTTGCAGAGCAGAAGACTGTGCCTACTAATAGAAAATTGTCTTTAGAATAGAATTTCTGTTTCTGGTTGAATAGCACAATTAAACCATGTTATGTTAATTAAAACAGGAATGAATTGTCAAAACAAATTGCATGATAGTAAATAAAGTAAATAATTAAAGAATGTCCATGACAGGACAGGACAGGACAGGGAATATGAAACTATAGCAAGTGTCCTATTGGCTGGCCAGTTGCTGTTAACCATACTAAGACACAGGAATTACTGTACTGATGTAAAAAGATAGGCAGAAACCATTACAAAAATAAAAATTGATTCTTTGCCACCCAAAATATGACAATGCTGATTCAGTCCCATGCCCTAAACAAATCTTCTACATGACCCATCAAATTTTCCTATTCTACTTTGCCTCTCTTTCTATTGGCACAAACATCTTTGCCTATGCGATGGGGTGATTAAAATAAGTCCAAATACATAGATTACCTCTACAATTTAGGGGTTTGTCTTGAGATACTTTTAAGTTTGCAATACTTATTATAACCTTATATTTTCATCATCGAAATAAATTGTGAAAGTGTAGAGTTATGATTGAACTCTTATAAAATTATTCTATTTGGCTGAGAGATATAATTATTATTGAAATGTGAAAATGTAAAATTATGATATGTCTCACAAATTTGAGAATGACACAAGAAAATTTGCGTAAACTATTGGGATAAATTTATGTATAAAATAACAACTCTTTGGACCATTATAATTTTTTATTATGGTCGAGAAAATTAAAATCGAAACACTTTCATTCTTTATACTTTATGGAAAAATGGAAAAGCTAATGAAATTAGACATCATTAATTTATAAATTTTGAATTCTAAATATTTTTTTATCATGAATTAAATTTTACATTACGTGTAATTTGATTGGTCTTATGATTTATATAAGTAGTGTAAGATCTTTAGCTATTTTTTATCACGTAATTTATAATATTATTTTAATTCATTTAGTTTCAATGAATAATAAAAAAATTGAAATTGCACAATTATTATTATTATGGATAAAATGAGTCCTCCACTCTTTAATTTATATTTTTTAAAATTGGGAAATATATACATAAAAAAAATAAAAATAAAAGGGGTTTATTGGGACAAAGATTCCTCTACGTGTTGCTTTAGACCATACACAACTGCTAAATGCTAACAGACAATACAAGTGGGCCCCCACTGACTTTCCTTTCTTGCTCTTCTCTTCCCACTGTTCCTTTCCTTTGCACCAACACGTGACTTGCTTTCCCTTACCTTCCGCTTGTAATTTCTGCATTCATTCATTTATTTATTTTTTACCCACTCCACTTGCTATTTACTATTTACCCCTTTCTTCTGTCTTCTCGTTTCGTATCTTGCATTGGCTCTGGCGTTTTGCCGCGAAATTATTGGATGTAGAAATAATTTATTTTTTATTGCGTCAAATCGATTTTAATTAATCAAACCAAAAGTAATTATCGTTTTAATTAAATAGTGCAGATTCAATTCAATTTTGATTAGAATAAAAAATAGCTCTCTCCAATTGAGGGGGACCAACATATTGCGTGCAACGGACCCCACTCAACTTTGCAATTGCATTTTTAGCTGATGTTTTGTGCAATTAATGTGTTGTCTAACATTATTTAGACTTCTTAACTCACGAAATATTGACCTACCAAAATTTGAGATATTTGTCACCTTTGCATTTTGCAACCATTTTTCAATTCTCTTTCTATAATATGTCCCTTAAAATTAAGCTAACATTGTTGTATTTTGAAAAATAATTTTACTTCAAAAAAGACACGTATCTTTTTTTTTTTTTTTATCAGTTAATTGGATATATATAAGTTGGTATTACACTTTACTTTATTTTAAACTAAAGCTATAAAGCTTCATTCTCTGATAATTTAAGTTAATGAAACTTGAAGTTTTAATTTTTTTTTTAATAAAAAATTGCATGCTTGAAACTAATATTATACGTATTTATCTTTAAACGTTAATCAACATTTGGTAATAATTATTTGATCTCATATTTAATTTTATGAAGTCAAATTTTTTTTAATCTTCTTTCAGATACTCAATGTTGTATTTATAATTTATGTTAAATTAATCATGAATTATCAGTTCGGAATTAAACATAAAAAATTAATGTATATTTGCAATTTAAAGAAAATGTCACATTCTTCTATGGTTTCAGTTAAATCAATTGACGTTTAATAATTTTTTTGATGTATAGAGAAGCATTGGAATAACATCGTATATTATGTAATAAAGAAAAACTCTTATAACTCACAAAAATGAGTGAAAACTCTTATAATTATTATAAAACTCAAACTTGAAAATTTTCAATTTTCACTCAATTGGGAAGACCACTTGACATTTGGTAATTAACAACGTAAGATTATGACTTCTGGTGGGTTTTTATTTTAAGATAAGAAAGGTTAGAAAATAAAAAGCTCGTAGTGTGGCAAAATGCAAAATTCATGATCAAATTGTCACTTAAAGAGGAAAAGCCCGATATGAATTTATCCTGCGAAAAGCTGACACGATAAATTAACGAGACGATACAGTGTGGGCGACAACAGCTGTGCTGTTGCTGCCTATGCATGGGTTGTGGTACCCTACAGCCCCCAGGCGCACGAAAGCCAGTAGCGGTAGATTGTATACGAAAGAAGTGTAACAACGTTAACGTGCGCTGGTATGTGTTCGCTACGCACCCAAACACTTCTTTGCCTCCCTAACCCACTTCACATCGTTAATAGCACGACAAAAGCCATTTCCCCTTAAAAACCGAACAGCTTTCCCACTAACGTCAAAGCAAACGGCCGTTACCTAAGAAGAGCGTTGATAGGTTAGAATGGAGATAACCTTAAAATAGAAAACGAACGCCGTTAATGACGAAAGCCGCCTTTATTAATTAACCATGATCGTGTCGCTTTTATCTGGTCCAGAATAGAGTATACTGGCTAAAAAGGTCAGAGTAACCGGTGAATGCCGGTTCCGTTGAAAGACTGGTTAAAAATTGACCGTGGTTGAAATGATTGCACCCATTTTTGACCACTCTGGTTAAGTCTCGACTCTTTACACAGACAAGAATGATAGAGAAGAGAGAGACAAGATATTGAGAAAGAGAGAAGAGAGAGAAAGAGGCCACTGTATGTCCTGCTGAGCTTTGCTACAGCTATAGGTGGAAGGAGAAAGGGAGCTTGTTCTAGTTGCGGAAGATAGAGAAGGAAGTGACTAGAAAGAAAAAGAAAGAGAAAGAGAAGTGAGACAAATTTGGTTGTTCAATCGGGAAATTTATTGGTGAAAAGGTAGAGCTTTGATTTTCTATTAGCTTTTCTGTTTCTAAGTTTTGTAGAGAGAGAAACGAGAGGTAGCAGACTAGAAATGGTTGATTAGAGAGGCAAGTTCTTAGTTGATAGGAGTTAGAGCTTTCAATTTAAGGATTTAAATGAGAGATCTGTGTTAAACGAAGAGAGATTTATGGATTCTTCGGAGATATCAATAAAGGGTAACAGTGGAAACGTAAGGGGAGAGAGCTTCTCTCCCGGTTATAGCGAGCCTAACGCCGTGGAGGGGCAGAAAGGTCATTGTAGACGTCAGGCATCGGCAAGAGGTAAAATTCCTGCAGATTTTGTTAAGTTTTGGTGAATTTTGTGTGATCTGAGTCATTTATTTTGACATTTTCCGCATTTTGCTGTGTTTCCTAACTCCGTGGCGGCGCGTGTTGTGCAGACGCTGAAACTGCGTTGTATACTGAGCTGTGGCATGCCTGTGCCGGTCCCTTGGTAACCGTTCCTCGTGAAGGTGAGCGCGTGTTCTACTTTCCTCAGGGACATATCGAACAGGTCTGGTTCATTCTTCCTACTATAGTTCTCCAATAGTATTTTTCAGTGGATTTTCCTTCAATTATGCCCCTTTGCACTTTCGAAGGTTTAATTTGTCTACTCTTGAGATTTCTGGCGTCTATTTGTATTATCAAAATTTCAATGCACTGTTTTTTGAGGGGTTTCTGGTCGCTAATGCAAGCCTAGAGTAGGATGTTTGAATTTTAGAAGATATTTTATCATACCGCGTTTTTGTTGTTCCCTGACTTGATTTCTGGGTTAATTTTGGTTGCTGTGATGGGTTAGGTTGAGGCGTCAACAAATCAGGTGGCCGACCGGCAGATGCCAGTATATGATCTTCCATCAAAGATCTTATGTAGCGTTATCAACGTCCTCTTGAAGGTAGTGTGGTGTTTTAGTTTGTTAAGAGGGTTTTGCGAATCTGGACTTTGGCTGATGTTGCAACTGTTGATTGTAGGCCGAACCAGATACGGACGAGGTGTATGCCCAAGTGACACTGGTTCCTGAGGCCAAAGTAAGTGCGTTTTCATTGTGACTTACAGATATGTGGTGTTCAAGTAAGTGATGTTAAATTTGGAACTGTATTTTCTGATAATTTAATGGTTTCTTAATTTTAGCAAGATGAGAATGCTGTTGAGAAGGAGTCTCCCAAGCCACCTCCACTTGAAGGTAGTGTGGTGTTTTAGTTTGTTAAGAGGGTTTTGCGAATCTGGACTTTGTCTGATGTTGCAACTGTTGATTGTAGGCCGAACCAGATACGGACGAGGTGTATGCCCAAGTGACACTGGTTCCTGAGGCCATAGTAAGTGCGTTTTCATTGTGACTTACTGATATGTGGTGTTCAAGTAAGTGATGTTAAATTTGGAACTGTATTTTCTGATAATTTAATGGTTTCTTAATTTTAGCAAGATGAGAATGCTGTTGAGAAGCAGCCTTCCCAACCTCCTCCACCCCGATTTCATGTGCATTCATTTTGTAAAACTTTGACTGCATCAGACACAAGCACTCATGGTGGGTTTTCTGTGCTTAGGCGACATGCTGTTGAATGTCTGCCACCTCTGGTTAGTATCAAGTCTGGTCATAAATAGTGATTCCTGTGCCCTTTTTTTTTTTTTCAAATTTCTTTATTTTAGTTGAACCTATAAAAAAAACTTGATGTTTATTTTGGGTGCATGATAGGATATGTCAAGGCAGCCACCAACTCAGGAATTGGTTGCGAAGGATTTGCATGGAAATGAATGGCGTTTCCAGCACATTTTTCGAGGTAACTATCACATACTTGATCAAAAAGCTTGATTATGAGCTCTACACTTACTATACGTTGCGAGCTCTCTGATGTGAACATATGAATAATACTACTTTTAATATTAAAAATTTTTCTTGGTTTGAAAAAAACTGCTTTTATCCATGTGAATTTGAAGTAAACTAGTTATCCTTGTAGCATTCTTTTATACATATGATTCATTTACATAATGTTAAACCCCAGGGCAACCGCGAAGGCACTTGCTTCAAAGTGGATGGAGTGTGTTCGTTAGCTCCAAAAGGCTTGTTGCTGGAGATGCCTTTATATTTTTAAGGTTTGCATCTTCTCCTGAAGTTGAGATTTGAACAAGGCTTATCTTTTCATTTTACAAACAATGTGTTATAGGCTTGGATGGTACTGACGTGTGGTTTGTTTTAGAGGTGAGAATGGAGAACTTAGAGTTGGTGTCAGAAGGGCAATGAGACAGCAGGGAAATGTTCCATCTTCTGTAATATCCAGTCACAGCATGCATCTAGATGTGCTTGCTACAGCATCGCGTGCTGTCTCTAGAGGAACCATGTTCACCGTTTATTATAAGCCAAGGTATGCAGTATATGCCACAAATAGGATGGTGTTTTCAGGCTGGGCAATTTATCATTTGAGAGGGTTATGATATAATTTCATTTGTGCATCATTTTTTTGTTTGTTCTGGACCTTTTGGTAATCAAGGAAATGCAAACTTAACTGCAACAGATATTCTGAGGGCAATTTATAACTCAATTATTTTTTATATGAATCAATTTGCAACTGCCTGTTTTTAAATGCTCTTATAAATATTTTGCTCCAGGACAAGCCCGTCTGAGTTTATTGTTCCATTTGATCGGTATATGGAGTCTGTCAAGAACAATTATTCTATTGGAATGAGGTTTAAAATGAGATTTGAAGGAGAAGAAGCTCCTGAGCAAAGGTGTGACTGGCAGAAGTACCCTCTTTCATTTGTTCATAACTGCTTAAAGTTGCATTTGTTGGTTATTTTTCATTCCTAGAATTTGTCATCACTTTATTGTATATACATAATTTTCTTCTTGTAGATTTACTGGCACAATTGTTGGAATTGAAGATGCTGATTCCACAAGGTGGCCAGAATCTAAATGGAGATGCCTTAAGGTATTATTCTTGTTATTAGGATGTCTCTTATATAACTGCGTTAAGTGCTGAATGGAGTTTTAAATGTTGCTTTTAGGTGAGGTGGGATGAAACTTCTGCTATACCTCGTCCAGATAGAGTTTCACCATGGAGTATAGAGCCTGCTCTGGCTCCTCCGGCACTGAATCCTCTTCCAGTGCCCAGACCTAAAAGACCTCGATCCAGCATGGTTCCTTCATCTCCAGACTCCTCTGTTCTTGCTAGAGAAGGTAGTCTTACTATTTTATTCTGTTCACTTATGTAGATCTATTTGTTGGATCAAAGGTTTGAATTGCCTTGATTTCTCTTGTCGGGTTAGGTTCATCCAAAGTAACTGCAGACCCTACACTGCCGATTGGATATTCAAGGGTCTTGCAAGGTCAAGAATTCGCGACCTTGAGAAGCAGTGTTGTGGAGAGCAACGAATCTGACACTGCTGAAAAGTCAGTTATGTGGCCGTCTTCTATAGATGATGAGAAGATTGATGTGGTATCTGCTTCAAGAAGACATGGATCAGAGAGTTGGATACCCTCTGGGAGGCAGGAGCCAACTTACACGGATCTGTTATCAGGCTTTGGGGCAAATGCTGATTCCTCCCATGGGTTTGGTTCATCCTTTGTTGACCAGTCTTCTACAACTGCCAGCAGAAAGCTTGTTTTGGATCAGGAAGGCAAGTTTAACTTGCTTGCTAGTCCGTGGCCTTTAATGTCATCAGGTCTGTCGCAAAAGTTATCAGAATCTAATACAAAGGCTACTTTACAAGGTCGTGATTTGCCTTACCAGATACGGGGGAATATGAGATGCAGTGCATTTAGTGAGTATCCCATGCTTAATGCTCATAGGATGGAGCAATCGCATGGAAATTGGTTGATGCCACCCCCACAAACGTCTCATTTTGATAATCATGCTCATGCGAGAGAATTGGTGCCAAAACCTGCATTGGTACAAGAACATGAGACAGGGAAACCTGCTGAAGGAAATTGTAGGCTCTTTGGCATTCCCTTGTTTCGTAATCCAGTTACAACCGAGCCAGCAGCCTCACATAGAAACATGGTCAGTGAGCCTCTCAATCATACACATTCATCAAGTCATCGACTTCATGTATTAGAGTCAGATCAAAGGTCAGACCAGTCCAAAGGTTGTAAAATGGCTGATGATAATGAACATGAGAAACAATATCAAGCTGGTCTCCTGCATACGAGGGACAATCAAGGCAAAGCTCAAAATGGTTCGACAAGGAGTTGTACTAAGGTTTGTTACTTTTATACTTGCATATCTTCATCTTTCAAAATCATGAATATTGCTGGCTTAGCGAAAATAGATCGTTTAATTTTTTTTTTTTTTTAATTTTCAGGTTCAAAAGCAGGGGATTGCACTTGGTAGGTCTGTTGACCTTACTAAGTTCGGCAATTATGATGAGTTGATTGCTGAATTGGATAGGTTGTTTGAGTTTGACGGTGAACTCCTGGCTCCCAAAAGGAATTGGTTGATTGTGTATACGGATGATGAAGGCGATATGATGCTTGTTGGAGATGATCCCTGGCAGTATGTATTCTTTACCATTTGTTTAAAATGTGCCTTAGACGTTTATTTTTTTCAGTCACTTATGGTTAGTCTCGTCTTTCTGATTGTGTCCATGTTGACAATCAGGGAATTTGTTGGCATGGCTCGGAAGATTTTCATCTACACTAGAGAGGAGGTGCAGAAGATGAATCCAGGGACCCTGAATTCAAAGGGGGATGAGAATTTGTTGGAGGTGGACGGTGTGGATGCAAAAGAAGTGAAACGTTTGCCACTTCCTTCAGCACATAGCACCGAGAATTGTTAGGTTGGGCTACCTTGAAAATTCTAGGTAATTTTTGAGGGTTGTGAACAAATTAGCTATGCTGAATATTCAATGCAAGAGCTTTTTGCTTTATCTTTTTGTTTAATTAAAAAAGTAATACAGGATGGTTATTGATGCTCCTTAAAATTATTCCTGAATATACCGTTGTAATTAACTTTTGTGAATCTTATGTGCCAGGTTTTCGAGACAGGCAGCAAAGCAAGGTTTGCTATAGCCTTTTCAGTTGCGAAATTTGAGATGGGGTGCGAGTCTTAACCTGTTCTAAGACGGACGCTTGTTGGTATCTCAGAAATAGATGGCAAGAATGATATATACCCAATTTTGGACATGTTAATGGAGTTAGTATTATTGGTGTCCAGTTATACATAATATATATAAATAATATATAATATATAATATATAATAATGATATATACCCCCTATCCTGAGCAAGGCAATGGTAGCCCTGCTTTTTTCAAACCATCCCACCTTGTACATTTAACTGTTTTTCCCTCTCCCACATTGTAATGTAAGTAAGTTTATACGTCATCTTAATGGGTTTTTTTGGCAGACCAACAATTTTCTAATGTTCATTTTGTTGGTTTCCATATTTATAGTCTTATGCTCTCTTTTAACTAGTGGCGCTCTTCATTTATTGGATGCGATTGTGCAAGTATTTGTCTTGAAGTTTTAATTGGGAATGCAAAATGTTAGCTGGCAGCTCATAATTTGTGTACTAAAGGAAAGAAGGGAGTGGCTGTGAGGAGGAATTGACCCATTCCTGTTGGCTCATGAAACCCAGTAAATAGATGGGGATTTCAGTACTTGACTGCTGCCTTTGCACGTGGTGTGTTTCCTTTGGTGGGGTGTCACATTGATGAATGATGGGGGAGCATGCATGTTCATGTCGTGCCCACTCAAGATAAGGTTTTATGGAACTGGGCAGTCAAACGATTCACTTGTTTATTAGCTGCAGCCATTATAGGGTATGGAGGCCGCCTTTTCTTTAATATTATCAGATTGGATCCATGGGACTTACATTGTGCTTGATTTCAGTTCTAAATGCTTCTTGTCAGTCTTGTATCTGCTGGGAAGGAATTGTATTTGCTTTATTCGAGATTATTGTGCAAGGTTAATCAATGTCAAATTGTTAGTCTGCCTGGCCTACATTGCTGTCTTTAACCTCGATTAGTGTATTGGATTTTTATAGGCAAAAAGGATGGAAGGTGAATTGGTAACAAAAATAGAAATTATGCCGTTCATTTAGTAGTTAATTTCTATTATTTTGCAACGAAATGTAAAATTATGAATTACTTTGCGTTGAGAGAGATGAAAAAGAAAAACTCTTTACAAATGGGTTAATTATTATTGTCGTATATATATATATTTATTTTTTAATAGGTTGATGACTATGAATAGTCACTAATTGTTGTTGTTATAACATGGATAATGCAAAATCCTTGTAATAAAATAAAATTAAATTAAACAAAGCTGAATGATGAATCTTGAATCTTTATTCCACCGGATAGGGTATGTGTCAAAATTTTGGTGTAAATATGAGAAAGTGGAAGCATATTTGTGGTTGTGGGGTGGAAAAATGGGAATGCATAGTCCAGATGACGTTGGAAAAGCTCCAAAAGCAAGCCTACAGTGACAGACATTGTAGTGGGGAAACAACAGGAAAGAAGAAAATCAAAGTCCTACAAACCATTAATACGACCACGACCATTCATTCTTCGCATTCGCAGTACAACTTTGTGTTTATTCAAAAGCGTGTTGATGCAAGGACAAAAGGGAGGGAGTTTAAAGTTCATTTTTTCAGACCAAGAAAGAGGCTGCCATCATTATAAAAGATTCAAAAGTAGTATGTTTTTGTCGTTGGGTTTTCAGATTTCATTCTCCTCTGACTTCAAACTTCAGACATTCTTCGACTCCAAATTTCTACGTATATCCCCATATATAGATTAGAAAAGGTTCTGAATTCTTTCTTGAATCTTATAGAAATGAAAATATATTTTCTCTTTTTTATCTCCAGTGAAAATATGTGCTACAAAACAAGAAAAAAGTTAGGAAGCAATCACAATCAAGCAGATAAACTGTCATTTCCACGTCATTAAGGTGTATAAACTCAAGGACCAGCAAGCAAGGGTCCTCCCCTACATTTCAGTCTAAGGGATTTTACAGTCCATGATTTGCGCAAATTTATGGAAGTAAATCATGCTTGTTTGGTTGACATTTTTTTAATTAATTTTTTCTTCTTGCCCCAAATGAATATTATTTATGAGCAATTATATTTGACAGTGAACTAATCCTCGGCTGTCCATAAATAACAATAAATAATGATAATGCTTTAAAGGGACTTTTCATTAAAATGCTTTAAAGAGCAGAAAATTACAGATTTCTGATTCTTGCAAAAGAACTATTGCTAGAAAACTAGTATTACAAAAGGATCTCATGGCATGAGAAAAAGATAACTTCTGCATGAATTCTCGCTTGTCCATTTGATACAGGTTTAACTCCAAGTTCAGGATGAGAGCTACATCACTCCATGGAAGCCAGCTGAATCCAGAAGCACTGCTTTTATTTGCTCAGGATGAACATCTTGCCCTTCTTTACATTGCTGGTGAAAATACAAGGGATAAATCTAACACATTAGGATTGTGGATAAACTAACAAAGAAATAAAATTGATTTCCGGTTCATTTCTCCATGCCTATTCAGGTCCATTTAGTTTGGTTTGAACCAAATGCTCACCCCTAAATGGAAGGTGAGAAATACTTCATTCTTGAATCCTTATTATGTAATCATGTAAGATTCATTTTGGAAACCAAATTGATGGATCTTCTATATCGGATACTTAGGTTAACAAGACACACACACACACACACACATATATTTACCTTCTTCTTTAGACATGTTATGGTGGAATAAGATGTTATTCATGTGGAAATTAGCGTCAAGATGAATGAAGAAAATGTACCTCAGCTCGAAAGATATCCATGGCAAAACCATTGAAACAACTGATGACAGCTTGCTGGATGTCTAGGCCAAGGTTATCCAAAGCCCTCATAGTGGAGAGCAGGAGACCTGCTCTTCGACTGCAAAACATGTGTATGTTTACAGCTCTTCCTTCTCTCACTCTCACTTCAACCTAGTATTTTCAGAGAGGCCAAAAACTGTATCATTGAGATTCCTAATCTATTTTTAATAAAACTATATTTCCTTTTTTGATTGAACTAAAGTTGCTCTGCCAGAAGTAAAAAACAAGGCATAAATCCTATCACTGTTTCGTACAAGTTTCCTTGCATTGGAAAACAAAATAGTTAAGCACCAGTATACATTCTTCGCTTGATAAAGAACCAAATGTTACAGAGTTGTTAATGGAAAGAAATAGAATTTTCAAAAACTTTTGGATGAGAAGTACGAAGCAGGAAGTTCCAAGTTTGTATCCTTGAACATTTTAGAAGCAGAACCTAAATATCGTGAGATTAAATATAAATTGGACAAGCAAATTCAAGAATGTAGGATTCAAGAAAGGCAATAACAAAATCGGAGCAGCAAGAGAGAAATTTACCCTTGCCGGTTGACCATTTGGACTTGGCAATGAGGTTGGGCAAAGCTTATCCTTGATACGGCTGGGAAGGGCTGATGGAGTGGGCGTCAAAGGGTGAAAACTTGTGGTGGGTGTCAAAGAAGAGCCAGGAGGAGTGGACTCCAATTCATTATGTAGGTCATTGATCCTTTGCAGAAGTTCCTTCAAGTACTCAATTGCATCCCCAAGTATTGATGCCCTGTCCATCTGTCAGCACAACAACAACGCAACTCACATCATATTATTTTAACGAAGCACACCAGAGGACATTTTTTTAAGCTCTGAACATGTTTATTTAGGAGTTTGGTTTGGACAGTGGAATAATATTCCTTTTCTAGGCTCAGTTTTGAGAAAAATAGTTAATGTATTCAGCTAAATTTGAAAAAGAAATTATCTTTAGAAAAAAAAAAAAAAAAACAGCCTTCTTCAATTGCTACATTCTTCTGTAATTTTCCTGAGTTTATATTGTTGGCAAAACTAATAATAATGACTGAGGACAACAGACAGTTTCAAAGTTTTCAGGAACATGAAACCTCAAAGAGGGAAAGTGGAACTATTGAGAGGAAGGAAGAAAATCAAACATATGCAAATTGAATAAAAAATGATAATATCTGCCCATGCTTCATTGAAAAATAAATGAAAGAGGAGCGGACGAAGAATTTGCAATGCAACAACTTTTGTATCCCTTGAAATGGCACAAAAAATAAAGTAAAGCACCAGTATATCAGTATCCATGTGAGAAGCATTAATGCAACTATTTTATTAATTTTCCAACATGCAAAACAAAATATGAACAAATTTCAAAGAATTATACAGAGAGAACCCTCTCTCACATACACACACAGTTTGAATGATTGTAAGAATATAATAGGAAAAAAAAAAACATACTTGAATTCACAAGAAAATTGTGGAAAAAGAATTCTTACCTTGCTAATCTTTGGAACTACAGACCTAAGCATATATAACCTATCATTGAGCTTCTTCCGGCGCCTCCTTTCTGCCATCAAATTTTTAGCAGGAAGCCCCTTCTTCTTCCCCTTCTGATCTCCACCGCCGCCAGTGACACTGCTATTTGCATTAGAGCTATTCCCTCCATTTTTGCCAATCTCCTCCATTTTAGTGTTCTCCGTGAACTCATCAGAGTCATAATTCAAACCCGACCCATCAATGCTTACATCTTCAAAAGTATCATCTACATTACCCAACTTTCTCTTTCTCTCATTCTCTTCACCCATCTGACTCATTTCTCTCTTCCCTTTATTTATCTCAATCCCACTTAAAGCCCCCAAATTAGACCCATTGTCAGCCAAATTTTTCCTCAACGCTGCTCTCTTTTGAAACAAGGTAGGCTGTGCACCCATTGAAGGGAATGTTTCAAGAGGCCTTAACAACTTAGACCTATTCAAAAACAGTGCATTTCCTGAACTCTCATCAAAACCCCTAAATCCTGCAAACCCAGGACACGTTTCAGGCAATTGGAGCATCCGGGTAGTAGAAAAGGATGGGTCAGTGCATAAATTAGAACTGCTAATCTGATTGTTTGAGCTCATATCAGTAAAGTTGCCTAATACTCCACCTCCCCTGTTTAGTAAAGATGAGGCATTTGCTGTTGTTGTAGTTGTATTAGTAGCCTGGTTATCAAGAAACCCAATGTCACCCAAATCGAACCCATGCTCTAAAGGGTTATTAGAAACAACGTTAAGAAGTGAAGATAAGGTGGGTTTTGGATGCATAAAGTAGTGAACTTGAGATGGGTCGAGATTGTTGAAAACAGAGGAGGTTGGTGAGCAAGAAGAGGAAGAATCCACTGAATGAAGCAAAAGATTATCTGGGTCACCGAGATTTGGTGAAAATGTGATATCTCTAATACCATCTTGATGATTTTGGATACTAGTGTTAGCAACATACCAGTCGTCTTCTACATCAAGCATGGATTTGAAGGTAGAAAGCGAACCCATCTCTTGTTTACTCTGTATAATACTACAGCTACTGTCGTTAATGTTAATGGTGTTTGTTGTCGAGTCCTGCGGTTCTTTATCATCTATCCAGACAGCGCCGTTTAGTCCAGACAGCATTTTTAGTCTTTTTCTTTTCTGGATTTTCTGTTATATTTTTCTCTGGAAAGTGAAGGAAGCAAAACAAATTGTTGAAAAAGGTTGTGAGAGAAAGAAAAGGAGGTAAGAGGAGCAAAAGGAAAGAGAGGGAGGACGTTGCGGAAGCGAAAGGGTAATGGCTTTTTGGAGGCTTTTATTGTGAGAGGCAGAGAAGAAAAATGTCGATTATAGAGAAGGATTTGACACGCTACTCTTTGAACGTTACTCTAATCATCACTACTACATTTCTGGTTTGGCTGTATATTCACCCTTACGGTGTTTTTTTCTCCATTTTTTTTCTTTTTAATAAATATTAGGTCCACAGTTTTAATCTTTACTGAACAATTAGTTTAATTGATGCAATTTGCTTAGTTCCTCTACAAGTTCAAACCAAAATTATAATAGTATTTTTATTTTTAATATTTTAAAAATCTAAACTATAGGAATTTTTAATAAGTTGACCGGTGTTGAGAAAGATTAGCTCTTATCACGTAGCTACAAAGTATTATTTCATCTCACGTGACTTCTAGTACATATTACAAATATTTCGTAATTTGTTTTATCTCAAAATATAGTTAAATTTTTTGTTCATTTTATTAATAGTGAGATAATATTATAAATATTTTAGTATGATTTCATCTACCATCTTTCATCACCTATTGCATGACCATGAGGCATTCTAGCACGAAGTATTTGATTAAAAGATAATCCTATATATACATCAAATTATATTTACAAAAATCATACTAACTATATATACATCAAATCATAAAGCTAAAAATCTTAAAAATTATCGTTATTACTATAGAAATAGGTGTAATGTTACTGCAATTTGCAATTTCAAATACATGATAAGTTATTTACAAAGTTTAAGATGACACAGGTTAAAATCTTAAAATTTTTTTATGAATTTATGCATTATGCTATTAGAAGACTTGAATGTTGATTATCATTAATTATTAAGATTTAAACTATAGTTTATGAGAATTGACTTGTCTAGATTGGATTTATGACTTTGCCCATGGACCAATTGAAATAAGAGTATTTATAATTATATACTCATTAATAAAATAAAATATGAACAAATTTAAAAAAATAATAATTTTATTGGTTTGATTTATGGTTGAGGTCATAGAATCGGTTATAGGCAAGTATAGTCCAAGAGGGTGTACTTGTGCTATAAGGCATCTTAATTAAGTTGTGGTCCCAATTAGCATTTGGCTTATTCAATTAGATACCATTTTTTTTTTTTGGTTTCATATGGGCAAAATAAGCAAATTAACATGTTAGTAGATGCACGTGCCTTATAATTAATAACCAAAAGTGGCACAATATCTCCTTACAAGACAATATTATTATTAGTGATATCATATGATTAAAACGGTTAAAGTTTAACCCTCAAACTAATTACTTTATCCTTCTCTAGTGGGTCCATTTTATTTTATATATCATCATTTTTTCTATGTTTAGTAACTGACAATTACCATTTACAGTGCAGGGCATTAGTCAAAATTATTGTAAATTGTTAAAATAAACACGACCTATATACCTTATGTAAATATAAAAAAATTACCATTTAAACCTGCTAAACTTGGAATTATCATTTAAATATACTAACAAAATGGGTAGAAATTGCAATAAGCAAATTGAGGGATTTAATGCTTGGTGTAAGAAATTAAAAATTCAAATCTAAAAAGCCCGTTTTCTCTAAATTTAAACTATGGGCTATAGGATTTAATCCATCAAAAGCATTAATTATTGTACTATGAAAGGCTTGCAAATTTTGTATTAGATTAAAATATAACTAAAATTTATTTCTCATAAGAATATTAAACTTTACATTTTTTTTTTATGTCTAAATTAATTATGAATTAAAAAAGAACCATTATAATATTAATATTTCATAAAATAATAATTTTATGTTTAACGTATTAAGTATAGCAATAGCATGCAGTAGGAGAAGAGTAAGAGTATAGGGAGAGGTCCCAAGTATCTCGTGAAGCCTTTTACTTCACCGCACCTAATACCCAATCAATACCCTAACTTGTCTGTCTGTCTTTCTCTAAACCCATCTTCTTTTCTTTTTGGATTTGGTTGCTCAACGGTTACTTTCCCCATCCCTACACTTGTCTATCTCTCTATCTCCACCTTCCAATTTTCTGCGATTTGCACCTTTTTCCTTCCTTATTACTATTATTCCTTGATCATTTCGTAACTGCCCTGTCAATCAGTAATCAAGAAATGTATTTGAGCTAATGCTTAAACCGTAAAACTGAGTTGAGCCAAGCCTTGAATTTGAACTTTAAAAACAAAGATTGAGATAAGCTCGTTTATATTTTATAATTAAATAAATTATTTTCTTGTAAGTTCGAAGTCAAACTCAGTTTATTTATTAAATAGACTTGATTAATATAATTGAACTCAATTCATTAATTTTATTGAAAAAGTTTGAAAGGCTGTTCGATTAATTTATTAAATGAGCTAAACGAGAAAAATTAAACATGACTTGTTAAACTTATTGCGGTAGCTCGAAAGGCCATGTGTGGTTTGAACCATTTACAGCATTAGCTAGCGACAATTTCTCTATTTTGATTAACTTGAAGATATAATACAAAAACTCTTAATTTCTTTTTAGGAGATTGATAGTAGTGAGAATAGAAAATCAAGAATAGTATTTGAATTAAATAACAAGAGATTGTAAAATTGTCTATGAAACAAGAAGGATAGTAGCTCTAACAGTTTTTATCTGATCAGGGGACAAATAAATAATTACGGAGCAAGAATAATAAGCCTTAAATATATAATTAATCAATGCTAATTTTTAACCGAGCATTACATATTTTGAAATGATTTAATAACGCTAAGTTCTTTTATTAACAATCAATCTATCAGTGATAATTTTACAGTTTGTATGAAATTTATTTAGTTTGATCTTGTTTTTAGTTCCCATATGTATAAAATTAATTAATCAACTTTGCTGTAGCGGGATTGGAGTCTTCTCCACACTTGAAATTAGAAATTGGAACCTATAGCAGGAGGCAAGTGGAAAAAAAGGACCACATTGAAGTGAAATAAATGAAAATTGAAGCAAAGGGTTGACATGAATCTTAAATAAGTTGCAGTGAGGCTGTGTTTGGCTAAGGAAAAGGAAGATGCCTTTAATTTTTCTCTTGTAAACCCCGTGAATATGGGACAGAGAAAACTAACTGCCCTTGATTTTGGGTTACCCCACCCCATCATCATACATTTGCTTCCAAATAATTATTTATTCTATTTTTTTAATTATTTGGAATTTAGAGCAATATTTCAAATAGTGCAATATACCAGACAACAAATACACATCTTCCCAGTTTCCACGAAGAAGGGCTTTGTTTTTCTTCACCTCTATGCCTATGCCTGTCTCATATAAAAAAACACAAAAGCTTAGCTTGTTTCAATACAAATTTTGTTGTTTTGTGAAAATCACTGTTTGATGTTGTTTCCAAACATTTATGATTACCCACTTGTTCTTTTCTAATTAGCTTTAAAACCTTCCCCTCCCTCTATCATTCTTTCCTAGTTTGTTAGCTTTAAAGCCTTTCCCCGTTCTTTGATCAATTGTTTTTTTCTTTTAAACTTATAAATTTTATTGAAAAATAACAAAAATTTAATAAAAAGATCCAAATTAACCCTTACCGATAGACCTATACCTTATACAACTGAACTTAAAGATCTCAATTCTTAGTGAAAAAACTTATAATAGAATTATTAGAAACTAAAAATGACAAAAAAAATGGAGGATTTCTCCAAATAATCGGGTGAACAAAAAAAATAGTTGTACTAACTAAGAAATGAGTTATCATATTAGCTTGCTGATGAACCGATTTAACTTTAAAACCATCGATCTTATTTATAATATGATAACTCATTTAGCTTTAAAACCATGGTTTCATTTATAAGAAATTGATACTCACCAATAAGATTCCAATACTCATTATTCAGAAAATTAGAAGAAATAATATTTTGCCAAACTTTCCGACAATCCATTCGTAAGTCAATATTAAAAAATTGTTGTTGCTTAAGCCAACTAAGAGCCTCCCGGACAATTCTACCACCTTAGCAGGGCAATACCCCAAAAGCCCAAGAAGAATAGGCACACAAAAACTGACCAGATGAGTGAAAAAATTGCACCATCAACAGTGCATGAAACCCAAACCCAACGCAGTCCGAGACCAGTTATAGCTATAATCGTATCCGTGTGTTGCAAGGATTATAATTTAATTTTTATTTTAAAATTAAGATAAATTAATATTTTGAAGTAGTAAATTGTCATACTTGTCAATTTAGTTCTTAATAATTATAATCGTTTTGGTAAAATTTTAATTAAGAACTTCAAATTTTTCTGCGCAGTCAAATTAAAATAGTTTAATATTTGATTAATCTGTGATCTTGTTAATTACTTCAAAGTTAATAATAAAACTATTAAGCTTGAAATTAAATAATTAAAAATAGTTCAAAAAATGAATGTTAAATAAATATTTTACAACTGGGGCTACAGAAAATTAATAACTTATCATTTTTGTTTTTCAAGCAGACATTAGAATTAGCTAAGAGGTGATTGCATTTATCCTTCTGTTGTTAATTTCAGTTAATGATCTGTTATCTATTTAAATAACTAATTTCATTGCTAAATATTTCGGGTTGTGATCTGTAACTAAATTTGTTTTGATTTTATTATTTCTATTTTCGAGTTTATCTCTAATTTTTAAGTATTTTGTCCAAATACTAATTAATTTTCTAAAATTTATGGATAAAATTTTAAAGAGAGAAGGAGAGGAGAACAAAAAAAAAAAAAAAAAAAAAAAAAAATGTTTTAGTCGTGATGATGTTTTAAAACTTGGTAAACATGATCTTAAAATCAGAGCTCAAAAATCAAAATCTTATTAAAAACCCATAAAAATATCAACTCAAGGTTTATTTATCGATTAGCAGTAACATATGAGAATTTATAACTATTCGATGTAGATTATTAAATTTGGAAAAATATTTACTTAAACTCGGTGAATATCCATATTTCAATACTTTTGTCTAAGAAGATACCAATTATTATTATTATTTTTCGAAATATTTTTGTTCAGTGATGGAACTATATTGCCTCCTATCTTTCTTTTAAAAGTAAAAATTTATCTTGGGAAAGAAATCTTGGTCCTTTAAAGAATTTAATGTCTTTAAATCATTTATCCTCCAAGTATTTGTATCTACTGCTTTGTTCCTGGATTTTAAGAGTTTCGGGAATTTTGAGTTCCACAGCCGTATTATTGCGTCAACGATATGTCGTTAAGCAACAAATCACAAATCCATGTTATTTAAAATTATTTATAAATAAATACTTTTATGAAAAAGAAAGAGATGCCGTTGATTTGGGATTTTGTCCCCACATCATGATATGTTTATGAGAAACAGATTAAACATTTAAAATATTATCTTTTCCTTTAATTAATTTCTCTCTCCGAATAATGTACATGAGAGAATAATTTACTTAGATTGAGTGTCTAAATATATTCATAAAATATATAAATACTTACTTCATAAAATATATATATATATATATATATTATATCTATTTTTTTGATCAACAAATTAGTAATTTTAACTATTTATCTTTGAGAAAAAAAATTATATTGTGACTTATTTCATGGAAGACCGCAGTCTGATAAGTTTATTATAATATTATCTATGTATATACTAATTCCATTTTCTATTCAGTTTCTTCTTTTGGCCAACTCTCATTTTTTATATGATGTTACACTTGTAATCTTTCAAGCCGAACGTTCATGGCCTAATTGGTTACTGCCATGAGCCTGAAAAATTTCATGTTCTAGCTATAAAGGGATTCAATCATTGCTAATTATATTGACCACAAAAAATTCCTGCTAAATTACCCCTTTCTTTCAATTTTATCTCCCGCAAATTTATTTTTTTTGATAAAATAGTAATTTTAACTATTTATTGAGAAAAAAAAATTATATTGTGATTATTTCATGGAAGACCGAGTCTGATAAGTTATATAATATATCTATGTATATACTAATTTCATTTTCTATTAGTTTTTCTTCTTTTGAGACTTCATTTTTTATATGATGTTACACTTGTAATTTTCAAGCGAAGTCATGGTCCTAATTGGTTACTGCATGGTGAAAAATTTCATGTTCTAGCTATAAAGGGGATTCAATTTGCTAATATATTGACAAAAATTCTGTAAATTACCTTTCTTTTCAATTATCTCCCGCAATGATATACACACAGTAACAAAATGACCTTTTTTTTTTTAACTGAAAAAGGTACGTGAGGGTGAAACAATAACAAAACCATAGTAAGTTTTGATTTTCAATTTTTACCATCAGAAAGACAGATACGTAACACAAAAAGATCTCAAGAATTAATATGAATAAGATCGTCCACTTGAAGCTGCTCCTCACCCCTAGAAATAGACTCTACTAAATCCACCAAAGGACCCATAAACAACCAAGAACTACACCACAAACTGATTTGTCAATCATTCTCTACCCGCCAAGGAACATGAGACTGGAGATGTTGGAAACTACAAACAAACCCCTTCGAAGTACAAGAATCACAACCCCACAAGATCGAAGGAAAAGAGCGACCATGACAATGTTTATGTGTCAAAACTTGGATCCAAAGAGCCGTGTCATGCATAAAAACCTTCTAACCCAACTTACCCACTATAGCAATATTAAACAACCAGGCACACCGGAAATCCAAACCTCCAAACTTCTTAGGCTTGATAAGCCAATTCCATCTAACCAAATGCATCTTACGACTCTCCACCGTAGACCCCCAATAAAAATTACGAGACAACTTATCAATTGTCCCACAAATAGAAGAAGGTAACCACACAGTTTGCATAGTATAAACAGGTAAAGAAGAAATAAAAGATTTAATAAGAACTTCCTTACCAACAGGACTAAGCAAACGGGACCTTCAGTTCGCCAAATGAACCTCCACCTTTTGAATAATGTCCTGATACAGTGCCACAGAAGACCGCCCATAAAGTAAATGAACCCCTAGATACTTGCCTAAATTTGAGGTAACCATCACACCCAGTAACTGCTGGAGCCTATGTTGCATAGGACGAGAGACGTCCTGGAGAAGAAAATGCGAGATTTAGCCAGATTAGCCTTCTGCCCACTGCCTCCGCAAAAGTCCGCCAAAACATCATGAACTACTTTAGCTTGTCGCACAAAAGCTTTCCCGAGAATAATTAATTCGTTGACAAATAGCTAATGACTAATAGGAGGACCACCCATCGAAGCACGGGTCAGGACCTACTTTTTCCTAACCATTTGACACTGAATCAGTAAAGATAGCCCCCTCCATACAAAGGACAAACAGATACGGGGATAAAGGGTCACCATGATGCAGACCTGAGAAGGCACAAAATAACCAGAAGGACTCCCATTCCAAAGCACTGCCACAGATGACTGGGCAAAAGCACCATAATCAAAGAAACCCATAAATTAGGAAAGCCAAAAGAATCAGAACAAATCGCAGAAAATTCCAATTCACTCCATCATAGGTTTTTTCTGAATTAACTTTCAAAGCAAAATGACTCATTTTAGACTTAGATCTCCGGAAAAAATAAAAAAGCTCATAAGTGATAATAATATTATCAATCGTAGTACGTCATGGAATAAAGCTACTCTGAAAAGGACTAATCAACCCATCCATAAAGGGCCGCAACCGAAAAGCCAAAACCTTCATAACCACCTTATAATAAGGCATTGCAAAGATTGATCAGCCTGAACTGAGAGATAAATTCCGAAGCAGCAACCTTAGGAATGAAATTAAAATTCAATTAAATTAAAGATTTTTTAGAAATAATCATTTTTATTTTATTTTTAGCAATGAAATTAAAAGGTATTTTGCCATTATGTCTAACTGTGTCCTTTTTCCGGCAATTCTAATGTTCCCTTCCCATTTTCACACGCACACACACAGATATATATATATATATATATAATTTCAGGTGAAGATTGCTAGTATTATTTTATAATCATCGTTATTAGTTAGATAATTAGATTTAATTTATTTTAAATAGTTAGACTAATTGCATACCATTATTCTTTGAGTTATATAGATACTTAGATGATATACCTAAAAAAAGAGAATTAAAAAAGAAAAAAGAGAACTTCCCTCGTACACAGTGGAAGACCTTCTCAAGGGCTGGAGGAAAAATTGTTTTTTTGATTTTCTTATAAATAGTGTTCAATTTTTTCGTCCTTTTTTGTTTAATTTCATGGCCCATCCAAATAATTTTGTCCGCCACTGTTTATTTGTGAGTTATAAAGTAATATAATGTAATGCTGTAAAATTTAATTTTGTCCTTTTTTATTTAATTTCATGGCCCCTCCAAATAATTTACCCCAAATATCCAAGGTATGTTACTGTTCATTTCACGAATTATAATGAAATATAATGTAATGTCATAAAACTTATTTTTAGTGTAAATATTATTACTAAAATTACATTTGATTATTACACATGAAACATTCCTTAGCATTAATTTATGTATATAATATATATTAAAATTTCAGTATATTAATTTTCTTTGAATAAAGTTTTGAATGGTGAAAGTAGTTACTTATATTTTATGGAATTTAATCCCTTTTTGAAATAAATGAATTTCACATTTATAAATTTAAATTTTTACGTTTGGTATAAAAATGTAAAGAATTAAATTTTACGAATTCAAATTCTATTAATTTGAATATAATTACATTAAAATTCTATCAAAAAAAGCCAAATTTCTAAATAAATTTCACAAATTAACACAATTCAAAGCAGAAAGCTATCCATGCTGTTAGCTTTCTAAAATTATTATGCAAAAGGTAATTTAGAATTTTTGTTTTCCAATGAATGGAAGATCACCGTCCTCGGTTTATTTATGTAATTGAGAAAACAAGTAACAAACTCACTTACTAACTCTTGGACTTGGACCGGCGTATTTGATTTTAAACGCCAGAAAACTACCCTTCCCATGTGATAATTAATGGTGAACGGAAGATTAAGACAAAAAAAGTTTTCAAATGTGTCTTCCCCAGCTTTCCTTATATATTGACCATCCGAAGACACTCTCTCTACCCAAACAAATAAAACAACATATAATATATCAACTGATGGAGGATTTAATGTCCCCTTCTTCTTCTTCTTCATTGAAATCATTTCGTAAAGATTCTTCTTCTCCTCTCCATCATCGCCTTCAGTTCATCCTCCAAAGCCGGCCTGAATGTTGGCTCTATGCCGTCTTCTGGCAAGCAACCAAGGATGCTACTGGTTCCCTTGTTTTATCATGGGCTGATGGTAGTTTCCATGGCGCTAAAGAATTTGCTGCCAAAGCTAGCAACCACAATAAATTTGGCTTCAATCCAGAAAAGAGGAAGACGACAATGATTAATAGCAATAAAGAGTTTCCAACTCTTTTCAGTGATGAAATGGACATGGATGGGTTGGCAGATGTTGATGTTATTGACTATGAGTGGTTCTATACGGTATCTGTAACAAGATCCTACGCTGTTGATAGGGATGGAATCCTCAGTAGGGCATTTGGCTCTGGGAATTTTATTTGGTTGACTGGTGATAATGAGTTACAGTTATATGATTACTGTGATAGGGTCAAAGAAGCTCGTATGCACGGAATACAAACGTTGGTTTGTATTTCAACCTGTAATGGAGTTGTTGAATTTGGATCTTCAACCTTGATTAATGAAGATTGGAGTCTGGTGCAACATTGCAAATCACTTTTTGGAGTAGAAAATTCTCATCAACTTCAAATCCCTAAGAATGGTAATAATGCTTCTCCTTCTTCTTCCTGTTTTCTTGACATTGGCATTTTTTCAGATTCTCATCAAAAGGAGACTTGTCAAGAAAAGAAAAATGAAGGAGAAACATCAATAAAGAGAAAGAAAGATGGAGTTAGTAATAGTCAACAAGGTGGTCGAACATCTTCTGATTCTGGAAGTACGTATCCATGCAAGAAAAGATCAAGAAAGCAATCTGCAGGTAAAGAAACGCATCTAAACCATGTAGAAGCGGAGAGACAACGCAGGGAAAGGCTTAATCATAGATTCTATTCGCTTCGATCTGTAGTTCCTACTGTGTCGAAAATGGATAAAGCATCTTTACTAGCAGATGCGGTGACTTATATAAAAGAACTCAAGGCCAAAGTTGATGAACTAGAAACTAAACAACAAGCAATAATAATGTCCAAGAATAATAATAATCATAATAAACTTAACAATGGCAATGACATCTTCAGATCTTTTTCAAGTCACAGAGCCAAAGTTATAGAAGTTGATGTAAAAATTTTAGGATCATCAGAAGCTATGATCCGAGTCCTTTCCCCTAATGTTAATCATCCAGCTGCGAGGTTAATGGATGCTCTAAGAGAAGCGGAGTGTCAAGTTCATCATGGAAGTGTGTCAAGCATTAAGGACATGTTGCTTCAAGATGTTATGGTTAGGGTTCCTGATGGGTTAAAAGATGAAGAGACCGTTAGAACTGCTGTTCTTCAGAAAATGCAGACTTAAGCATATATATAACATATATATTCTTTTCTCCAGTTCAAGTATCTGCTGAGGAGTTCTTCTCATGTTCACAAAATGTTGAGTGTAATTTGTTCTGTTACTAGTACAATGGGCCCTAGTTATCTTTGTATTGTGTTCTTCATAAGAATAAAGTTGTATGATTAAAGTGCAAGTTCTCGTCTTGTTTTTTATTTATGTTGTGGTTCATTTCTACTGGTAATCATTTTATATGTATGACTTTTTTTTCTTTTGTTCATGTAATGATTTTCCGATCTTCAGTGTGTATATATATATGCTGCAAGTTAACACAGTTAATTGCCAATCAAGCGTGATTTTATTGTTTTCTTTCTAGTTTGAAGAGCAAGAGTTCACCAGTTTTAATGTCTCTGTCCATTGTGTTATTTTATCTTATTGAACCTTTTCATAAATTAAAAATAAAAAAAGAAGCTAATTAATCCTTGGAATCAAATATGAATTTTTCACTTACGAGTATATATTTGTTCCCATGCATCGTTAGCAGGAATCACGCTGTCAATGAGTTAAGAATATTTTGTTCGAATACTAAATATTTGTTCCTTCACTTATTCATCTTCCAAGAAGCATGAGTTGTTAAATTACCATTGGCATTTACATGAAACGAGTCATTCAGTCATAGCTATTTGATCTTGTATATAGAGAGGCATCATGCATTAAATTAGATTAGGCAAGTTTTATTTAACAATCAATGATATTATCATGTTCTTAACTTTTCTAACTGATATTTTTATTACAAGAAATTGTTTGGAAGGCCTTGCGACTTGCAAGTTGCATGCATGGGTCTCACACCGTCCTACGGACTGACAGGGCTAAGCTAATCTGCAAGAGATACCCACAAACAGTTCTTGAATTTCATGGTTAGATGGAATATATAATGATTAGTGTGAGTAAAATCCAGATTGGACTGAACTAATTCGATTTAATTTGATTTAATTTTTTAATAAAATTGATTTTAAGTGGTATAAAATTTCAATTATTTTAATTTATATTTAAATTTAGTTTTTCATATTTATTCCGTTCGGTTGATTTTATATTTTTAGAATTTATTTTTTGATTCGAATTGTTGTTGGATAATTTGTTGGACCAAAACCGAATATTTAACCTCCTAAGTGTGATAATGATCATAAGATAAGACATCTTTCCTGGTACGGTAAAAAGGTGAAAGGATTCAAATTTCAACCCCCGCAAATAATTAACTACTACTGTGGGATCCACTCACATTCACACAATTATTATTAGTTCAGACTTCAGACACTAGAAGAATATAGAAACACCAGTTTTATCACATTCCATGAAACGTGGGAGTTTCATATTGTTCTGTGTATATGTGGCAAATCAAGTTGTCAAAGAAGATGTAGTTTTAATTATAAAAATTAATGCAATAGCATGAATTAATTTATTGTTATTATCTTTTTTTTTTATTAAGTTTCAAACAATAATTTTTCTTATTAAATAATTTTAAATTTCAGAAATTGTATCATCTTTAATCGGATATATAAGTAGAGTAAATATGATGTACAAGAATTGATTCATAATTTTAATTAATCAAAAATAAAAATTAAGAATATTCTCTCTATAATAAAAGAGCATATTTTAAGAAATTATTATTATTATTTTTTCAGGTTGCACACATATTTGTACATTTGGATCGGATATAAATATTGAAGTAATAAAGTTTTTCAAATTTCAAATTAAGGGTGGAAATGAGAATGATATTTTAAGGTTACACTAGAATTCCGATCCGTTTAATGATAATATAAATAGTTATAGATGAATTTAAGATATAAAAATAGTGAAATTACTATCTGCAATTTATATAGATAAAATACGAGTATAAGACATTAGTTACCTGTAACCCATTATCTACTATAATAAACAATTTTACTATGGATATTACTGCCGATTTAAAGAGTATTTTAAATAGATTCAAATACAAATACTTAAATGACTATTTAAAATGAATACGAACATAAAAATTTAAAATTCGTAATTTAAAATGGATACCGATGAACTTCAATCCCTAAACCAGACACTTTGCCATTGGAATGTGATTAGCAGCGGCTATTCAATATTCGGCTTACTTTCCTGTCAGACTTTTTACACTTAATGCCTTTTGTTTTTACACTCACTAATAATTTTATAAAAAAAAAAAAAGGAAAGATTATATTAATAGCCGTAGAAAGCATTATAGTAATTTTGTAAAGAAACAGAATTTCAATTAATAAATTGAGCAAATGACCAAATTCGTTTATTGCGTGATAATGATAAAAGTCTATAGTCATGTCATCGATTCGACCCCATGCATTTATTATCTTAAACTACTACTGAAAACAATCCTATTAACTGCTTCTTAATATAAAAACAAAAGTTGTTTTATAGTGCCATAATTTAGTATTAGAAAGTCAAATTTTGATGCACCCAGAAGCGAAATTGCAATTAACATTATTATATTATTCACTCTTTAATTAGTAATTATATCACTTTGTACTTACCATCATTTGTTTGGATATCACGTGTAATCCATTGTGGAATCGCTAAATTATGGATGTGAATATGAATCAACTGCCCATGAGATTAATAATTAAAAAATGATATTAAAATTTGATTGCTGAATAATTAAAAATGATATACCGTAATTTTATAAATTTTTCTATTTAATAAACAGGTTATTAATTCAGCTTAAATAAATAAATTTATTTTGTTATTGTACTATCAAATAAAATAAAGATTCAATAAGCTGATACTAACACAACACGTAGGAATTAATTAGCACGGGAAAGTAAAAATGAAATAAAAAGATCAGCATAGTTGTGAATATAGTTCGCACAACATATTTCCAAATTTCTTCATTTCATACCCCTTTGATACATCCTTATCCTATATGCCAAACCTACGCATCGACATAAAGAAGATAGCAGCTTGACATTTCAAGGAACAGCAATTATGTGGTTCACATTAATATATATATATATATATATGAAACTATTAATTGGTTGTCCTTTTGCTAATAAATTCCTTTTGCTACATAGTGGAAATTTGACAGTTCGATAACATGATCTGAATGATTGAAACTGCTGAGCTTACGAAGAAGGTGGAAATTAACTTTTTTTTTTTTTTGGGTCCAAAATATGACTTTTAATGGCAAAGCTATGATCATCAAAAGGGAACAGTAATCAGTGCTATATTCCTTTTTTTTTTTTTTTTTTGGGTGGCAGTAGCATTTCTATCGAGGGTTGTACAAGCGGTCGACGATGTCTGACGGCAGTTCGAGTATAGACGTATGCACTGCATTGTGTGGTGGTGTGGCACTAGAATGATTGATGAACTGCTTATAGGCTGGACGTATGCTTAGGACAGGAGAAAGCTGTGGACCGAGAAGATAACCTAATGTGAATGTTTAGATATTAGGTCTAGATGTTGACCGTTGGGTCCAAAATATGACTTTTAATTGGCAGAAGCTATAATATCAAAAGGGAACAGTGAATCAGTTATTCTGTTTTTTTTTTTTTTTTTTGGGGAGCTACTAATGTTATGAAAAACTGAACGTTAGTATGTCACTACAACAATTTTTGTAGTTTTAAAAAAAATGATTTTAAACATTGCTTGTCAAATAAATAGTTTTAAGAGTTTATTTTATTGTTTGGTGTGATGGAAGTTATATTTGCTTTTTTTTTTTCCAATCAAATTAAAACCATAATTTTTTTTTTTTGGGATTAGATTGAAGAACCTTTTCAATTATATTACTCACATTTCTTATATCCAACAATTTTTTCGTACCTTCAATTTACTTGAATGGCTAAGGTACAAGCTCCGCACGGGTGGGAAAACTTCGTGGACGAGACGGACAAAATTTCCATGCTTAACATCGAACTACACGACGTTTTTTTTTTTTTTTTTTTGGGAGACTTAATTGTATGAACTGAACGTTAGTACTTCGACTCAAAATTTTTGTAGTTTTTAAAAAATGATTTTTAACATTTGTGTCAAATAAATAGTTTTAAGAGTTATTTTTTGTTTGGTGTTGAATTATATTGCTTTTTTTTTTCCAATCAAATTAAAACCATAATTTTTTTTTTTTGGGAATTAGATTAAAACCTTAATTTATCATTACTCAAATTTCTTTATATCAACAATTTTTTCGTACCTTCAATTTACTTTGAATGCTAAGGTACAAGCTCCGCACGGGTGGAAAACTGTCGTCGGACGACGGACAAAATTTCCATTGTTAACATCGAAAACTAAACGACGTTAAAACGTGCGGACCAACTCGGTCTATTTGAACGACGAACAAATTGTGCCTAAGAAGCGAGCTGTCGTTTACACAGCTGCGAATAGCTTCCGCATCACGCGAAGCGGGCTGCATGAGCGTTGATGTAATTGGCCGTCCTTGGGCTTTGTTAGTCTCCTCTCCTTTTGAATTGGACTTAGCTCGATCAATTCATTAGCCCAACTTATGGGCTTAAGAATAAATATATTATATCTATTTTACTTTTTAAATATATTTAATAGCAATATTAGTTGATAAAAAAATTCACCATGTCCAAAACAATTCTAAATTTAAAATTGTGATATTTTATTTATTTTATTTTTAATTTTAAATAGTGTTTATGAACAGGATGCGTTGCTTCTTATTGTACTTACTGGTTATTTGATTTATAATGTTTTTTTATTTATAAAGAATAATGCTCATTTTCATTTTTAATTCCCAGTAAAAATCAATTGAATGAAATAATTAATAAAATATAAATAAAATTATAAAACAATTCGTAGTTAGATAAAATATCTACTATAGTTTGATGATATAGGATATATAATTTTTATTTAAGGTATGGCAAAATTTATATAATAGGATTATATTTCAGAATATAACAAAACTTCGACAATATGGCTTTAATTTAATATTTTAATTCTATATTAGGATTATAATTTCCTAAATATGACATTGCAATTTTTAGAATAGAATTATAATTCCTAAATAAGACATGGCTAGACTTATATATAATATGGCATTAATTTAAGATTTAGCTTCTATAATAAAATTATAATTCCTAATTAAAATATGATAAAACTTCCATAATAAGGTATTAATTTAAAATTTTAATCAGATAAAACTTCTCAAGGTTGTATTAAATTAATTAATATTAAAAGTGTTTTATTTTATTTTAATATTTTTTAATTTTATTTATTAGTCGATAAAATTTAGATTTAAATGTAAAACTAATATAGTCAGTGGAATTAAATTACATTTATTTTTTTTATAAAAAATTAAAAATTTTAAAAATATTATTGTCGATCTATAAATTTATACTTATAGATAGATAGAAAATATTTATAGTTATAGTTATAGATAAATGGAATATAGATATTTATTTGAAAATATTGTTATCTTTTATCCTACCGATCACTTCAAGTTCCAACGAATGAGTTGGGACCTGTCGTTCGATGGCCGAAATAAATGGAACATTGTTAATTAACATGTAAAACAACGTATCGTTGAAATATGTACGAGTACAATAAATGAAACGAGAGTTGATTCATTTGAACAACAAAACAAAATTCCACCCAAGAACAAGAAGCGGGCCGTATGAGCGTCAAACCAACTTATGATATATTATACTAATATCGCAAGCATAAGCATAAAAACAGAATAATATTATTGGTGTAATTATGCTATAATGGTCACTTCATTTGAGTGAATGAAAGTTCATAAATTTGCTGGTAAGAGCACTCCAACTCTCGAACCCTGCATTTTATATATAAAAACATTCAAAAAATAAAGGGTAGTGGTCACAAAGATAAAGAAAGATTGGGCTTCAGGTTGACACCACGGTCAAATTTTGGCAGCCGACTCTATTCTCCTATAAGATATTTCAAGTAGCTTACCCATTTCATTCACTAAAACGTAAGGCCCTACTTGTTACAAGTTGCCATTTTAAGCATCCACATAATATCTAATATATCTCTTCATTTCTTTTAAATATTTCAATTTATAATTTCTAAATATCAAAAATATTTATTTATTCATAACTTTATGCATCAGAGTAATTAATCAAATTTATTAACAATTTATTTAATAATCAATTTACAATAAATTGGACTTATTTTTAACACAAATAGAATAAGTTATTTTGATTGATTCATTTTTGTTAATTTCTCATCTTATATTCTTGGATAAAAATTAAATGATTAAATCAAAAGCCATTGCAATTAACTTTATTTATAAAGTAATTGAGAAATTTACTAATTTAGAGTGAAGTTGTAATCCTTTAAAGGATTTTATCTGAATAACTTTTTTTTTGGAAACATGTGCGTGAAAAAAAAAATGAAAATCATTTATTTTATTTTATTTTATAAAATTATAGTAGTGTGTAGAATAGCAATGAGATTCAAGTCTCGTATACGGCTAATTCACAGCGACGTAGCACGTGAAGGGCAAATTAGGTACATGAAAAAATCTAGGGACAGGACGGACAATGTGGTTATTTTGACCTACAGATAAGGCTGGCGCGCTCGCTCGTCAATAAATAATTCTACTGACCACGTGTAGTATTCTTCGAATCGGACGGTGAATAGCCGCCAGTGAGATTGATTATCAAAACGACTTTGTGGTTTTAGCTCGTTAGGTGAACGCGAAGGTCCATGAAAGTTGATGGAATTTACGGTACAGATACAGAGAAGAACAAAAATGGATATAAATAAAAAAATAAAAATCTAGAGAGAGAAGGAAGAAAGGTAACAAAAACCACATCATCTATATATCTATCCTTGGTTATCGGCCGACCATAAAAGAGGGTCTCTCTCTTCTCCAAAAGAAAAAGAAAAAAGAAAGACCCTTTTAGGTCTGTTTCTCCGTTTGGATTTTTTATATTTTCATTTCTATTGTTCTTCATCTCTCTCTCTTTGAAGTTTTAGGTAAGGTTTTGATTCTTTTTTTCCTTTTTGGTTGTATTTCAGCTTCGGAAGTTAGGGTTTTGACCTGCTTTCGATTGATACATGCTTTGATTCGATCATTCAATTTAGGGTTTTATTTTTGGTTAATTGCCAATGATTTTAATTCTCCAATACTATCTATATTACAGGTGAACAATCTCTGTGTGTGTAGGTCTTAAGTGTGTGGTTATTGTATATTCATTGCAGGGATTTTTGGATTATTGCGATAGGTCTTATTTAGTTTTTGCTTTTTGAATAGGCGCTAGTTATAGTGGCTATTTTGCTGAAACACAGGAGCGCTCGGTTTGGTAATGTTATTGAGCTTAATTTAGTCTTTTTTTTTTTTTTCCCTGTAAATTTCTAGTTTGAAAGGATATTTATTTAGGTCGTAATGACATCTGAATTGTTCATATGAAGTGAAATGAAAGCATGTGCGCCTCTTATTAAGAAGCTTCAGTCTATGGAGATATTTTGTTTGAATTAATGTCATACCTTTCCAGGTTTTTTTTTTTGTTCCCAATAGCTTGCGGGATATCTTTGCAATTAATTTTCTTGGTCCATTGATCAAAAAGTTGTATTTTTAACGACTTTGCCTTCAATAATGTTGCATGTATTGCACCTGTACATATCATTTGCTTTCCAGCCTTTGAAAATTGTGCTTTCTGGACTTGTCATAAATTTATTTGAGAACAATGAAAGAGTACCTGTTCTTCATGTCATTGTTGAAGAGGAGTTTGTGTATGTATGTTTCAATGATGTCATTTTGCTATGATTATGTTTGGTTGTCAGCCTAATTGTCGGTTTGGAATGTCAATGTCATAGTTCTTATGCATTTTATTTTATTTTTCTTCATTTCTTCACCTGTATTTTTCTAAGACATTATTCGTGAAATGCAGAATCTTTTTGTGGCATCCATGGCGAGGCTTCTAGTTCATTCAACTAATATTCCTGCCTTATCTCATGGGGTAAAACATGGCCTATCTCAAGAATCTGAAACATCAAGGAGGACTGCCACCAAAATGATGTGTAGTACACGACCGCCAGCATTGACATTAAGAGGATTCTCAGGCCTTCGAAACTCAAATTGTTTAGATACATTGCTAAGATCTGGACAAGATTTCCATTCCAGGGTTGCAATCTCAATGTCCCGTAGGCAACAGAAAGCTAAACGATTTCTACCTAGGGCTATGTTTGAGCGCTTCACAGAAAAAGCAATAAAAGTAATTATGCTTGCTCAAGAGGAAGCAAGACGGCTTGGTCACAACTTTGTTGGCACAGAGCAAATCCTCTTGGGTCTTATTGGTGAAGGAACTGGCATTGCTGCTAAGGTGCTCAAATCTATGGGAATCAATCTTAAGGATGCACGTGTAGAAGTAGAGAAGATCATAGGGAGAGGTAGTGGATTTGTTGCTGTGGAGATTCCATTTACTCCTCGTGCAAAGCGTGTATTGGAACTCTCGCTGGAGGAAGCCCGCCAACTTGGTAGGGTTCTTTTTCTGTCCTCCCTCCTTAATCTTGCCACAAATTTAGCTTTCTACCATAAAGTGGGTTGGCAATGTTTTTTTGGGTCTTCGATTCTAGTCGTTGCCTTTTAACTGAGAACCTTTATCTTTGTTGTTGGAATTCAAATATTTAAGGGTTAATATAGGAGCCCGATTTAAACTATATTTTCCATTCCGATTCATGCAGTTACCAGAGTATTTAATCTTAGTGAGTTTTTCAAAATGCTTATTATTACTGGAGTCGTTAGGTTACAATAACTGACCTTTTGTGTGTTTGTGATGCTGTTGGATTCAATAAATTTTGTTGTGCTGTTATGAGCATTCTATCCTTTTTTATTTTTTATTGTTAACAATTCATGCATGCTTTTATAACTTTCTGGGAATAGGCAGGCATAAATTGCCATATGAATGCTTACCTTCCAACTTTTTCTTAGAAAAATATTGTTATCTTAACTTGAAAATCCAACTTCCATGAATCTTTCAGGTCACAACTATATTGGATCTGAGCACTTGCTTCTCGGGTTGCTTCGTGAAGGTGAAGGTGTAGCAGCACGTGTTCTTGAAAATTTAGGTGCTGACCCCAGTAACATCCGCACACAGGTAAACAATGCATATTTTTTACTTGGATTAACCTAATTGTATTTATTGTTGAATCCTTGGTTGTGTGCATGATATTTAAAACTAACTGAAGTATGTCTTTTGTTGTTGTGATTAGGTCATTCGCATGGTGGGTGAAAGCACTGAGAATATTCCTGCTCCTGTTGGACCAGGAGGTGGCAGCAATAAGATGCCTACTCTTGAAGAGTATGGAACTAATTTGACTAAGTTAGCAGAGGAGGTAAGTGAATGCTAATCTGTCTTTTTTTATGCATTAACTATTCTTCAGATTGTTTTAGGGGATATTCTTTCTTCTTTCAGGGTAAGCTGGACCCTGTTGTTGGAAGACAGCCACAAATAGAGCGTGTCATCCAAATCTTGGGTCGAAGAACTAAAAATAATCCATGCCTTATTGGAGAGCCTGGGGTTGGGAAAACAGCAATTGCAGAAGGACTTGCTCAGCGTATAGCAAGTGGTGATGTCCCTGAAACAATTGAGCGAAAGAAGGTGGGTAATTGTCAATCTATTGACATGGTTCAGTGTTCAGGTGCAGATTACTTTTGTGCTCCTTTGAGTTTTTGGTACTATTAATTAGTTGCTTATAACTAAAAAAGGTTGTAGCATGGGCCTTGCTGATGCTATTAGCTGAAACAAAGTATATATATATATATATATATATATAATATATATATATATTGAGAATGCTATATGTATATATATATATATATATATATATTGAAGAATGCTATATAGGACAGTAGTTATTTTCATGTGCTTTTATTTAACATTTTTTTTGGTTATATAAGAATGGCCTTCTTTTGTTACCTAACAATTGCTTTCAATTTTCTCTGTGCGACATGTATTTGGATTGCACTCTGCAACTTGTAAATGATTGCTTGTTGTGTGATCCATACATGGTGGTGAAATAAATGCTCAACACCGGGTATCCTGTTTGTTTTGGACAGAGGATTCAGTGACCTGTGACATTAATTTTTTTCCTGGTCACATGTGCATACATGCACTTATAATTCTATGCGTTATTCATAATTGAGAGATTGGCATTAACATCTTATTGTGGTAAAAAACTTATCATATGTGTGGCCTGTTTTTTTTTTGCTTTATAATGTAGGTTATTACCCTGGATATGGGTCTTTTGGTTGCTGGAACCAAGTATCGTGGAGAGTTTGAAGAGAGGTTGAAGAAGCTAATGGAAGAAATCAAACAAAGTGATGAAATTATTCTTTTCATCGATGAGGTGCATACGTTAATTGGAGCTGGAGCAGCAGAAGGTGCAATTGATGCTGCCAATATATTAAAACCAGCTCTTGCTAGAGGTGAATTGCAGGTAACTTTGGCATCATTCTTTTGAAGGGAAAAGAAATAGTACTTCCAACTAGTTTTGACATGAGACGAAGTTTGAATTGAATTAGTCTGTCCTTTGCAACCTTCCTATTATTTTTTGTTCTTAACTTCTAACCGTTGCAGCACATTCTTCCTTTAGACTAATAAGTAATTGTTTAACTTTATTATCATACATCTCATTGTTGTATCCAATTTTATGGGGGTGGTTACGGTTTCTTTTGTTTCCCTCCCTTGTTTGATTATATAAGAGAAGTAATCACAGCTCCCAAGTCTCTGTGGCTTTGTTGGTATATTGCTGTTTATGCTTGAACCTGTGTCTGCAGGTTTCTTATTTTTCTTAACTTATGCAGTGTATTGGAGCTACCACACTGGATGAATACAGAAAGCACATTGAGAAGGATCCCGCTTTAGAAAGACGATTCCAGCCAGTCAAAGTACCTGAGCCATCTGTAGATGAAACTATTCAAATTCTGAAAGGATTGCGTGAACGATATGAGATACACCACAAGCTGCGATATACAGATGAAGCCCTAGTAGCTGCTGCACAGTTGTCATATCAGTATATCAGGTTTGCAATTTATGAAATAGCTCGTTCCTTTTTTTTTGTCCTTTTTTTTTCCGCTCTCTGAGTACTTGCACGTTTTATGTACGGCCATGCACAGCATGTTGTGTGACAAGGTAGCAATTATTTTCTCAGTAGATCTTAGAACTATTCCTGTGAATGATATGACTGCCTTGCAATGTATTATACTTCACTTGTAAGCTCAATCTGGCAGAAAGTTTCTTATTATCTCGTGTTTGCTCTTTTTTTCCCCATTTCAGTGACCGTTTTCTGCCAGATAAGGCAATTGACTTGATTGATGAAGCTGGTTCTCGGGTTCGCCTTCGCCACGCACAGGCATGAGCTTTTACCCAGCTATTCTATGATCACCCGTTTTAACTTTATGCAAGTTGTTTATGTCTAAGTCTGTTCTATAGGTCCCTGAGGAGGCTAGGGAGCTTGAGAAAGAGGTCAGGCAGATAACAAAGGAGAAGGATGAAGCTGTTCGCAGCCAAGACTTTGAGAAGGTAAAATTTTTTTTTCTGCTCGATTTTTGTTCCCTAGGACTATGCACTTTATTATTATTATTTTTTTAATGAGGGTTAATGATTTCACAATGACAGTAGGATTCCACATAGTTAATGTGAAAATTTCCAAAATCTTTTTCTTCTCCCTCCTTTCTCTCATCTTTTTCTCTCTCTCCAAAATCTTCCGAGTATTTTTTTTTTCCCCTTGCTTCTTTATAGCTGGTACCTAGCATTTCATTTAACTAAATTAGAGTACATAAAATTCTGGACAGGCTGGAGAATTACGGGACCGTGAAATGGACCTAAGGGCACAAATTGCAGCTATTGTGGAGAAAGGCAAGGAGATGAGCAAGGCTGAGACTGAGGCAGGGGATGTTGGTCCTACTGTCACTGAATCAGACATTCAGCACATTGTCTCTTCTTGGACAGGAATTCCTGTAGAGAAAGTATCAACTGATGAATCTGACCGCCTGCTTAAGATGGAAGAGACCTTGCACAAGAGAGTCATTGGTCAGGATGAAGCTGTGAAAGCCATCAGTCGCGCTATTCGCCGGGCCCGAGTTGGACTCAAGAATCCCAACCGTCCAATTGCTAGCTTCATATTTTCTGGTCCAACTGGTGTAGGAAAGTCAGAATTGGCAAAAGCGCTAGCTGCCTACTACTTTGGCTCTGAAGAAGCCATGATCCGTCTTGATATGAGTGAGTTCATGGAGAGACACACAGTCTCCAAGCTCATTGGTTCACCTCCTGGTTATGTTGGTTACACCGAGGGTGGGCAGTTGACAGAAGCTGTTCGGCGTCGACCTTACACTGTGGTGCTCTTTGATGAGATTGAGAAGGCTCATCCTGATGTCTTCAACATGATGCTTCAAATTCTTGAAGATGGAAGATTGACTGACAGCAAGGGTAGAACCGTGGACTTCAAGAATACTCTTCTGATAATGACTTCAAATGTTGGAAGCAGTGTTATTGAGAAGGGAGGGCGCAGGATAGGATTTGACCTTGATTATGATGAGAAGGACAGTAGTTATAATAGGATTAAGAGCCTAGTGACTGAGGAATTGAAGCAGTATTTCAGGCCAGAATTCTTAAATAGGTTGGATGAGATGATTGTCTTCAGGCAGCTCACTAAGCTGGAGGTTAAAGATATTGCTGATATAATGTTGAAGGAGGTGTTTGACAGGCTGAAGGGCAAAGACATAGAGCTCCAAGTGACCGAGAGATTTAGAGAGAGGGTGGTTGAGGAAGGATATAATCCAAGCTACGGAGCAAGGCCACTGAGAAGAGCCATAATGAGACTACTGGAGGACAGCATGGCCGAGAAAATGCTTGCAGGAGATATCAAAGAAGGTGACTCAGTTATTGTAGATGTTGATTCTGATGGAAATGTTATTGTCCTCAATGGTAGCAGTGGGTCTCCCGAGTCATTGCCAGATGCATTGTCCATTGTGTAGGCTAAAGCTCCGTCCGAATCAGCAACCTTTGCCTGCACGTTGCTGCGTTGCTTGTACTGCATGGTCGTAACTTAAATTGGCAATGTAGTTGTAGTCTGTCTTGTTAAAATGACTACTTGGTAGAATTGGGGCCAATGTTTTATTGCTGGCTGGATTTGAAGGCTGTACTCATATCACCAATGGATATTTGAATTAGGTGGCAGATAGTGGGATCGTGGTATTTTTGATTAGCTTTTTATAATAAACGGATAGTCATTGATGAGCTTATATTTAAGTTTTTTTTTTTTTTCCCCCATACTCCTTTGTTGTTGTTACTGTTATGTAAAGTTTCAACCTGCAATACAGTCTTTCCTCTGTCGCTAAGTTTTTCCCATTTCTTTCGAGTGCTATCGATGGGTGTTGAAATTAATGCTGTAGCATTTGCAATGTAAGAGGAGTCTCGTTGCATCATACAATTTTAGATTTTGGAGCTTGCCGTCAAAGGATTGGCAGTTCCAGACTTTATTTGTGCACTGTATAATGATATTTGTGATAAGGATTGGTGATACACAACGCTCGTAACAAATCATAATATATTTTCCTTCCACTATACAACCAATAATGTGTTTTACAATCTTCCTACCGGTCCCATGCCCCAGCATCATTTGCAATAAATTTCAAAATTTTCATGCGAACGATGGATTAAAAAATGTAGGCGGCCTCAGGAGAAGAATATCTGAAAATTAGTTGTGCTGAATTTATACGAGTTCCAAGTCATCCATAACAGAAGAGGACTGTTGGGGGCTGACACTGCCACTTCCGCTTCCACTTGTCATTTTTAGTGCATCCAGTGCTTTTTGTATTTCCATAGTCATAGCACTGTCAACGCTCCCCGACGATAGCTTCCTATGCGATTTTTGCAAATGAAGCTTGAGAGAGCTGCTGCTTAGACCAGCATTCTTTCCACAGATTGGACAGACTTTGATTGTTGGCTTCCGTTGTTGCCACTCCATCGACACCTTTCCATGCAATTTTCGGTCAAGATCCAATAGAATTCTCGCAAACCCATCATTGGGCTGAGCCCGTCGATGAACTCGTCTCAGGGCATTCCATGCTTGTAATAGCGTGAAGTTCCTGCATCAACCAGAAACACAACATGCATTGGATCAGCCACATTGGGCACTCTATCTATCCCGTCAAGTAAAATGCACTTACTTTCTGAGCATTAAGTAAGCAAGAACTAATGTGGCACTTCTACTCTTCCCTTCAAAGCAATGAACTAGAACCCTCCCTCCCGTTGATTCAACATGATCAATAAAATCAGAAGCTTCTTCAAAGATGCTGCTAATATTTGAATCTTCATTGTCATATACCTGTTCAAGTCGAATACTTTTATCATTAACAAATTCCAGACATATGCTAGAACGTGATGGTTTAGGAGTTCAGAATTTAAATAATCACAAGCATTGTCGCCAAATGGGCAGTGTTATGAAATTTTTCCCAGAAGGACAACATAGCAGAAGAAACATCAAAACACCAGGCTTTCCATCAAGTAAAAATCAACTTCTCATAGGGAAAAAGGTCATAGGATTTATAGGTATCATTATCTTTACAAAATTCATCAAGAGTGAGGCCATAAATACAACTATTAATAGCTCTTCTTGTTATTACCATTAAATTTGTTTATATCACAAATTTGCTTATTGATTTTTTTTTTTTTGGCTGTGATGCAAAATAAAATTTTCCTAATTTTTTGGGATATTGGAAATGAGTGATACAGAGTTAGTTAAATGCCTAAAACAAAAAAGCATACTCCCCTAAAAGGATGGACCTGGTGAAAATCGAGAAGGAAAAATATCACTTACTGAATAATTTCGGTACTCAAATAGATCAGGGTACTGAGTATCTGATTGTCCAATTTCATTGGCACATAAACACAATATATGAGTAATTCCTAGATGTTGCAAAGTATAAATGGATCGAGCAGCTAAGGCCCCACCAATGAACAAGCTATTTGTGATTGAAGATGGTTTCTCTGTGTTTGCAGCATCAGAAATCAATGATATTCTCTCAAGGATGTGTTCTAGTCTGACCTGTAAGTTAATTGAAAATGACAAGGTATTTAAAACCCAGGAAGGGAAACAAGAAGATAAAATGTGATTTGTGAGATAGGCGAACTATATTGCACAGAGGTTTAAAACAGGTCCTGCATCTGCATGGTCATGCACACATTTGCAGAGTGGGACATACCTTCAATTCATAAGCATCAACAACACAGTTACTATCACTGCCCTCGAAAAATCCGGTATTGAAATTGTTTTCTTGACACAGTTTGATAGCATCGTTTCTCAGCATCTCATTCCATTGTTCCAGTTCTTTATTTGATTCAGTATCAACCTGAGAGTGATGATGACAGTTCAGACAGATAAGGGCAAGTGATAAAATGTTTTAATTAAGGCAAATCTTATGCTGTTTCGCGTAGCACAATCAAATTATTTGTTCTCCTTTAAAATTTTTATTTGTTTGCTTAGGGCTGTTTGTATCATTTCCATTTCAAGTTAGAAGTTACACACCGTTTTGTTCAAACAAAATGATATTCTGGTTCAGTAACATATGACAATTCTGAAGTAAAAGCTTGTTATTCATTACCCGTATCATCAAATGTGAGTGCAGCCATTGGCAGGGTAGTGTACCAATTCTGTCCATCAAAGATATATTATATCATCTTTAATAGTTTAAACGCTCTTGATCAGTTTATAATTACACGACACGAGTCTACCACCTCCTCTCTCCCCTCAACCACACCCCATTTTGTCTGTCCCGAACAGAGTGTCTTGGCTCCCTTTTGTTTTCCTTCTTCTACCACTTCCAAAGTCTCAAGTCAAAGGTATTGATATCCATCTCTTCTCTTGTGAACCTTGGTAACAGTTTTAATAGAGATATGCTGTGGCATCATTACATCTCAAATCAAGCAAAAATGGAAAAAGTGACGCTCAGTTTTTGACCAACAGAATATTAAAAGGCTGTTTGATCTGGTGGTTGGCGGCCAGAATTGACATTTGACTTCCAAAGCGAAAAGTTTCAACTTCAAGCCTTCTGAGTTTCTGGGCCAAATGCCAGATAATGGCCCTAACAACTACCAAACTGAAAATTCACTATATCTAATGCCATTTATAGGTTAGAACTTTTGATGCATTTTGCTTGTCTCATTCTAGAAAATCAAACTTTTCAAAAAGCAATTGTGTGTTCACATGCAGCGCAGATTCCACTGGTTAGCTTAGCAAGGTGGATAAGAATACACATAATCCCATTTGCCTAACTCAATAAATTTAGAATCTTGAATATGTGTGAAATAAAGACAATTCAATAGTGATAATTAGCATACCAACCTTGGCAAATTTATGGATGTCACGAAGCTTTGTTGTCAAACGGAGGCTATGAAGGGGCTCCCCACTCGCCTTAAACTTTCCATGCCAACCTTCTTTGGCCATGGGAGAACGAGAGTCTGAATTTTCTTTATTCCCTGAAGATGATCTTGGCGCTGTTCTCTGCAATTCTGAATCACTAAAATCTGAATTATTATCATTAAGGAACCTGTCCTTACTTGGCGTTGGTGAAGAAGGACAATGAACACCCCCATGCAAAGGTGACTCAGGAACCACTATATCTTCCTTGTCAAAGTCCCCAGTTCTATTTGTAATGTTTAAAAATGCTCGTAATAGGGCATCCAATTTTTGGTGAAGTGTTAGAAGGAATATATGGAAACTTTGAAGATCCCTAAGAGCTGCACGAAATCCACTACGAAATTCTTGAACAACTGCAGTAATTTCTGTTGGTCGTATATCAGTTATGTTGGGGTCTTCTAAAGGAGATCCTAATTTCCCTCCAGTTATATCATATAACAAATTAGAAGCGTAATCGGAACAGTTAAGAAGTAACTCGACCAATTTTGGGTAATTTGCCTGGTCATTTGCACGTTTTCCAGCAGGAGGCCTCCGAGGAACACCAGAGTCAATGGCTACAATGCGGCTCCTGTAGAGTTCAGAAAATATTGACTCGTTTGATGCTTGACTTCTCAGGCTCTTGGAACAAGATTTTGGGGATTCCGTGACATCAGAAAGATCAGAACCCTGTGATACCAGTCCTGACTCATGAGAGGACAATCTACTATCCACAGAAGTTGCCCTCCTTTCTTTCTGAAGAGCTCTAACAACTCTTGGTCGGTATCGGTTAATTGCAGAATCAAAAGCATCCTCCAATTCATTTACATTTGCAGAGGCCATTTGATCAGCCAATAATAAATTTGCTGCATTTCCACGCCATCTGAGTTGTCGGCAAGGCAATCTATCTTCATTTCTGATGACAAGGTCCAACATCAAGACCCTACCAAGAGCTGTTGCAGTTTCACGAGACTCAAATGCAGTTGAACTTTCCAACAAAGGAGATCCATGAATATAACTGCAAAACAGGAGTTTTTGGCCATTAGAGCAAGTAAATTGACCAAAATTAGACAACAGAGTTAGGGAAAGTCATCTCCATGGAAGAACATTTGGAAACGAGGAAAGACAGCAGAACACAGGAATGAGAAAATGAGAAAACAGAAGATAATAAGAATAATCGTGGGAACATAGATAGAGAAAAAGGATATTTATACATGGATTCTTGTAACTGTTTTGATTCTCATAATTATTTTCAATATTATCAATGAAAATTTGTGACTTCCTTTTTGTACTCATTCTCTAACTCTGTAACAGTCAACAAGAAGACAGATAAACATCATCAAATTAATGGCTAATTTATGGTGGGGCCAAAATTTTTAATTCCACAGTCTGGTTCCTAACATTTTACTATAGAAAGCTATATTCAGAAATCAGATTGGACTTCACCTCATTAGAAGAAGGCATCGGCTAAGTTCAAGAGCTTCCAGAAGTTCCGAACACGTGACTTCACCAACTTCATCTCCTTCTGAAGCTGCTGTGTCTCTTGCTTTTTCAGCAGCCTCCTTAATCTGGAGCCACTCAGCACTGCAATTATGAATGACTCTAGCCTGCAATGCATCATCAGGATAAGCACTATCTTCAAGGAAACAGAGAATGCAGGCAGGATGTCTAAGAAAGGTTTAGGTAATGGTAATAAATCACCAAAATACCAGGGAAAAACAATATAACCTGTGGAGTTCTAACTCCTAACCACTTCGCAAATTCATAGCCAAGACGTTCTGACTGTGTGGCCATCCTTGAAGATGAAAATTTTATGACTGCTGCTGCTTCCTTAGGAAGAGCATCATTGATTCCAGGCTGGTTGAATAAAGCAAAAAAGACAACTCCCCCAGAATTTACAGTTACCTACATGCATAATACATAAGAAAATTTGAGGCAGCTGATGGAAAGAGATTGTCCATATACAGGCGAAACACATCACTCTTCACAGTGATCCCCAAGTTGTGCTACTTGCACCTTTACAGAAGTCTTCACAAAAATATTGCATAAAATACAAAACACACTAGTTTGCTAACTACTTTCTTACATGAATACTGAAGTGCTTTCTTATCAATAACCCGATGATCCATCTCATGCTATTCAATTGACAAAGTGGAGTTAAGAAATCCAAATAAGAAGCGAGGTAAACCTCTGTGTGTGTGTGTGTGTGAACCATAGGGTGAACTTTGAGGAGGGAATGAAGAAGCTCAGCAACAGCCATGCTTAAATTAGATCACACACCTTTTGGTTTTTCAAATAAAGTATGAGGCTGAAGACACTCAATAAATGCTATAATTAAATTAGATCACACACCTCAAGTGCTTTATTCATTTCATCTTCAGATTGTTCGGTGCTACTGCTATGCTCAGTGTGGTGGAGTGAAGAGAGCATGTCCCAAGAAAAAGAGCTCGACTCAATGTCCAATATTGCTGCTTTACCAAGCCTTTCCCATAAACTGATCTCTGAAGCTTGTTCAGGAGGGGGATCACTCTTTGGATCAATAAGCAATTCTCTAGCACTGAAACATAAAACAACCAAATTTCAACTCCTTAATTGCACGACCAAAATGCTTCTTGAAATATCCTTTGTTTACTTATTTGACCGCAACAGGCAGGTGAGGACCGAGTAACTCATTTGGAATCACTTGACCAATTGTTGGTTATGCATTCATATAAGTTGCAAAAGCATTCAACATGCAAGTTCTACAAGAATCCACAGATAAACCAAATCAAGAACTTTTAACTTCACTCAAATTACAAATACAACTTAAGATTTGTAAAACTCCCGCCATTTACTTTTATTAATTTGTATAAAAAATCTAGTCCACTAGTCAAAGGCTAAATCTTTGATTGAATTCCAATAATAGAAAAATTTCAGTTCTGAATGGGCATGTATCCCAATTCCAGAGCTTACAATTCCAATCTAAATTTAGTTCCAGAAACTCAAAGGCTAGTTCAAATCGCAGCCTATAATCCCATCACTTCTTTTTTTTTTTTTTTTTTTTTTTTTACTTTTATTAATTTGTATAAAAAAATCTAGTCCACTAGTCAAAAGGCTAAATCTTTGGATTGATTTCCAATAATAGAAAATTTCAAGTTCTGAATGGGCATGTATCCCAATTCCAGAGCTTAACAATTCCAATTCTAAATTTAGTTCCAGAAACTAAGGCTAGTTCCAAATCGCAGCCTATAATCCCATCACTTCTTTTTTTTTTTTTTTTTTTTTTGTGAGAAATATACCAATTACCTATTAATCTAAATTTTTTTTTTTTTTTTTTTTGTGAGAAAATAATACCATTACCTAATTATCTAAAATTAAAATGAAAATAACGGTCGATGATCATTAATTAGTTTTATGGTAAAAATGGCAATGTAAAGATAAGAGAGATAGAGGAATGCAAGACCCAGAGGTCATAGTGTCAAGCCCGTGAGGGCGGCGAGGAAACCCAGAGGCGTGATGTTTCACACTTCTCTTACGAACCAATTCCAGCCATTGCGCAAACCGATATGCTGGACCCGATGTTATATCTCCCAACATATACAATACCTGCAAAAATCCATAATTTTTCCATCTATGATTGATGCTACTTCCAATTTCATTCATTCTCTACAAACTAAACATCAAATATTAATTACCCGGGAAGTGACAGTGAGAGGTAAAGGAGTGTCAGCCTCGTCGGATCCCAAGTCCAGTTCTCCCTCTTCTTCTTTGTCCTGCAATGCCCACATACATAAACCGCAGAATCGAAAATCAAATTTCCCAAAAATCCTCGGATCTTCAAATTTATATTTGACAATGTGATAGATAGGGAAAAAGTGTATGAAGGTGTGATTTTCATATGTATATTGTATCAATACATATATGTGTAATAATGATTAATGCATTAAGAAAAAAGGGTTATTACCTGGGCCTGTAGGGTGGTGTTGATAATTGATGCAGAGCTTTCCTTTTGCTCTTTTGCCATGTTTTTTTATTTTCTTTCTTGGTTTATTTGGATTTTATTTTTGCTTTTGAAAAATATGAGGAAACTATTGTGTCTGGTACTGCAACCAGTTAGAGAGAGTCAAATTAGAGAAACAAAATTGGGCAGGCAGTTGCTTTATTTTGGTGGCGGTTTTTTTTCCATTGACAAAAGGAAAAGGAAAAAGAAAATAATACAGAAAAAGTAGAGTTCCCGCTTTTTCAGGTGGGGTTGGCGGTTGATTATTGGACGACAGGAAGGAAGAAAGAAAGAAAGAAACAGAGGACGTACAGGCAAGAAAGGAAGTAATATGAAAAAGCAAAAGAAGTGGCAAGAGAAAGAGAAGGGCTACGTTGGTTTTGTGCAATCATGGCCATCACACTTGAGTATGGTCCATTGGTAACTTGCAGGTCATGCCCATCAATGGGGGCAAGGTTACCTGAAAAAAGAAAAAAGGAAGCTCTTTTATTTCATTTTATTTATTTATTTTGGTGGGGACTGGAGTGCCTATGGTCGGTGATGGATCAAAATAACGTTATTATATTTGAAGTTCGAAAAAAAAAAAAAAAACATGAACATGAGATCCCTTGCTTAGAGGAAAGTAATAAAGTTTGGAACTTTTAAGTCAAATTTTGAACTTACAGTACAATTAAGTATGATAAAGTTGTCCCCTTTGCAATTTATTAACAATAAGAAGTGAGATTGAATTAGCAATAATGGCTTACTTTAGTAATGAAAATTGCAATTCGAAGTTGAGTTATTCCAAATGGAAATGTATGGACCTGTTTCAATCAGTTTTTCTCACTCTTAAATATATAGTAATTTCTTGAATCTTGGATTTTAAGTACAGTTCTTGAAATTACCTCGTTGAAATTTATTTAACTATTGAAAAAACAACTTAAAAAAAAAGATTATATTAATTTTAGATATTTAATTTTTCTGTAAACCCTAAATCCAATCATTTTGAGAATACACGGTTTGATGATTTTGATAATGAAAGAAGAAGAAGAAGAAGAAGAAGTGAATTTGACACTGCTCAAAAGATTTTTGCACTTCAAAGATCTTACATTAACCAAACCTCATACAAGATTCTTGAACCTTGATTGATGATTCCCTTTACTTTTCTTTGCAAAGACAAAAATGCTTTACTGACTATAACACCACAGTTATTAATGTATGTACACAAAAATATCTCCGAGTATATAACTTTAAACCTCACAAGCAAAGCACATTAGAAAATTTCAGGTAGTTGTTTGCCTTGCAAAAATGACTTGAACAACACAAGTGATCTTTCAGGCTGCGAGTATGGAACTTCATGAGAAGCACCTCTTATAGTGGCAAATGAAAGCAAATTACTGTAAACCTGAGTCCATCCACCAACCTTAATAAAAAGAAAAGAGTACAATTAATTTCTAATATTATTACTAAATATGCTTAACTTAATTAGATACATCTTAATGGTAAATATTAATTTTATATATTTTTTACCTGTTGTCCTGCAAACCAAGCTCTATAAGATGCAGTTGTATTCAGTCCTAACTCCTTTGCCAGTCCATGAACAAGGGTGCGGCTTCCAGTCAAGGGAATAACAGAATCTTGATCTCCACTGTAAGATTTTTGTTGTTATAAAACACAACAATGATATAAATGATCTTATTAAGAACTTATTTAAGTTCAAGTTTACCTGTAAACTAATACTTGAATTCCAGCCTTGATTAGTGATCCAACAATAGAGATTGTTGGTATTTCCAAATTGAGCAGCTCATAATCAAGAATGCTGTGATAATCCAAAAAAAAAAAAAAAAAAATGGTAACATTCAAGAAATTTTACCTTGAAGAGCTATATGCTGATATAAAAAATTCTTTCTTGGTCTTGTTTTTGTGTTTGCTATATATATATATCAAAAGGACAAGAACAACTTACTCGCTACAAACTTCCCATTTACTAACTCCAACAAGTCTAGCATGGAAAGCCTTCTGCACGTCTTTTCGGTTTAGATAATTCGTCGTCTCGTCGTCCACACATACATCTATCCTCTCAGATACTTGCTGCAAATGAAGATTTGTAAGCAACCATATTTATATATAGTCTCTTTAGCATTGATATTGAAACAGCTTTTTTCTTTAACACTATTTTAGATGTTAAACGTTTAGATGCTTTTCTAAGCAGTAATTCAAGTAGTAAATGCCAAAAAGAACCATAGACTTGAAAGGAATGTGGAAGTAAGAAAATTGCAGAAAGAACTTACTTGTGGTCTTAGAACTTTTGATTGTGACAGTACTGAAGAAATACAAACATCAAGAGTAACATCATATTTGTCTACGAATCTGCTAGTTTCTTTGTTAACAAGGCTCATAACTCGCGAACAAATGCTTGAAACTGAGTCTCTATAGTATTCACTAACATATCTTGAATAGTTACAAGCAGAAGTGAACATTTTGTATGTTGAATCTGATATCAAACCATGTGACCATAAGTACTCAGCTCTTGAATTCAAGTCCGTAGCAAATTCTAGAACAGGATTTCCAAGCTGCAACAGATAGACTAGTAAATTATCATTAATCCTACTTAAATGGATTAAATAGTTAAATGAAGAAAGGTTTTTTATATACATATTTTTTTACTTACTGCAATGCCTTTCAAGTGGAATAATTTTTCCTTCTTGTTAATTTCAATCATAAGATTTGCAAGTTGAGGAATATAGTGACCTGGAGTTAGGAAAATAAATGAAGCAGCAATGATTAAATTGACTTGTCTTACAGTTTGGTACAAAAAAAAAATTGGAAATTGAATTTTACCTGCATAACTCTCCCCTGTTATAAACAAGTCTCTACGCCTGTACTGAGGAAATTTGTTGAACCAGCGTTGCAAGAAAATAAGGTTGTCCCTGGCTTAAGAAAACAAAACGAAATATCGTTTCAGAAGGCATGTACTAATATACATATATTATAAAAGCCTTATGAAAGAAAGCTTTTTTCTTTTTTATATATAAAAAATCTTTAATAGAATGTGAAGTAGCAAATGAAGTTCATAATGAGACTTCAGCTTAAAGCTTACATATGCAAGTAAATAATAGCTTTCAGTAACCTCAAATTCAGAAAACAGCAAAAAGAGAACTTTTTTCTTAATTTCTTTTTTCGTTTTGGGCCAAAGAGTAACAGTGGGGAGACAAAACACTGTTTTATCTGTAATTTCATAAAGCAAATGCAGGTTAATTCTACTTTCTCAATAAACCATAAATTTCCCAAGAGAAAACTTTCGCCTTTTTGGTCAAAGAATCAAAAAAACAAAAACAAAAAGCAACAATTTTTCTGCAAATGGTTTAATACAGCGTTTATTTTGTTTTTTTGTCTGTTTCACTTAACAAAAGGAATGAAGGTGCTGAATTTAATAGGTTGAGCCCATTAGCTCGTTTTGAAGGGTAATCTATCTCGGCGCTAACACAGTGGTCTCTGACCAGGACCAGGAACCAGGCATCGCAGCCCTTCTTCCATGTCAACTTACTTTACAAATAAAGAGTATTTATTATTATACCTGTTGCTTCATCATCCACCGCCACATATGAGGAGCTATCAGTTGCATAAGAAAATCCTACCCCAACTGGTGTCTCCAAATATAACATATTTGCTTCTGCAACATTTATTATTCATGAACGTTAAAATGTTTATTTCTATTCAGTTTACACATACATATGAAGAGAAAAAACTTGAAATTTGAATTTTATGATTTACAGTAATAATTATACCTCTGTTCCAGCTATATTCATTTCTCACCAAAACCTTTCCATTTGGTCTAAAAGGTCCATTTTCAGAGAATGCTCCTACTCCAAGAGAAGAACAGCCAGGCCCTGCAATTAAATACCATTTTTAAATTAATTAAATCACACATTGTGAATTCAAAGAATGTAACTTTGTTTTCTGGTTTGATTCAATTTTGAAGCAAACCTCCATTCAACCAGAGAACCAAAGGCTTCGAAACTGGATCTAATTCTGCTTCAACAAAATAATAAAAGAAAGCTCTATGCTTCTTTTCGTCAACAGTAACATAACCTGAAAATTGTTGAAAACCCACTTGGGGTTGGCCAGGAAGCCTACTAATCTTATCAAGATGAGATAAAGACGATAAAGAAGATTCCACTTCCATAGATATCCACAACAGAACAACTGCCAAGGTTTTCCATGTTTGAGAATTCATAATTTTGCAGAAATGAAAAAAAGCAAGAAAAGAAATGTCTGAACAAAGAAGTTGGGAAGATAGGGCTGTTTAAAAATGTTGCTCAGTGGAGGACACAGAGGTAAGGCTAGAAGCACTAAATAAATAGCTACAGATTTGTATTTTATTATCATTACAGTTCCTGCTTTTTGTATGCAGGCCTAAAAATGGCGTTGAAAGAGATGTGTAAGAGACTCAATGACTAATAGGCTTCGGGTCTCTGTCTGTGCTTATTGTAGGGTAAAATGCTGAGTCAGCAAATATGGTTGCCATTTTGAAAAGGAAAAGAGAGAATGGAATCTGAGTTTGCTTTACAAGAGACTTAAAATTTATTTTATTTTCGGAAATTACAGTTCTCTTTGCTAAGTTTGTTTTCTTTTGTTTTTGCAATAGTGCTAAACCAACAAGACAAGGAGGAATCCGCAAATATTTTAGGCAACTATTTTCTTCTTTTAGATTGTGTTTTTCAGAAAGTGGCTTTATAAGCTTACTTTCTATTTCTCAGAAAATGAGAGAAAAAGGGCTGTGTTTATTATTAGTTTTCTCAATGGAAAATAAATAAAAAATTGAAAAGAAATCTTCTTGAAAGAATGTGGTTATGTATATCCTTGATGGGTATTGGCAAGATTCAACAGTTCTTACACTCCCTTTTTGTTTTTCCAAACAAATCAGTTGATTGGTTTTTGACCTTTCCTTTTTATCTCCAAGTACAATCCCAAATCTTGTTTTATAATTTTGAGGGGGAAAAATAAAATCTTAAAGATTCATTGACAGAACAAATCTTTTTCACATTGCTTAGGCATCTTTAATTATAGCAATCACCAAATCTGAAATTAACTATTCTTTCTATTTTATTTATTTTGATTTATTTATGCTAAGATTATCTACAATTAAAAAAAAAAAAGAAAAGAATGATCAGTAATGAGATTTCTTGTGATGTACACAAGTCACAGTAAATGATGCTTCTTTCAAAAGTTCTAGTCCTCAGTCTCTACTTACTCTCTTTTTGCTTAAGTTTTCTTTTTGTACTTATACGACATTGAATTTGTTCCCTCAAACACTTTTTAGTAAAATGGGTATTCTGAACATAATATAATGAAGGTTTCTTTCTCCATCCTTCATCTACTCCAAAATTTTCTCTCACAGAAAGAAAGATTCACAAACACGCCACATGTTCCCCATCATAGTTGCACAAACACCCATAATAGCTTCTAATGGGTCCTCTTCCTCTCATAGCTTGACAAAATCAGATTAGAGAATTTCTTTATTGGTGTAGAAATAATGAGTTTTTATAAAATATGGCAAAGAGACGAGATAAGGTTGTGGTGGTTCGGTTTCCCTACCCTAGTTTAATAAGCATGAAAATTTAGGGTTTAACCTAACATGGATATTATAATGTGCGAAAAGAAAAAATTGAGGATTTATATTATATTATATATGTGATGTTACTCATTTCTTGGACCACCCTAACAGAAAGGATGAAGGGAGATGGGGTTTATGCTTGTCTGTTCACAATAAGAAGGGAAGGAAAAGCTAAAGAAGCCAACAAACAAACAGCAAGAGGACAAAATTTATCCCTTTGTTTGGCAGGTTATGTGGCTATCCAACTTGCAAGAAATGGATTAATTGTTATTAGTACGAGGCTTGTTGTCTTGTTATTTGCATAATTACTTATCATAGTAGCGTCATTTGTTTATGGGAATTATGTTCCATCGTTTCACACTAATATTGCTATACAAATTGACGATGTCTTTTTGAACTTTTATTGTATGGGAAGAAGATATCCCAATTTCAGTGCTAAGAAATGCAAATTCTCTTAGAAAGTGATAATTATTCCGAAAAGAAAAAAAATAGAGTATTTTGACTAATCTGGGCTTTTTTAAATAATAGAAAGAGAAATTGAGTTGAAAGTTTTTAACATATAATAAGTAGTTGAGGGCATCAGGATTGAAAAATGTGTTATAGTGGATGAGAGTGGGTGTTCATGCTGGCTTTTGGTGTCCTTAAACTGAAAGCAAAAGATCTTTATTTTTTTCTTTTTTGGCCCTTTCTATTGTTTTCTTTTCACTTGGCTCCTTTTTATATCAATTTATATTCGCAGTGGGGAAAAGCTAATCCACTTTTTATATTTTATTGAGACCATTCCCTTTACTGGCTAGGCGTGGCTGATATGTCACATGCGACACTTGCCAGCCATATCAGATTGGTTCCAATATTTCATTTTCATGCCTTCCGCACTCCACAGTCTATACCGTTTCTCTTAAAATATTTCAGCTTATGTATTCTAACTAATTTTCCTAAAGAGAAAAAGGTAACTCGGGTGAAAAGAACAAAAAGAATACATTTATTAATAGGCAGGACATGAATATGTACGAAATATACATATGAACCTTGCATCCCAAAGTGGGGATTTCTCTTTAACGTTATTTAAAAGCGTACACGCTAAAGATGTCTTTGATAAAAAAAAAAACGAAAACATTAAGGAGAAATAAGAATTAGTTCATGTTCACAAATTATAAATTGAAAAAGAAAAAGGGTCAGGATTGAAAATTGATAGGATCGACCCAATATCATAATCATGTATACCTGCCTGGTCCCATCATTAACCCGGTAAATTTGGAATAGATCATATAATATACTTCGAAGCATTTCACTCCAACCAATTTGTCATATTAACAGCTTAATTACAGGCTCCACAGCTGAGTCAAGTGCTACAATAATTATAGCATTGATCTTAGCACCAAATATCAACTATATATCATCAAATTATGACATTGCCACGTGACACGGAAAATTCCTAGAAAACAAATTGAATGTAGAAGGAATATGAGAAACAAAACAGAAAAACAAAAATTAAAAACATAAAATTGACGCAAGCTGGCTAAACAGATTAAGCGAGAAAATTGAATTAATCCAAGCGTGACAATCAATGTGAAGAGGTCTCCGAATTTGCCGTAGACTTGTGATTGGCAACTGAACCATAAGAAGGCTGGTCAATTTCCTTCCGAGATGCTTCCCAAAGCTGTTGCTCTATGCTCAACTTCCTCAGCTCCAATAACCCTCGTTCAACTACAGTAATGACACCAAAATGAAATATTATTTAGAAATGATAGTTCTATAACTCATCCTTTCCTCACCATGATAGTTCTATAACTGTATAACTGCCATTACCATGGATGAGAATTTTTCAAGAAGTTAATATGGCAGCAATACTGCAATGGGTTTATAATTTTATAACTAAAGTGAGGTGCAAGCTAATCTAAACTTCATATCATCACAATCTTAGTTCTTAGATACAAATCAACCTAGATCCCTTACTTTTCAACCCAAAACATTCTTTAATCGATCTCACCACTTAATAAAACATCTTTTCCTCTTTTACCTAAGAGACACTTTTATGAGGACATACTGTAATTCCAAAAGATTGGGTCTAGATTTTATATTTTATTTGTATTTAGAAATGTGAATTCTGGATTTGCTTTATGCTTTCTTGTAAGGTATTAAATGCTTGATTGTGTTTAATTTTTGATTCAGTATATCATCCAGGATGGACCAGTAGAAATTGAAAGATTGATGAAACTGATTATGCATGGTTCAGATACTTTACAGAGTTATGTCCAAGTTTTACAGTAGATAAGCTGTATTAAATAGGCTCTATCATCCTACACTTGACCTCACTGGACAGATATGTGAGACAAGTATATCTGTCATGCATAATCTGCATATATATATATATTTCCAGCCAAAGCATAAAGGAAAGCAGAGGAAATCCCAAACGAGTGCCTGCTTACTCAAAATATTTAATTCATTATAAATAACTAGAAAGAAGCATAAAATAGAAAAGTTTAATAGTTTACCATCCACAGCATCATGTGATGTTGGGGACTGTCCACTGTGACTGATCCAAAACTGAAGCCGCTCTTCTGCAATATCCTCTTCCACACCATGCACTTTGGCTCTTCTCCAGAAGTATGTTAGCCATGCCTGCACATCAAATAATTTAGGAATTTATTAGTCAACTTAAATAAAGTACTAATTAACTGCCCAAACTATCATGATTCCAGATGAAGCATATGGAACTTTCTTTTACAACTTAATAATCTCAAGATGTCATAAGCCAACACAAAAACTGAAAGGTTTCTGATGAGAAACAGTGCAGGCTTCCATGAAATCCAGAAAAAAACAAAGGAATAAGAAAGATACCAAAGGAATGTTTATGATGGTCTTAGTTCTAAAAGATACTGAAAATTTTAATTAAACGTATGTGGATAAAGGACAAGAAAAACCACCATAACAGACAGATCTGAAAGGGCCTCTTAACAATATCAACTTTAAGCAATATCAGATTGCTTAAACAGACAGTTGTTTTGCATATGCTAATATGGTACAAGGCATGCTCTTCTTTTATTGTCCACTAAAATCATACCGTGTGCAAGACCCATTTCTGTTGGCAGCATCAACCAATCAAATCAAGGATACTTCGGCAGGATTAGGTTAAGCTTTCAAGCCAGAGTTATAAAAAGAGAAAACATAGGAGAACTGATGCCTAGCATTCCTTTGTCTCTTGCCTAAAAATAACTTTTTGGATCTTTGTTGACAGTATAACCTTGACATCCTAGGCCTAGAGACAGAGATCACAAAAGAGCATAACATTTTTTAAAAAGAGAAAGCACCATAACCATATTAAGAAAAATAATCTTTTCATCCTTAATTCCCCTTATCTTGTCTGTGATCAAAGAAGAGAGACATCATAACCTCATACCACTTCAAATGCTCATAGCATTGCCAACAAGAGATGAAGAAAAAGAAAATGAAATAAATTCATAAACAAGATAACTAACCTCTTTGAAAATAACATCTTCAGCCTCCCCTTCGCTTAATCCTGCAGTTAGGGAGGGGGTGAAATATTAAAAGGAATGCCACTGAGTCACGACGCATAATATTACGACGACAATAAAAGATTATGCTCTTACCAAAGGCCTCCGTAAACTTGGGATCGACTGATCTCAAATCTGAAAAACCAAACAACAGGAAGGAAAGGTAAATTTTATTACCAGCTATGGACTTCCTCAAAATGAAAATCATAGATCTCCAAATAAATTCCCCTTACACTGATTAAATCCCATATAGATACATATTATTAAGTAGTTCAAAACATTCTCCTGAGATGGAAGATCTCAGAATTAATAGCTAGGAGAATCCAAAAGAGCAAAGGACAAAAGGCATTCCACTAAGAGGGAATGCACACGACTTTAACAAATTCAGATAGTTAACAGATAGGATTAAAGAAAAAATTTCAATAAACCAGATTAATGATCAGGACATAAAAAAGAACCACAACATATGAATGATAGATATATCTGAGATGGATTTTAAACCATACTTGGTCGTCTGTGCTGGGCCAATGCAAGCACAACTGCATCTTCAACCTTAAAAATGGGGTGAGAAGAAAATAATTAGAATATGTTGAGGAACACTTTCCAAAATAAATTTCAAAAAGAAATCAAGAAATTAAATGGCATATGTCAAGTGTAACAAAAAATGATATAAACCATTACAATCCCAAAATCCTTTGAATCCGCATCAAGTAGATGGGCAAATTGGAAGCGTACTACCTCTCAAAATCACTAACAACATATACTCACTAAACGACTTCTTAGAAAAAATGAAGTAGCACTCACCTAATTCAGAAAAATGCAACCCACAAGTAATGGCTTCGATGGAATTCTAAACCAACTTAAGAAAAATGGAATTTTTATTTAAATGATAAAACAAACCTTCAAAGAAGCCAGTTCCCTTAATCCCATTTCAACTGAAAGCATACTCTCAATATTTCCTTCTCCTGTTAGATCACTCAAATCACGAGAAAGTTTACCCCTATCTGGATCATCACCACCTGATTAAATATGGATATTTCAGCTAAAGCCAGCAAATGCAATAAATGAACAACATATGCAGACAGTAACAGGAAAAAGAGTTAATAACCATTTAATATACTAGCCTGTATCTAAAGATTCCTCCTTAGCCTTCTGCCCAGCAGAAATGACTACTTCAAATGGAAGAGGAGCTAAAGCGGACCAATGCTCGTGTTTTGAAGATGCTACATCAGCACAAATGCCTATAAAGCAGCCACAGAAGAAAGCATATGTTATCAATAAAATATCTAAAGATTCACTCAACGCGAACGAATTAACAATAGGCTCCTTTAGTTCACCAAGCTAAAATAATAAAAATAAAATTAATCAGCCACCGAGGATGATAAAGTTAACTGTCAAGTCACAAAAAGGGATTTTAATAATAGGTCACAAAATCAATGAACAAAATACCCATTTAATGACAACATTACACATAACAAGGAAGAGGCAGCAAAAAGATAATGATTCATAAGTTATTAACCAAAAGAGAGTATAAAAATATAATCATTACATTCCATGCTGTTCATTACCATGCTGTACAGCTAAACCCCAGTAACGAGCAAGCCAACATCTCTTCAAGACCACTTCCTCCTAAAGTGCAAATATAGTACACAATTATCAATCTGTACAACAAATTATGAAGCTTTCTTCAGTTTCAATGTACAGACCATCTCTTCCTGAGTCAATATCATTCTTTGTGTCATTGTTCGAAGAGCTTTTGCTTCCGATTCTGCTTCTCGAAACTGTTCCACAGCTGCTGTAGCACCCTCTTTTAGGCTCTGATTAAAACAAGTGGAGCACCTTATGTACTGCAACATAACTTGATAACAATGAGCTAGAACCAGCGATGCTACCATACTATACCTCAAGTTCTGAACGAAGGGCTGCAATTTCTTCATCTCTCCCATCTTTAGTTTGTTTTGCAGCCTTAAGAGCAGCCTGCAACAAGAAATTTTATATGATTGAAGAAAACAGCAAATGCAAAATCAAAATTTAGCACCAAAACAGAAAAAGGAAGATGACAATAGGCATTTTATCAGTAGCAGGTCTTTATTGATACTATTAGAAATAGCATAAAGCAAGAAGAATATGTGAATCAGGGAAAACAGCTCTCATAATGGCCTTTAATGTCCTAGAAGGTTAAAAAAAAAAACAAAAAAAAAAATATGAAAGAAACTATACTAAAATTAAATTCATATGAAAAATTATACTAAAATTAAAAAAAAAAAAAAGCCATACGATAAAATTGAAAAAAAAAAAAAAAAAAAAAAACTATACTAAAATTAAATTCCATATGAAATTATACTAAAATTAAAAAAAAAAAAAAAAGCCATAACCGATAAAATTGAAAAAAAAAAAAAAAAAAAAAGAAACTGATAATATTAAATTCATATGCATTCCAAAGCCATAGCGCAAAACCCAGCTCACCTCCCTTTGACGCAGCGCTGCTTCCTTCCTGGCCAAACTGCATTAATAACAATAGACATTCAGATCATCCAAACAAAACAGTTGGAAATGACATCAGACAATCAACTAGGCTTACCTGCTCAAACAGTTAAAAAAAAAAAAAAAAAAAAAAAGAAACTATAATAAAATTAAATTCATATGCATTCCAAAGCCATACGATAAACCCAGCTCACCTCCCTTTGACGCAGCGCTGCTTCCTTCCTGCAAATGCATAATAAAAATAGAATCAGACATCCAACAAACAGTGGAAATGACATCAGACAATCAACTAGGCTTTACCTGCTCAACAGTTTGGCTTCTAAAGATACACCTTCTCCAAGCGTAGCAACCTATGAACATAGAATTGGAAATAGAAACGAGTGTTTAAGTGTATTCATAAGAAAAACATATTCATACAGTATGAAACCTTTTTTCTTATCCTTATTGGTCTTTTCACAAGCACAATTAAGAGCAAAAATGGTTACTTGGTAATAAACAGTAAAAAAATTGTAGCAATTCATCCTGGTATCAACATAACCATATAAGAACAATATTAAAAATGAGAAAAATGTTCTTATTGATTGATATAAATGACCTGTTTCTCAAGCTCCCTAGCTCTAGCCTCAGCCTCTTCACGCCTTTCTTCTGCACGACGAAGCTGTACAGCAAACTCGAGCATAAATGGTAAACATCACAGAATATGGCCAGAATTAGATTTGAGCAGGGGGTTGTTTACCTTGTCAACTATAACTTCATTCTCTTCCTGTAACATATCAAGCTGCACAAAATTTCATGTTAGCTTCAAGCATACTTCTTAGCTATCCCATCCATAGTTATCACCATTAAATCATGAAGATTGTATATGTTTGTTATGAATGATTGGTGGGAATGGCATACCTCATCACGAAGAGCTGAAGCTTCGCGCTGATCTACTGCATCTTTTGTCTTGAGGTGTCCCACATCTGAAGTAAACCTGCAATAATAGGCAACAATAATTTTCAATAAACTAATGGATAGTCAAAATCCGTGAGCATAAATTCAAATTTATTCCAAATTTAGAAAATCAGCTTATGCTTATGGTTTACGAATTTGGGTACCAGAATGCTGCTGCTCCTCCTTTCAAATGGTTTAACTAATGTCCACTATTCATGGACTCACCCAGCATTCTCAAAAAATAAATTAACAGAACAGAATTCAAATGCATTTTAAGATAAGACAATAATCATTTTCTATGATTGAATTGGAATGAGAGACTTACAGCTTAAGGCTATTCAACAAAATTGCATCAAGGTAAATGTGCAGTGTCATATGTCATAGAATTACACATTTAAAAGTAAACTTTGGCACTTCTCAAGACTTTCTCAATAGAAGTTTTCATTGACACACATATGCTATTCATCCACATCAAACAAAAATACAAGAGATAAAGAGTTTGATAACCTTTTTTCTCTAGTCCTATTAGGAGGCTCAATGGGAGGTATAGAAATTGGAGTTCTTATTGACGATTTGCTAGGTGTTACCAATGTCCCTGTCCGCACAGACATCGATGGCCTTCCTGCTGAAGTGGAGCGTACAGAAGGAACATGCTCTGCAAAGTTCCGACCTAACTAATTAAAAATATCAAAATTCCAATTAGTCTTAATCACGTCAACCATAACATTTATCTAAATATGTAAATTACCTCAATCAAACTTTTCAAAGTTAAATAAGAAGTAAGGCAAACATATCAAAATTCGAAATCTAAACTCAAGTATTAGCTCACAAGTGAAGTTCAACTCAACTAAAATTAGACAGAAACATTACTTTTTTTTGAGTTGTATATGCGTTCAAAATATATCCGGCAATATTTGGAATCACAGAAAAAAAACGGAGATCCATAGTTTCACTACTGCAATTTCTGCTGGTATGCATAAACACTGTAAATGTAATATGTGTCCAAGATATTTCAATCATTATCGCCAAACAATAGAGGCCCCCTAAAATTGAATAACATTGACTCCATTTCAAATTGTTCAATAAAAACTCAAATGCACAGAGTATAAGGTATTAAGGTCTCCCAATTACCGCAGGTGAAGGAGATCTATTAGGTCTGGCAAGCGAAATAGCAGGTGTAATATTATTGCTTCCATTATGATTAAGACTGCTACTGAAACTCGATGGAGCTGGCGGTGCCGGAGGAAATCGGAACCCTAGATCGTCATCCTCCTCGTCATCATCAGCGGTCTGCGACGCCATCACTTGAGCAAGACGCTGCGCTGCAGCCTTCGCGGCAACGTTTTGAGTGCGCTTGATTGTAGACATACCTGTTCCTAGCCGTGAGCTAGGGTGCGCCGGCGACATGGCCGGAGAAGACGATCCTGTGCTAGAGCTACCACTCCACTGCCGTGAGTACACAGGGCTTGCGGTCCTCCTCCGATCCATTTGAAAAAGTATTTATAGATATGTACGTATAGGTATGCGAGTACGTTACACTGAAGCGAGGATCTCGAGGAAGCTAGATTTTTTATTTCGATAAAATCGGAGAAATGAAAGAGGTGAGAGAGATAGAGATAGATGGAAGTTGGTTTTGTTCTGGGTCGCGGTCAAGAGGAAGGGAAGCTCATGTTGAAATGAAATTGCAATGTGAAGATTTGGCCTAAAACGGCAAGTCGTTTGATTCTGCGTTGACGCCGATGCGAGTTTCGCGGGAGAGGGATTGTGCCGATAGAATATGGGGGGACCCAATGGTTGATAGATCCAAAAGCGAAAATGTGGTGACGTGGCCGATTTATTTCAATTTCACCCGGTATCTCGGTGACCAGTGGATTGCGTTTCGGACAGAGAAATGCTTTGGCGGCGCGGTAAATTTGTATTATTTGGTCAACCGTTTGGATATACCACGACACACATCCCCTGATTTACCTGACAAGTGGGACCGCTCTAATCTCGTTGGTAACAAATTAAAGCTGCTTTTTTTTTTCTATGATATAATAAGTGCTAACATAAAAACAAAGCCATTAAGAACTAATATTTGAAAAAAATCAGTAATAAAATAAAGAAAATTAATTAAAAAGTTTACTTATAAGTTTGTGAGTTTTGTAAATTTATCATTTTTTATCTTTTATTCATTAGAAATAAAATCAGCTTTATTTGACGTAAATGAATTTCATAAATTTAAATAATCTAAAATTTTATGTAAATTCTTTATTTTTCCAACCTTTTAAAATTATTATGCTAACGATATTTTAAAAATAAAAATAAATAAATTTTTTATTTTAAATTACTCAAAAATGAAAAAATTCATGTATAAAATTTAAAATGAATTTTACATTTTGATTTTATTTCCCAAATGGAGTATAAATGTGATGAAATATATTTTGAATCCTTTGTTGAGTTTGCTTGTAGCACTGTGATATCCACACTTGGGCCCACAATGGTATTCTTATAAAAGAATTTTGTAAGTGTAAAATCTTTTCTTTTAATAACCCTCAATTATTATTTTATAACTTTAACTAATCAGATTTTTTCCTTCAAAAAAAATATATATAAAATTTATTTTTAAAGTGTATGTTAAACATTCATTTATTTTTATCAATATTTTTTTAATATACGAATATTTTTTGTATACATCATATAAAGCAAATTTAATATTGTGTGATCTATTTGGTTTTATCCCATATATAAGAAGTGAAAAGTATGAACTTTGAGTACTCAGACTTGTGTAGGTGTTTTTGTTACCGAGAATATGCAAGACAAGCTTATAAAGCAAAAGCCAAAATGGATAGTTATGGCTTAAGTTTAGGCAAATCTATGCTTAAACATTATGCATCCGATAAAGGAAAATTCTCCATTACTTCCGCAACCAATAAATTACAAAACTTGAAGTTCAATCAATCTAGCTAGCTAGCTTTCTAGAGAGACGGTGAAATTAATAAAATAAGGCAAATCTACCCTTGCATTCCAAAAACTTAACTTCCAGCTCCAGCTCCAGCTCCAGCTTTCTTTTCAAGTAGATTCTCTATCAAGTCTGCTGCTTCCTGGACTGTTGTTATGTTTTGAGAATTCTCCTCTTCCACGCTAATGCCAAATTCTTCCTCCAATCCCATCACTATCTCCACCTGGGTAGATTTGGATGACGCCATTTTCAATTCAAATTAACAATAACACTGACAGAATAGAACCTGACTAGCAACAATAAAAGGGCTTACAGTATCGAGGGAATCAGCACCAAGTTCTGAGAATTTAGTTGCAGGGGTGAGCTCTTTCTCTGGAGTCAAAGCAAGTTGTTTCCTTACAATGTCACACACTTTCTCTACCGTCGCTGGCTTTGCCTGCTAATAACAAGAATTGTATACATAAAATGAATAATTAATGTCACATTACCGAGAAAAGGCAAATGTGGTAGAATTACCGCACAGGAGACGCGAAAACCATTGGTCTTTAAGCTAGGGAACCCAATCTTTGCCCAACTGACTGAAACCAACTTTAAACTATGTCTGCTTGCTATCTGCTCACAAATAACATAAATTTAACAAATGGGACTCAATTGTTTGATTCTTCAATCAAAATTAACTAATTTCTGAACTGTAAACGTAAAAATGGAGCAGTGTAATGTGATTGAAAGGAACAAGGGAGTAGTGCTTTTTACCAGGCTAGTCTTGGAATGATGAAGCGATGGTTGGAACCTAAGAAGAGAAGCTGAAAATGAAGCCATTGAAGCACAGACCCAAATCAACAGTGAAGGATATAAGACAAAGGCGCAGAAGCAATTATTAAAGTTAAAGGAGTTTGCAATTTGGATTGAATATTAGAGGGAGAAGTTTATCAAGTATGCAATTTGAAAGTGAAAAGGGTAATGCAAGGAAGAGAGCAGTGATAAATGAGTGGAGAATATTCAGCCTCAGCATCAAGGCCTATCTAGTGCTACCGTGTACTTGGATTGCGTTTTGATTTGTGGGCCATCTGCTACTGCAAGTTAAGCGCCTTTTCTTATAAATTGCCTGTAGCCAGCATAGCAGTAGTGCTCTTTCTTGCTTTATTTTTTTCATGGTATTTATAAAATGGATTAGACTTGCAGTCAATCTCTTATTTAATTAGATGGCTGAATAATTTTGCTGGGGCTAGTGATCATTGATCCGGAAATATAATTAATTTCATCAAGATGGTGCTACTAAGGGGACCAATATGTTGAATGTTCGGAATTAATTGCAATTACATGTGGCCTTATGGGGCTTAGCGCTAATCTGGTGAATTAAGGCCAAATCATCGGACATATGATCTAATTACTTGGGAGAGAATCAATAGATTCCTTGTGTTAATTCTCCAAGCTAATCAAATATGATATAATATAAATACAACTTCTCTTGTAGTAGTCTATCATATGTTAAAGGCTATTAAGAAATATAATTTGATCCTATACCACACAGTGTTATTATACCCTACTAAACATCTAATGAATTTATATACATTTAAAAAAAATTAAGGCCAATGGCAGGAGAAGCTTCAATTCAACCTTTACTCGTCAAAGGGGGCGTGACTCTTTTGTTTGCGAAAGAGCTGACGCCCTCAAGTCCGTAGCCCGCAAGGTTACTTGTAGACTTGGATTGTCTAGTGGAACATATTCTCATACGCGTCGCTGCTTTTGGGAATTTTCAAATGGGCTTTCTTCTAAAAATGCTACAATATTTGAAAATTATTGCAAATACGCCACCAATAAAGTTACGACGTTTGGAATATTTACTTGAACAATTTTACAATTGCTTCGTTGAGGAAGAAAAAGTCAAAAAAACAATGAAAAATTACATAAACCAATGACCTCTTACGACATAACTTTACAATTTATTTTTTAAAAAAAGTCAAAGTACATAATCAAAATAAATTGAAATTATCTATATTTCCACAAACAAAATTTTTAAATCTTTTGTGTTGCTTTTATTTGGATCTTGTGATTAACCGAATGAAATTTTAAAAAGATTCAATTAACTCAATCAGTGATAATTTGACTGATTTTTTCACTTACGTGAAGAGTGAAAGTTCTCGAATTTGAGTCATCGAACACAATAGTTTTTACAATAATTATTTTGGCTCCATTGGACTTGTTAATAATAATAATAAAAAAAAAAGATTCAATAAAGCTTTCAAAAAAATATTTTTGTAATATCAAAAGATAGCTTTGGCTGAGGCTTTTATTCTTTTAATAGCAAGATGGTAGTTCATTAAATTTACAGGTGCGTTCTAACAGAAACGCAGGAATTATCTCGGTCTAATTAGGCAAGGCCTACTAATTAGAAACTAGGGTATAATAACAACAGTAATACTACGTAAATCAACCAAAAGATGGAGGGCACAATTTACAGAGTAGTCCTTTGAAAAGTAGACATTGCGACTCAACTTTCTAATTCAACGGAACAAACCGAGTAAATATACAGACGTGTCCTAAGACAAACCCAAGAATTATGTTGGTCAAATTAGGTAAGGCCTCCTAATTAGAAACTAGGTATAAAAGTAATATTACGTAAATCAACCAAAACTTGAAGGGCAACATTTTCAGTAGAAGCTTATAAGTGGCACGCAAACGGAGGGCAGTCCTTTGAAAAGCAGACGTTGCCGCTAAACTTTCTCCCGCCATATACACTTCCTTTCCTCACCAGCCACACCCTCCCACTTTCTGCCTTCTTCTTTGGAGAAACACAATAGCAGAAACACTACCAGTTTCTCAAACATCAAACAAAATTCAATTCGATGGCCATCTCCGATTACTCACGTCAATCTCTCATCCCCAACTTTCTCTACTCTCCTTCAGTTTCATCAAAGAGACTCGTTGACTTGGACTCTTCAGTGAACTCCAGCCATGGACTGTATCAATCACCATTCATTTCTAAATCATCGCAGTCCAGTGGATTGTCGAAGACCTTCGTGATTCCGGCACCAAACGAGAAGATTGAGATGTACTCACCGGCTTTCTACGCAGCGTCTGCGGCCGGTGGTATGTTTAGCTGTGGACTTACTCACACGGCGGTTACTCCTCTCGATCTCGTCAAGTGCAATATGCAGGTTGTTAATTTAATTAATTTGTTCCTTTCAGTTCTCTTAATTATTTCCCTCTTAATTTGGCATTTCAAATGTTCATTTTTAATTTGATGCTTTCTATTAATTTCTTTTCTAACTAAGGTGTTGATTTCAATTTGCAAAGCAAACATAGTTAGCTTTGTTCGTATGCGAAATTTGAATGTTCTGATTTTTAGGTTTGACCGTTTGAAGTTCTGTAGAAGGCCTTTATGATTTTTTATTTTGGTACACTATTATTTTTTTTTTTAAAGCGAAATTGAATTGGATATTTGTATTGGTTGGTTCCTCGGTCATTCGGGAGTTACGTAACAAGGCTTTCAAAGCCGTGGACTTTGACGGTAGGTCTTCTTATTTGATTTTTTGCCTTCCAATATCGCGGGGTTATTTTGAAAGCTGTTCTTTCGAAGCGTGTGTATGGCTTCTGTGGATGGTCAATATTAACGTCGAATTAATATTAAAAGCTCCAAGGAAAAAAATTTAACGAAAAACAAAACAAGAAAAGAAAAAATTATGACAATGATCAACATTATTACATTAACATCAATGCCTCTGTGTGCTTTAGCACTATTTAGTTACAGTTGCAATGAGATTTAGCTAGGAGTGGTCAGAAATTTATGAGATTGGGTGTTGAACACCAGTAGCAAAAGGAAAAAAAAAAAAAAAAGAAGAAATATTTAGTGACGGATATGAAGAGGACAAGGCCAAATGGCTCAAATCCATAACTAGGACAACTGCAGTCTGCAGTAACATTTGATTTTATCTATATTTCAGATTGACCCATCAAAATACAAAAGCATCTCATCTGGATTTGGGGTCTTGCTCAAGGAGCAAGGAGTTAGAGGTTTATTGAACATTTGATTTTATCTATATTTCAGATTGACCCATCAAAATACAAAAGCATCTCATCTGGATTTGGGGTCTTGCTCAAGGAGCAAGGAGTTAGAGGTTTATTTAGGGGATGGGCTCCTACACTGCTTGGTTACAGTGCTCAGGGTGCTTTCAAATATGGACTCTACGAATTTTTCAAGAAGTACTATTCTGACATTGCTGGGCCTGAATATGCAACCAAGTATAAAACTTTGATTTATCTTGCTGGTTCTGCATCTGCTGAAGTGATTGCTGATGTTGCTCTCTGCCCTATGGAGGCAGTGAAGGTTCGTGTGCAAACTCAGCCTGGTTTTGCACGTGGCTTGGCCGATGGGATGCCCAAGTTTATCAGAGCAGAAGGCTATGCTGGGTATGGCATCCGTATCTGAAATCCTTTGTTTTCTCATTGTTAACTAATTTTTCAGGATTTCTTGTAAAGGAATTTATATGATCAATTCTTAATGCTCACAGGTTATACAAAGGGCTGGTTCCACTCTGGGGACGTCAGATTCCATGTAAGCTGAAACATTTTCAATTATTTCATGTTGCATATATATAGTTTTTTGTGCATAAAGTAAAATTCATTTGTTACCACCTTTTACTGTCTAATTTGTTTAGAAACCTTTGGAAGTTCAGAACTACGTATAGGCTGGTCACCAGTGGCGTACTAGTCCGTTTACACCTACATGAACTTAAATGAATGTGTTCATTACATGAATTTCAATCATCCCCTTGCATTAGAAGCTAAAAGTCAAAATTGGTAATTCGCAGATACAATGATGAAATTTGCATCCTTTGAGAATATAGTGGAGCTGATGTACAAATATGCAATCCCAACTCCAAAAGACAAATGCAGTAGAAGTTTGCAGCTTGGAGTCAGCTTTGCTGGTGGATATTTTGCTGGTGTTCTCTGTGCTGTTGTCTCGCATCCTGCTGACAATTTGGTGTCTTTCCTGAACAATGCCAAGGGGGCAACTGCTGGTGATGTGAGTGAATTTCTCTATTTATGAATATTTTTCTTTTACTTGAGTTTCTACTCCATTTGTTCTGTTTTCACCAGCATTTCTTTCCTTAACGCTTTGGTCTGCTACAGGCGATCAAGAAGCTAGGATGGTGGGGTCTCTTCACCCGCGGTCTTCCTCTCCGGATTGTCATGATTGGAACCCTTACTGGAGTCCAATGGGGTATCTACGATTCTTTCAAAGTGTTTTTTGGGCTGTAAGTACCCTCTTGTTATCTTTCTTTGCCGATACTGTCTTACACTTTGCTGTATTCTTTATAATGATTATACAAGTTAGAATTTGAAAGACTAAGCTACTGCTTTACTTCAATCAAATGACTTATAAGACATTTTTCTTTTATAGACCAACTACTGGTGGTGCTACTCCACCTGCTGCTGCTAAGGCTTGAATGTAGAGCTGATAGGCTAAGAAGATAAATTGTTTATCAGGCAGGTGATTTCTCATTAATGATATTTTTTTATTCGGTATTTGTGAGGTGATTTCTCATTAATGGATGTATAATAGTTGATTGAGTTGATGCCTTCCATAGTAGGATCAGTTTATGGTGGGCCCTGTATTCTTTGAAAACGCCTTCCTGAAAGGAGTGTTTTAATACCATCCTGCTTCGTCTCTAGGTTGTGAGTTCGTGTTACTTGGGATCTCGATTTCTATACAGAAAATAAATAGCATGAAATTTTTTTGTTATTATGGCTGTCTTGATAGTCCTGAATCAGAAAGTTTATTGTAAAACCTAGTTGATATAAAATTCTAATAGTTCACCTGTGACCATTGGCCCACATGGTTCTTTCTTTGAGGATGGTAGTCATTAAAATTCAAAGAGAGCATAATTTAAACGACAGAATATAGTTCGAAAGCTTTGTCCTTCTATTATCGCTACAAAAATTTTGAATTCATACAGTATAAGGGAATAAAGCCCTTTTTTTAATTCACACTACCCACTAAGAAGGAAAAAGAAACAAAGAGTCGCAGACAAAACTAGGGATTGGAAAAACAAAAAGTGATGTTTTTCCAATTATTCTTAATCTTTTTTAAATAATTCTCTTAACACGAATATTGTCGAGCCAGAGTACAAAGAATTGGTTTATGTTAAAGTGGGAGGGTACACAGTATCAAAGACGATCCTTGCAAAAGTATGCCTAATCTCACGCAAGCTTCCTAAGGCTAATAATTCATAATTTATCTTCCTACCTTGTTTAGGGACGAATCCCTTCTCTCTACCCTGTATTACACAGTCGAAAATCCTGCACGCTTTTAAATACAAGGGTAATGAAATGAATACCTGCACACATTAGAGACAGAATCAGGCATGTTCCTAATCACAGAAAACAAACACAACACATTGAAGCAGTCATAATAAAGCAGAAGACATTAAATAGAGTTGCATCCACTACTAAAAAGATGCAAGGGATCAGTCGGCATCTATCCTACACTTTATGAAGAGAAGCTGATGATACTGATAATTAGTTGACGCCAGAGGCAGCTATAATTTTGTTTTTTAACACGCTTCCGTTAAAAATTAAAAAGACTGCAACTTTTTGTGAAGTTGTTTAAACAGATCATATAAACTATCTTCTAAATCAAATTACACATTGTTAGTGACAAGAAAACCATTTCACAGGAAATTATTACTGGATTTGTCCCTAAAACCATTGCCTCAAACAGGGTAACAGAGGAAAAGAAAGGAAAGTGCTTACTAGATCTGAACGCGGGGCTTTAGGATACTCTGCCATTGCTTGAGAGACATAATATTCATCAGTCATCATATTTAACACGCGTTTAATAAATGCTGCAAGATCCATAACCTCATTGATCAATGCTTTTGAATCCAAAACTCCAGGTTCTGATAATTCATAAAAGGTGACATCATGTGGCTTGGTGATGCTCCTTGCAATGTTTACCGCTTCTGATATATCTCCGCCATTATAGACAGCAAGACAAAATACCGCAACCACCAAAGGATCCCTTGGTTGGTCAGATAATGCTTTATGGAATGCTAAGATCGCAACCCTGAAAGTGCAAACTTGCGATTAGCGCTGGTTGGTTCCACCAATTTGAAAGAAGCCACAAATAATTCCATGGTCTCAGGAAGAATTATCTAGTTATCTACAAATTCCTTGAAAGGCACCATATATCTGAGGTGCCACAAGCAAAATGCTTCAACATGATATTTATCACACTTGCTAAAAAAATTACAATAAAAGGGAACAACACATAAAAACCTTTTCTTTGTGAAATGCATAACAATCAAAAGGTTTCACTCAACCAACAAATACATGATCTACAATAACGTGAATAAAAACTATTATATCGGGAGTGATCAAGCCATATTGGAAACATCCTGCAAAAAATCTGCTGCAATTTATAGAAATATAAAATTGAAATATGCCAATGCGAAAGTTTACCATAAGCTGCTGTTGCATGGCTTATCAGGTGCAAGAAGTTTATCCATGTTGGAAAACAGAGACTGCAGATCGAATAACAAACAATTCAATGACTTGCTCGTTAAATTGCCATGTATGATCAAGTAACATATAACAGAATATTTGACTAGAGACAGAATACAAATTCAAAATGCCTTCCTGTAATGGACATCACATCAAAAAATTTGTAACTTCCAAAGTAAAATAGTGTGATGTACCTACAACCCAGCCATTATGTCTAACACAGGCAAGTCTATATCTATATGGACAGATAAGAAATATTGTTGTGAAGGAGATTGTCATCTTCTTGAATGTATTTGGAGTTACCCCCATTAGGTTAGTTTAGGATTTGGAATATCATTAGGACTCTTAAAAGGAGTACAGTGTCCAGCTCCAAGAAGGCCCTTTCTCCCCCAAATGTTTTCCCTAATGCTTAACAAGTGAATAAGTCAAATATTATGCACAGATTTTTGCACATTTGTCTCATACACCTTGATAACAGTCTGTCTAGCTGACACCTTACAGGCACTTCTGGTTCTGTCAGCCCTTCAAACGAGTTTGTCTTAAGCTTGCACATTCTCACCAATCACAAAGAAGTAATAAAAAATATAATATGTACTAAAATTACCAAAAGCATATTGGTTCTCTTGTCACGTCTCCGAAAACCATGGCGAACAAAATATGCTGCCTGCATGTTGAAGAAATATTAGACCTGCAAAAGAACTCGCATATAAAATTTAAAATATCACATGCAGACCTGAATGGGCAGAAGTATTTCAAGAAGCCCAAATTTCCATAATAACCTCAAAGAAGCTTCTGCAGCACCATATGCTAGCATGTAATTCATTTCCATCAGAAGCCTTCCCTGGGATATTTCAGCACTAGAGTTAAGTCAGCCAGGATAGTCAAATGTAGATTTAATGTTTGCAGAACTCTAGAGTAAGGACAGCAGGTTGAATACCTTATCAAGTCTCAAAATTGAGCTAGCAAAAATCTTAACAAAATGAGCTGTTTCTCTTGAAAAGCGAAATCCTAAACGGGCAGCAATTCTTACTGCTCGCAGAATGCGAGCTGCAAAGAGAATGGAGTCACATACAGCAAGATGAATACCATAAGATTAACAATTAACCGTGTGCATGTATTCTGAAAACTAATATAGTACATGGACCAGTTAGCTGTGTTCATGTTAAATGGAAAAAAAATTAACCAAGGCATATTGCAAACAGAAGTTACCACAGTCCTCTTGAAAAGAATTACTTGCTGGGATCACAGTTCGTACCTACGTCCGCAAAAATATGATATTAGGAAATGAACTCTGGGACTTGCCTAAAGTAATTGAAAACCAATAAAGCTAGAAATACATGCACACTTTAGCCTTTCTAATATCTTCTAGACCTCCCATGTAATCATACACAATTTTCCCATAAGGATCAAACATGAACCTGCATGTAATTGAATAGCATGAGTTTAAAGCGTGATCAGAAAACACAACTATATTATAATTGTACATACACTAAAACATAAAAAAGAATTAAAGAAGAAGCAAATGTTGGAACATTAAATTTTCAGTTACCCATTAATGGTGAAATCCCTCTGCAAACAATTTCTCCAACGTACATAATCCTTTTCATCACATCCAATGGGACTTTGAACATCATAGCTGAAGTTCCCACCAAACTTTCGTGCAGTGGTGCTAAAACTTGAAACCTACCATCAGAGTAACTGTTAATAAAATTTCTCACTGAGGCTATCATATATAGCAATCTTAAGGATTAAAAAATAACACATAAAATTTGTAAACATTTTCTTTTCTATCTCTCTCCCTCTCTTTGTTTTATTTATTTATTTTTTTTTTTTTGGGGGGGGGGGGGGGATTAAAAATAACACATAAAATTTGTAAGACATTTTCTTTTCGTATCTCTCTCCCTCTCTTTGTTTTATTTATTTATTTTTTTTTTTTGGGGGGGGGGGGGTGGGCGTTTGGGTTTGCAGGGCATACCCTCCACAACTGTGTCCTGAATAGGGGGGGTGGGCGTTTGGGGTTTGCAGGCATACCTCCACAACTGTGTCCTGAATATGTACATGACATATAGGGAACCGTTTGCCAATTATTTCACACCGAGAAAATGCTCTCAATACCTGCAAATTGGACAAAAATTTTATCAGGTATATAAATTGACCAGACGGGAAGTTTTACCATGGTATTACCTTAAAGCCTGTAATTAACTTCCACATTCCCCTTTTCAGTTTATTGTAAAAACACGAACAGAAGGAAGCAAAACTCAATGAACATCTTAATGTTATGATATTGCAACTAGATATGAATCTGGTCATGGAAGAAAAATCAAGCCAGGTTATTTCTAGACACGGTGATTTTAATAACTCTTAACACTAAATACAGGTTTCAACGCTGAAAATACACACACAGTTGACAAGTGAAGTAAGACTGTTCCATGGATAATAGAATGGATCACTATTACCATCCTGGACGACTAAATTTAATGGTTTTTCTGAAAAAAAGAATCAGAGACTAAACCTTTTACATTCCATATGCTTTCTACCTTATTCATAATACACCATTTCAACAGTTCTCAACTGAAAACCAGGTCTTCCAACTTTAATCTGCACTTAACAAGGATAAAAACATCCAAAAGTAAACATAGTATCCCAGCACCCGAATTTAAGGTCATAAATAGTGTCTTATCACCCAATTATTCTTTTATTTTCAGTTGCAAGTTAAATGTGATTCCTAGATATTTTAATGATTTAGCATTAATGTAAATAAGCCAGACTGAGACAAAATCTAGCTTTAACCATCATTATTTCAGTTTCAATTGCTCTCTTTTATTTTTTTTTTTTTTTCTCTCTCCTTTTCCGGTATGTCATTGTTTCAAGTGGTCTTTCAATTTCAAACCCTAAGTTTGGATGAACACCAACATTTTTCAAACCCAAAAAAGTGGAAGTAATTATGAATATAGCAACCTAAGTCTATATAGTCTGTTGCATTGCACAGTCAGTCATGACAGAAGCATGTACTTACAAACATATGCAATGCAATCGTAGAGTTGAAATATAGAAAAGAATATAATCTTAACTCACTTCTTTAAGTTCAGCTGATGTTATTATATCGAAATCCTTTGGTATTCGCTTCAAAATGAGATCGCGGACACAACCACCCACAAGGTATACCTCATGTCCTACATTAAACCACAAAAGAGGAGCGATTGGTTTTTTATAACAGTAAAAAAGGTGAAAATAAGAACCAAAAACGAAGATAAGTTTTGCATTCATTATTTCAAGTTCGAAAAAGAATTAATTTTTGCATCATACTAAATGCACCAAATTTATATCAGATTAAAACCATAAGAGATAGTAGCTTTTTCATTAATTACAATAAACAGAATAACAGCTACAAATAAAACCAATACCTCTTTGCTTGAGCACATTAAGAACGTTTCTCGTAGGCCTTGCTATCATGGAAGTACTAATTCCAAGGTCCTTGGAGTTCAACTTCTTCCAATCTGGTCCCTTACCTTTTCCTTCTCTTCCTAAAACATAACCAATTTTCGAAATTTAGTTATATGCATCATAATTGTAGTTATAAAACAAGGTCTTAGTTACAACTTACAAGGATCAGTATTAGTACCTGAACTGCGTCTCCTAACATCAATGACATGTTCTGGTTCATCAAGCATCTCGATTGCTGCAACGGCGGCGTATCGAGCCTGATAAAAGAAATAAATTAGTTAAAAATGAAGACTTTCAAGTTGAGGACCTAACTGAATAGCATCGACAGATTGAATATGGAATTACATTAAGAATGCAGTCAAAGAGACGAGGACGAAGACAGAATTGAGGTCTGCCAGCGAAGCCGCTTAGACCTGAAATCGCCATGAATCAGGACATGTGAAGATATGCTTAAACCCTTTGATAAATTGCCATGAATTAGGGCTTTCAGGGTTTTAGAATGGCACTATTTTTTTTTTTTTTAAGGAAAAAAAAAAAAACACACGATATCATATCACCAAATCTGGATGCCACGTGGCATGAGTAAAATGTCCAGAGTTTTACACGCCGACAGCTCGTTTTATGGTTTTCACAAAAAGTACAGAATATTTCGTCTCCTGTGTTCGACGACTGCTTATAACGACATGTTTTATTGTCGTTCTTCTTATGGTTTGCTTACTACTACTAGAGGTAACTTTTTTGGTCCTAACCAGTAAAACAATAAAAAGCCCATGGACAGTATTTGTACAATTCTGATGGGCTATAAGAGCCCATAGTTTATGGGCTTTCCAGTTTATCAATTGTTTTCCATACAATAAATTGTAAAAGCCAATGGACTCCATTTTATTGCTGAAGAGTGAAAATATATATATAAGTCTTGTCCGGTGCATGGGTGGTCCTATACATTAAGTAGATAAAAAAAAAATATTATTGTTATTATTTATTTATTTATTTATTTTTTGCATTATATGGAATTCATAGTATTCAAGTAAAATTCTATGTAGAGCGACAAATAGTCATGCTTTAAGGAAATTTACATGGTTAATCAACCATTCTCTTTCCACTATTTCTGTTTTTCAGTTACAAAAAGGAAAGATTTAATTAGTTTCTTTCCCTTCATAAGCTTGAAAGTGATTTTCTTGAAAGAAACCCTAGCTAGCTCTTCCTGGAATTGCTATATCCAACTGAAAGGTCATGATCTATCGCAGCAACTGATCAATATATATATATTGTCATTCTCAAAATTTGGAAGGCAAAGATCATGTTGAATTCTTTTCCTTGAAAAAAGAAAACAAAAACTTGTCAGTTCTAAGAATTGTTGTTTGAATATAATTTTTAGAGAGCAAGCACAAACGCAAACAATTGAGAAAGGAGTGATACAGACAACGCATGCATAACCATACATATATTATATATATCCATGCTGGGGTCCCTAGCCATACATTTTGAGATATCGCCGGCTCTGTTTGCAACACTTATTTTGCATTAAACTTGTCTAGACTCAGTTTATGAGCTCAAATAAAATAGAATTTTTTTAAAAATTGTTCTCACTTTATCCTATTTTTTACGGTAAATGATTAAAAACATACTCATTTCAATAAAAATATTTATTTTTCATTTGTTTCGTTCATAAGTCAACCCATAAACCAAGTCTAAATAAGTCGATTCCATTTAACTATATCTCCATATATATATAAAGATTTACGCAAATATATATATGAGCTGCAGTGATAACGACAGAAATTAATGATGACGTTTCCTAATTTCCTTAATTCCTTCTATCAACATATATGCATCAAATCAAATACAAGACTTTTGGCTTTGCAAGAGTCCAGATTTTCTTTATAACCTATCATAATCAACAAGTGTAACTATTATAAATATATTTGAGAATTACGGCTTCTGCTGCTACCGATGATGATTGATCTTGAAATCTATATACTCTTTCTGCCATTTCAAAAGTATATGTTATTGTTGTTGCAATCTCAGCAAGCTGGCAAGCAAATAAACTTCCATTTTCTTTTTAGCTTTGAAGGCAAGTGATAGCTTATCTACTTGTTAGGATATGTCTAATCATCAAGAAAACAGCAGTTTAATTTCCTTTTAGATAATTATTTTAAAGAACTTTAATTCATTACGGTTCCTTAAAGCAGTGCATTCTTGGTTTCTTTCGAAGTGTCGAGCTGTTAACCATATCAGCATACATATAAGGCCTAAGAGAGGGAATCAGATTGCTGTACCAGCCGCAATTTTTTTGGCGTTTGTGTGTACAATGTCTGATACCCAGCACCATAATCTTCTTAGGAGTATAATGATCAAATCATTAGAAAACATTTGTAGGATCATTATTAGTCATTTTTATCTTATTGATAAGGTTTAAGTCTTGGTTCAAAGGACGAATGAGTATTTTCCTCATTTATGAATCATTTAGTCTCAGTCTGAAAGGGATATATGGGGATGTAATGGTCATTAGTCATTACATATTCCTTTGTCAACAGCAAATAACGTGTTGAAATGGGATTGCATTTAGGGGATATGAATTCCAGGGTAGAAATTCTCAAAAAAAGAAAAAAAGAATTCCAGGCAATATCTAGATTCCAATTCTATATGGCCTTTTTTTTTTTTAAATATAACTATAGCCTTTGTCGTTTTCTTATTCTATTTTTCTCTCCTGCAATATCTATATACCATTTCAATTATATTTAATGGATTAATATTTGATGTATACATGTATAGTATTATTTGCTTTATTTATTAAATTAGTAAGTTTTATTGATTTTACAAAAAAAAAAATGTTTTTTTTATAAAATTTTGCCCAAAAATGTAACTCCACTCAAAATTACAAAGAGGGATTGAGAAATAATTTGTATTCACAATATTTTATAAATATAAAAGATAATCATGTGGTTTATATAAAGAATATGCATTTTTAACAAAATAATTCATCAAATAAATTAAATTATAGTGTAATCTCAATCGAAATTTCAATAATTAAAAAATTGTCTATATATAAATCCGAAATTTTCAAAATTAAAAAAATTGTCTATATTATATATAATTATATATATAATATATATATTATATTATATATTGACTCTAGAGGAAATATTGACTTCTAGAGGAAGATCCATCAGCAATTATGGCCTAGGGAAGGGGACAAATGCAAGGTTAAAGCATACAGTTATATATGTAGTCCCTGCAGGAATAGCTCACAGCTGAGCTCAAGTCTTTAATTAATGTACAGTCACAGTGTATACCTAACAGCAAATATCCATTTATATATCATGTCGTTTTAAAATGTAGTTGATTTAATTATTATTATTGGTCCACGTCCTCTCAGGACTTTATTAATTATTGGCTGTTGGGGGAAACCATAAGAGAATAAATTAAATATAAATATAATATAATGTGTAAGACCAAAATAATATTTTTTTAGTATGTTTTTAGATTATTAGAATTGTATAATATATAGGTCCTACTAACATTAAAATCCACTTGGCATTATACATGTCGGTAATATTACAAATCTTGTTTGATTGCTTTGTAAACTTTAAATGATTGATGAGATGCTGGTCGGTCCAAGCTTTAAATCTTCAACAGGAAAAGCAACGGTTGTAAACTATATATTATAATTCATATAAAGTAGAAATGGGAAGGCGAGAATCGAAAATAACATTTTAAATATAATTTTACGTAGAAAAAAAAACGATATTTCACGCGAGAAAGCAGATGTATGTTTAATTCCACAGAAAGAAATGAAATAATTACACAATTATTGGATAATCTAAAGAATGAAAAGAATAAGAAAAATCAAAGGTTGAGAAGCTTGAATTCAACGTGTTTTAGGTTGGTCAAAAACCATCCTGTTCATGCTTCATACGTCAAGGTATCATGTATGCAAGTTTCACGTGCTACATGGGCAGCTTAGGTAGCTCTAGCTGTCTCCTAAATCTCTGTCCGAAATTTCGTGCTTAAACACAAACACTTGAAAGTTGAAAGTTACAAAACAAAGAAATTACTGAGGATTGGACGTGATCAAAGAGAGAGAGGGGTCCCCCCAAAAAAAATAATAATAATAAACTATAGTACTTACGCGTGTAGAGAAGTTACACGTGTTGGATTGTTGGGTGTGGGCGAGTCTTATCAGGTGATGACCTTTCTATCGTGAACGGAACCTGACAAAGTGAGAATGCATTTAAGGTGGTGATGACTGGTTTTTCAGTACATCTCTGGTCTGCTAGTGCTTTCTGCTACTGCTACTGACAGCCAATACACCAACGTTTATGTTATTCATACATCTTAAATATTTACTCTATGCTCAGAAGTGAATTATAATTACATATACAGTATTATTACTATTATTACTACATAACACTTTTAGTTATTAAATAGAAGATAAAACTGTCATAGGGTGTCGGTTTTTGGCCACTCATCCAAATAGGTACGAAAATTCAACGTCCTACCACAAAATAATGCAAAATACACGCTGAAAACCAGTTTGTACGTATAAAATCTGAAAGGTGCAATGCACCTAACAGAGAAGGATTATGCATGGGATACATATGGGGTTTGCATTTTATACAGTACGAGAGATAGAAAGGGAAAAGCCGATGGAGCATATAATGTACAAGTAACCTGAGCTTTATGTGAAGCAGGGAGGGTTATAATATGTGTGTCTAATGGACCCCATTAATGCTTACAGCTAATAGGAATAGCTGGATTAATTCAGACATGGATGATGAATCACATGACTTAAACGGCACGTGCAGATCATGCGTGTTCCTATACTTACAAAAACTAGCAATATCCCCACGGAAAAAACGGAAAAAAAAAAAAAGTAAAATAAAGTAAAATTGAGAGAATATATAGATTTTGAATGAAATATCTTTTATTATACTATTAAAAAATATTATAAAGATATATAATAGTAAGAAAGCATATAGCGTGATTTTTTTTTATTAAAGTAAAAACTAATAAATAGATATGTGTTCAATAATATGGATTAAAAATATTGAAATTTATAGAGATAAATAAAAAAATGTAAAATGAAATATAGTAAAATTCATTAATTTAATTTATTTTAAAATTAATGAAAAAAATAATTAACTGGCTATTTCATTAAAATCCATGAATAAAAAATTTATTTAGTTTATAATATTTTCACTCGTAAAAATAATAAAAATAAACGACAAGAGAAGAGTAGGAAAAGATTAAAGACCGAATATCCATGCATTAATTGTTTTTTGAGCAGACACAAATTAACACAGTACATGTATGCATAATTAATGCATGATATATCTATTCATAGAATTGGAAGCTGCGCATGCAAACATTAAAATTGGATCCAATCACTTGTCTTTTCTCTAAATTAGCTAAACTGGATCGAAGACCACAGAAAAGTATATATGCATGCTTAGAAAAACAACTTGTCTATTCAATCTTGAAACTTCCCAAGATTAGTATTTCAAAAATGTACAAACAATTTAAACACATTGTTTTTATTTATAAGTTTCTCTTTTTGTATATAGATTCATCCTTCTTGTCTTTGTTCCTTAATCAAGTAGACTTATACTAACTAATTCAATCAAGCATATGATTAATAATGTTTGCATTTTAAATAACAGCGTATGACCGATTATATGACAAAAGAAGCTCTGTGTGCGGTGTCTGAAATGGAATTTGGACCAGGCTCTGGGCTGTTTCATTTTAGCCCACCTCATTTTACAACCAACAATGCATTAGGAATCCATGTTCTAGTAACTCGTTTTTTTTGTGCCAAATATTTTACTTTTCATAACAAAAACAAGTAAAGAATTAATTTAACTTTAGGCAAAACCTTTTGAAAAGTAAAACAAGTCCTTGAAGTTCTATTCTGATTCTTAAACGTGTAACACTTGAACGACTGAACTTGCCAACCAGTGATCACCCGAGTTGAAATTCTCTTTCTTTTTCAGTTTTTCTCTGACGGCGACTTTTTAACCTTCTGACGGTTCTAACGGCTGCTTTCAATCACACCCACACCATCCTTTTTTCTTTTTTTTTTTACTCTATATATTATATATATATAAGATTTCTCACGAGCAGGGATGATCATGATTCGGTTTCAAATCAGAATCAAACCGGTCAAAACCGATATTAAACTGTGGTCAAATTGATTTTCGTTCTAAAACTGTAACTGAAATCGTGAACTTAAGATTCGATTTTAGTTTTTTATTTTTTGAGATCGAAACTAGTGGTTTCAGTTTAAAACTGTGAAAAATATGTTCTTAAAGAAACTAAATTCAATCGGTTTTTTTCAATAGTAATATTTATTATTTTTATTTATTCAAGCTACAAATTTTAAAAAAAGTTTTAAAAGTATAAAATATATTATTTAATTTCAGTTCAAAATCAGGAAAAAACTAAAACCGACAATTTTAAAAGCGTCTAAAAGCAGTTTAATTTTGGTTTCACATTTTTTATAACTGGAATCGATAGTGGAACCGTGGTCATACTTACTCACGAGCATCCAAATGTCCTTTTTAAATATTGAAATTAGCCTCATTTTAAGGTATTATAGGGAGAGAGACGCTTCGCAAAAATGAAACTCAAAGGAATTGACAAGCCCTGCACGAGCAGTGGATAATTATTCTTTTCCAAAACTATTTTTTTTATGCATTAAACTTTTAACTTTATGTAGATCATGTTAAAACATGTCCTCTAATTTCGATACATTCCATATAAATGCGATGATTATCAAGAATTAAGGTTTAACCTAGCGGTATGCTCTATTGCACTTGCATGATTGCGCTAGGTTGGAAATTCGCACCTCTGTCTTTTCTCTTCTTTCCCTCTCCCCTATATCTACGAATAAAAAAACGCTTAATTTTATTTATTTTTATTAATTAAAAGTATCAGCATCATAATTTTTATCATTTGATCTTAATTTTCTCTTAAGTTCAAAAAGAAAAAATCTTAATTTTCTCCTTTTAAAAAATTTTGAAATGTACCAAACAGAAATGATTCTGAGTTTGACATCTTGAGTTTAGTGCAATTGCAACCTAAAACTAAAAACGAAAAGCTCCTTCTCCTTCACACAAATCAGATCAGACGTTCCATTTGTATCAGACTGGAAAAGGTAGCTCAAGAAAGGTACAATTATTTTTCAGAAAGACAACAAGTACTATGTTCATGACAAATTTGTTCCTTTGAAAAAAATTATAACAAACTAAATAGTAATTCATCCTAAAAAAATATAAAAAAAGAATTGTTCTTAGCCAACACCATTGCGGAACATCATCATATAGCATTAGATATAAATTTAAGCGATAAGATTAGAAAATAACTGTACAGAGATTGTAAGGTCTATTCATAATACAGAAATGGAGAATTCTGGAAATATATACATGTTTAATTTTTAACAAAATAATGGTCAATTTTATTCCTGAGGCTATTTATTGCTGTCATAAAGACAGATAGAGAGAAGGAAAGAGAAGAGAAGAGAGAGAGAGATAGATAGAGGTTGATGAGATAAGACCAGTCAAATAAACACAAAACATTGCTTGGATTTTCTTTTTCTTTTTTCATTATTTTCATTTTTGTTTTCCATAATTTGTAATCTCTCTCCTCATCTTTATATAAACCTGGGGGCCTCTTAGTTTGTTTGTCACAGACACACTTTTCTTGACTGCTACTTCTGGGCTGCCTCTCAAAAGCATCATAATCCCACCTCTCCTCTTCCATCACTTTCTTTAGAACTTGCAATTTTCAATTCCAAAGCTTTCTTTCTTTCAGATGGCAACCTTTTCATCAAACCAACACTACCCTTCTCATCTTGACTCTGTTTTCTTGCCAAACACTCCCTTCAAGAATCTATCTGGCTTTATGGAGGAAGCAAACATTATTAACAATACTAACAGTTTTTCCCAATTTTACCCTCCTCATCAGCAAGACTTTCCCCAGATTGAATCTCCTCCTGATGTTAGATTTTACTACGCTGCTACTAGCCTTCTTGATCATAACAACAGCTCTATGGTTGCTCTTAGTGATAATGAGCCTTCTGTTACCAAGAAACAGAGCACTGAGTCTTCTACTGTGGTGGATAAGCTTGAAAGTGGTGAACAAGTTACTCAAATGGTCACTCCTATGCCCAAGAAGAGGAAATATTCAAATGGGTCTTCTTGTAACAACTCTTCTCAATCTAAGGTACAAATACGGTACCCACCTTAATGGATTTTCTTAGATTAGTGTAATTTCGTTTTTGTTATTAATTGAGTTTCAATTGGTTCTTGAAACTAATTAATTTACTGCAACTGAGCTGAAATTTATTTTTTAATTAGGATTCAGCTGAATTAAATTTATAACTTTACTGTGACTACTCTATTACCGTTGATTTGTCATGGTCATTTTGGTGATGTGATGTACGTAATATTGTTATTATATAGGATGGCAGAGATGGGAGAAGCAAGAAGCAAAGGAAATGCAATAGTAAGAAAGAAGAAGATAAGAAGCCTAAAGCTGAGAAGAAAGTTACTGAGCAAGAGCCCCCAACAGGCTACATTCATGTGAGAGCAAGGAGGGGCCAAGCAACCGATAGCCACAGCCTCGCAGAAAGGGTACTACAAATTCCCCTGCTCAAAAACCTTTAGAATAGAGACCACTAAATTCTACAGTTTCATCATTTAATATTACAATTTCACACTTTACCCTACTAAAATAAAATAAAAAAAAATCAATATTTGTTTTTTTTTTTTAGTTGATATTTATCATTGTAATTGATGATTTCCGTAAATGGGTGTAGGTAAGAAGAGAGAAAATCAGTGAAAGGATGAAGATATTACAAAAAATAGTTCCTGGGTGTGACAAGGTGAAGTATTCTGTCTTAATTTTGTCTGTCTTAAAAGAAATAATGTCTTCTATTTTTCTCCTTTAGGTGATGTATATAGCTGACAGTTTCATGTGGTATGGTTTAAAAATAGGTAACTGGAAAGGCCCTCATGTTGGATGAAATTATTAATTATGTTCAGTCCCTACAGAATCAAGTGGAGGTAAGCATATATTAATACACATTAATAATAGTACTTAGTTTGTAACTTTAATTATGCTATTAAATGAATAAATAATATATTCTTTTGTCATTTTTTCAGTTTCTTTCCTTGAAGCTTGCTTCTGTGAATCCTTTGTTCTATGACTTTGGAATGGATCTAGATGCATTGATGGTCAGACCAGAGGTATTTAAAATGAAAAATTAAAATTATATATTTTGTTGGTCCTACCTTTTTCTTTTATTTTTCAGAAAATATATATTAGTACCTTAGTATTCTTAAGACTTAAGAGTGGCATTGTTTGGTCTAACTTCAAAAAACCTAGTTTGTGATTAAAGCTGATGATATCTTTGTCTCTGACATGTTATACAGGGATTGATGGGTAACTTGGCACCATCACTGCCACCTATGCAGCAATGCACCACCGCCACTGCCACTGCCACTGCCACCGCCACTACCACCCCAATCACCACCACTACCGCCACCTTTGCTACAGCAAATAATTATCCACTCATCGATAGTTCAGCCTTACTTTTACTTCAAGAACAAAGGCCTAATGACTTCATTCAGGTATGTACTTAATGAATCTGAATTAGAATATTAATATTAATATTAATTAAATAAAAGAAAATTTCTAACAATGACAAAAACATCATTTTCAGGATAGCAATAGTCTACTGTGGGACGTAGATGAACAAAGACAAAAGTTTCTTAATCCATCTGGGTTCACCAACAACTTGTGTTCTTTCCATTAAAATAGTACCATCTCCGCTGCCCTTCAAACATCCGGTAATTAAGCCCTCAAGTCCTGTCTTATATATATATATATTATAATTCTGATACTTGGTTATAAATTGTCAATTTCCAGGTCGATCAGCAGAGAAAAATCAGAAAAAGGAAGCTTCTTTGTTAATTCAAGCATAAGTTCTGATGTGGAGAGCTTGTTGAATTAAGATTAAGTGGCATCTAATCTAAAGAGAGAAGAGGAAAAGAAATGAATAAAGGGCAGCGAAATCAGTGGATGAAGATAACAAAGGACATATAGAACCGACCGAATAAGACCAGATCTTTTTTATAAGATCCTTTGTTCTTGTCCATTTTGACCCCTTGTCCGAACCCAAATCCAAAGTCTTCCCTTCCATGCACAAATAACCAGACTCTGTTTAGTGGTTAATCCACTGTACGTCTAGCTAGGCTTTATATATATATATATATAAATTTGTAGAGAGAGCATAGGAAATAATTTATCTAATTATTTAATGATTAAGTAACCTTTATTGTGGAATTGAATTATTTCCGTTGTTACAGTTATTTCCGTTGTTACAGTTATTTTTACCGTTGCCTTCCCGCCTCTTCTTGCTTGTGTTAGAGAGAGAATGGAAAAGGATATAGGTTGAATTTTATTTATATATCTACTGTTATTACTGTAATTGACATGACTGGTTAGGCAATTGTTTTTTTATGGTATTGTTGGTTTATTTGTGCTGTGGAATTTTCTGTGTTTTGGCGTTTTATAAGTTTAGGTTTGGCTACCTTTGTCTTTCTGTGCAAAAGCATCAAAATATGGGGGGTTCCTTCTTTTTTTTTTTTTCTAAAAATATTTTTATTATTCTCTTTTATCTTAAAGAAAAAAAAAAATATATATATATATATATGTTGATGACTTGGCTTTTCGTTTACAACTTGCATCATAACAGTTGTAATCAATAATTGCTAACTCTTTCCAATCTTAAACCAAAGTTACATAAAATTTTTTATTGCAAATACCCAAAGCATGTTTACCTATTTGGACTACCATATCCATATCCATATTCTAATATTCTATCCATAACATATATAGCTGGAATATTTTGACACCTCACCTTCTTAGTTTGTAACAGCTTCAACAATAATTTTCTAAAAATATTATTAGAAAATTATTGATATAAAATCACAAAACTCACCCTTACAATAAATAAATAAATAAATTATCAACATTAAAAATTAACTCAATTCGCAAGAAACACAAGATCAAATACAAATTAACTCATGCAAAGTACGAAGACCGTTACCGCTAGGTTAAGTTAAAGAATCAAATGTATTTTTATGCGAATGTTACATAATCGATTTGGATATGATCAACAGTCTTAAAATTTGGACTGAGAAAAGAAATTAGTTAAAGGGAAGAGCAGTTGCAGCTTACCTATATATGACAATTGTATCAAATCAAGAGACAGCAAAAAAATAAAAATAAAAATATAACGATAACTGCGAAATCCTGAGGTGGGTTATTTTCAGTATATATCCTTTCTAATTTGTCTTGTAATATAAAGTTATATGGCCACTTTGTCATGTTCTGATATAAAATTCTCCTGTCTAGCCAACCATTGTTTAATTATAATTAAATCAGAAATGTGTCAAACCCTAATCTAATCAAATCATATCATATTGTCAAAAGATGGATAAACATCTAAGCACACTTTTTTACTGTAATAATCTCCCCAAATGATTACAATATGATTTGTGAAATGATTAGAGGTAATAAACAAAGCATGTGGGATTTATTGATGTTCCTGTTTTTAACGGTGACCCACAATAACTCAATAAGTTAATTTTCTTGCACAATATGTATAATTATATAGATCCAAATGGAAAATTGAAAAAAAAATATAATTTTAGAGCTTCTAGTCTCCTCTCTTGTGCACTTTTGAAAAGAGAAAGCATGACCTTATAGCAAGAAATGAATAACTAATGGTTGATCTTCATTTCTTTTTCAGTATCTTCCAGCAAGTATGAGCAGTAGCCATCGTATTGAATGTGTTGAGAGTTGATTTGCAAGTTCATGTAATAAACAAACAAACACATGGTAATAATATACAACTCCATTTGTAAGTAATGGCAATGATGAGAGATGACCAATCAAGGGAAACTGTGGCCCTTAACTCTTTTTTTCTTTAACCATTGTACTTCTGCCACTTAGCTTTTAACAGCTTGGATGTGAGAGGACACACCACTAATTTCAGTTTTGCTATCTCCTGTGTGTATGTTATCTGTCCTCTCATTTCTTCTCTTCATAAAAAATAAAATAAAAAAAAAAAAAAAAAAAAATGTTTTTCTTTAACGCATTGTACTTCTGCACTTAGCTTTTAACAGCTTGGATGTGAGAGCGACACACATAATTTCAAGTTTTGCTATCTCCTGTGTGTATGTTATCTGTCCCTCTCATTTCTTCTCTTCATAAAAAATAAAATAAAAAAAAAAAAAAAAAAAAAAAAAAAAAAAAAAAAAGGATGACAAATTTAGTTAAAAGTATTTTTGAACTCTCTCATAAATTGCTTTCAAAAGTACACTTTGCCAACTGGATTTGATGACATGTTAAAATAAAATTAGCAGCTGGAGAAACAAATTTGTAGCTCACCAACTCATCAATCTTCCTCTCCTGGTCCCCTTTTGTCTTTTTTGTTTTTTTTTTTGTTTAATTCGCTTCAATTGAAAACTAAATTTATAATTTTATAATTTTGAACATAATTTCAGACTCATTAAATTAATTTATATTTTGGGGTCTTTATGTTCATTGGTCACAAGACAATACCATGCTCATTAAACAATACATAATTAATTAATTTTTGGTTCCCCATATTATTTTAATTTCATTCATTGATTGTCATGTTAACGGCAAGAGATGGATAGATATAGATATATATATATAGATATAGATATTATATTAAAAATAAAAATTTATTCACGAATGACATTTTAAAATTATATTGCATTCATGTATTCTTCTTGTTTAGTCTGAAAATAATGTTGCCGATGATCATCTATTTTAGGGAAAAAGAAATTAAAAAAAAAAGCTTCCTAAATGCCATTTTGTTTGTGTGTGTTCTCCATATATTTAAAAATTAGAGCATTAAAATATAAATGAAAAAAAATACTTGACGGTGGTCCAAAAATTTCTGACTTCATTGCAGTAAACTAAGCTTTTCAACAACTGCTTAATAAATGTTATCAAGAACAAGAAAAATGTTCATACTGCATCGGAATAGGCAAAGGAAAGCGACTCATCACTTCATCTCTAATAAAAAAAGAAAAAATTGTTGAGTATTATTATCATTGTTATTTTTATTAGAGATAAAGTGAATTAAAATATTACGAATTATATAATAATGATAACTCTCTTTTTAAAGTTTATCGTATATAATCATAAATTAGTAAAAATTGTTGCAGAGAAAAGCTTTTATTTTGATCCCGAGGAGCAATGAGATAGGATACCATTTTTTTTCTTTAATCAAATATTTTGAATTCGAATTTTAGATGTCGCTCTTTAATCCAAATCTTTATTTATTTTTTTATTATGTTCAAGATATTTCTAAGTGTGTTAATTTGCTATCTTATACTGTCAATAGTGTTGTTGTTCCCTTCCAATAGAACGGAAACACAATCCCGTTAAAAAAGATTAGAAAGCAAAAGCATCCAAATCGGCTTTTCTATTCTTTTCCATTGTCAAGTCATAATCTAATTTCATGAGCCTACGTGCATTGATTACCCTGCACATAGAACAAAGAACCGTCCATTCCACATATTATAAGATTTCATGGCTACTAGCTACAAAAATACCAGAGAAATTAATCAAATTTGAATCTTTTTTTTTTATAATTAATATATTGAATTTGAGTTTGAAATATTCTGAACCGTCAGTATTAATGTTTGGGATCTTTTATTATTCTTCCTTTTAGGAGTCTTTTTCTCTCTCTCTATAGGGATATGCCATGCAAGCATTCCCTGGAGACTTCCCTTATTGCTTTTATTATGATACAATATAGACATGCATGACCCATCAATATCTTCGACAGGACACCAATACTTGTTATCTGCCTATAGGCCAAGCGCATAATTTTCTTTTTGATCCATATTGAACATGAAAATATAAAAGTTTAAATAAATTTGACAAAATTTATGAAATTAAATTATACGAGTTAATTGAGGAGTAACAGTTTTTAAAAATTTTGTAATTTTACTTATTTCGTTCGTAAATAGAGTTATGAATATTATTTAGAAAAGTAATTTCGGATAACATTTAGGATGGGAGTGTGGGGCGACATTAATTCAAGTACGCTGAGTTTAGCTCTGGAGTTGTTCTGTCTTTCCCTGACATCAACGCTGACTTCTAAGTCTTTTAGAATAATTTAATTTATCATTTGCACCAAACTTTGAACTTGTTATAGAATAGAATACAATATACCTAACCTAACTCCTAATTTTAACGTATAACTTGTCTTTATACGTCAACTTATAATCTATCTCACTTGCAATCTACTGTATAAAATGTATTCCACTACTAAATTCCAAAAGATAAATACTGTTGTATACAATGCAGTATACTTATTTGTTATTTTGGAAACAAACAAAGTTACGCATTGCTTTATGGATATGGGTATCTCTATAAATACAGTAATTATTATTAATTTTACAATGTATATGTCTGTTCCTCCTCTTCTTCTTCTTCTTCTTTCTTTCATTTGTCATTTCTTCATGGACTGTCTCTGTCATTTCAAGATTGGTTCCAAACAAAGCCTAGCTAGTACATGACAATATGACAGGCAGGACCACTGAATTTTCGTTTCTTTTCCATTTCTTTCCCAAGCACTTCAAATTCCCAAAATTCAATTTACATAACAGTCTTAATCAATTACTAAATGCATGAACATAAAGTTAATATCCATTTCGGTATTAGCAGCTATTTTTCTATGCATTCATTTTAAAAAAAAAAAAAAAAAAAAAAAAAAACCGGTAATTAGCCAGCTATTCTTTCTATGCATTCATTTAAAAAAAAAAAAAAAAAAAAAAAAAAAAGACATATGGTGCCTTAATTATGAATTGGCAATCTAATCACTGATAGATTAATTTTAATTAAAAGACGATTTCAATTAAATTAAAAATTATTGAAGTATAATTTATCAATTCAAATTCTATTATATGAGATAAAAAGGGTTTTATTATATTAATTTAATCGGAAAATATGTCGGTTTAAAAAAAAAAAAAAAAAAAAAAAAAAGACATATGGTGCCTAAATATGAATTGCAATTCTAATCACTGATAGATTAATTTTTAATTAAAGACGATTTCAATTTAAAATTAAAAATATATTGAAGTATAATTTATCAATTCAAATTCTATTATATGAGATAAAAGGGTTTTATTATATTAATTTAATCGGAAAATATGTCGGGGTAATGTTTCTTGATTGTTCAATTAGTTCCAAATTCCACTAAACGACTAGCAGTACACGTACTATCAATTTGATGTCTTGGCTGAAAGATAAGAAGGAAGATTGATTAATAAATATAGAGCGACTTATTGGGTCGGGACCATTTAGAGATGGTTGGGGCGCAGGTGCAGCCTATAGGTTTGAGCTGAATGAGACGGAGGTCCCACCAGGGTCCGTTTGGCAATAGAGGAGCAAGGCCCCTTCGGCTATTCAATTGCCTTGTCTCTTTTGTCTCTTCTAAATAGAGAGATGACATTGATTCAATTTGGTAGTGTCCTCATCTCTTTGTTGCTTAAGACATGGGCTGTCCTAAAAAATGGACTTCGATCCCACTTGTGTTTTTTTCATTTTGTACACTCCCTGTACCCATTTCCCCTCTTACTTCATCATAATAAATAATTTAGCAGTGAGATCTAACTTCTAAGGAATTATTATCTCAAACAATAAGACGTGGGCATATGTTATGTTATCTACTCCATTGTCACAATTATTTAACTAAACACTTGTCAAAATTATTTATATATATCTAAAATATAATAAAAACTCCTTAGCATGAGAGACATTGACATGCAGATTTTTCTCATAAGTCCATTCATTTTTCGAGAATTTTTACAATGGTCTAATTAATTTGTTTCACTATTATTATTTGATTTCCTTAAAATTAAAATCGTAATTGATGTTTTCCATATTTATAGTGAAGTAAATGTGACGAAACCTAAGACCTGAATGGCTGTCTGCTATAGACACAACACGTAGTATCATGGGATGTTTTTCCCCTTTTCTTCAAGGGAACTATATATGGTCTTCGGACAAAAGAACGTTTAGTACAAAATGCAAACTTTTGAAAATGGTCCCCCAAAATTTTTGGGCCATAGATATTGGGCTGGGCTTAATTAATTACTGGAGAATATTGAAAATAATGTGAAAGAAAGGGACCTAATTAATTAATTAATTTAAAGTCAGAAAAAATATGAAAAAATTTAATGCGAAAGGGACCGACGTATGTAAGTGGAATGGCATCAGCTCCAAGACTGCCCATTTCGATCAATGTAAACATAATTCTGGCGTGTTTGGATCAGATAGGTGCTGTTGTTACATTGCATGCATGCACCCAAATGTTATTTTGGTGCCATTTATCCACTTATTAATCTTTGATTGATACAAGAACAAACTCTGGTTTGGTGGTCCTGCGACCATCTCACTATATTTTCTCTGTTTGTCTCTCAAATATCTTTGCTCATCACATGGCTTATGGCTGTATTAATTCAATTATTATTCTGTTCATCAATCTCTTCTTTCTTCTGGTCTTTCAATGACATGCAGACACGAGAAATGCGATAAAGAAAATGACTTATTGTTTGCCTGATGAGAAATTCTTCGAGAGTTCACAATCATGGACTGTAATTTCTAGAATGAGAAAGTTTAAAGGTGAAAGTTCCAACAACTGTAAGGAGTTAGGGTATATCATACAAAAGACAAGAAGAGATAGCATAGTTAAAAAAATTTAAATTCATAATTATTCATAATTATATTTATAAATCTTTTGTTATAAAGGTATTTTCAAAATATTTATATTTAAATTACTTTCGTCTATCATCAAACGAAACAAAACAATGTTAATATTAAACCTTCATATATCATAGTTTCTCTATAAACACAAAAAACTCATTTACCATATTTTCTTGTACCATACTTTATTATATCTTATTTTATCGGTGTCTCGCTGTCTTCGTCCAAATGAAGGGTTAAAAGACTCGGTGTAAAGTAAACTATCGACAACTTTGGTTCCACAAAACAAAAATAACGGGCCGAAGTAGGAGCAAACATGGGCTCGGTGTAAATACAGCTATGTTCAGGTCAGCCCACTTAAAACAGTAAGGCTAACTAGAATTGGGCTTGACATAGGTTCAAGATGGGTTCAATTCTTTACCAAATGAAGCCCAGGTCATGTTCCGGAAAATACAACGATGTCGTTTCTCAAGATGAAAAAATAATACAAATAATTTTCCTGAAATTAGATACTCTCCGTTCTTACACAGCTGGTGCCTGCAAGTGTATGAGAATTTGAGAACTGTGGTCTGGATTTTAGAGCTTAGATCGATCTCTCTCCTCGCGCGTATTGCTTCTGCGGATACATAGACTGGAACAAAAAGATCTTAAAGTTAACATTTTTCTTTTTGTTTTCGAGTTTTGAAGTTTCAGATTCAATAGATGAAGATTTTGCAGTTTGGTCTTTTAATTGCTTTGGCGTCTGGTATCTCGGCAATCCTCATCTATGTTACTGGCGTGTCCAATCTGAGTAAGTTTATATGTTCTATATAAGTTTATGTATTCATTATATATGCATTTTGTTGTTACTTTGATTGATTTTGATTTATTCGATTTTGCAGATTCGGTCCACAAGCTATCGCGTGACGATGTGGAAGCATTGGAATCTCTACTGAGCACTTTCCAGAAGTGCGTGGTAATCATTTGCTTCCCTCTCTTTTTTGGATGTAATTGCATTTTCCTTCTGCTTCTACTTCAGTATCGAGCAATTTGAGCTCCATACCTGCATTTTTCCAATTCAAAGTGCATCTTCAGTGCTGTAGAGTAAGCTATGCCTTTTTCTAGCAGTGGCAGTGTTTGATTTGCTGCATTTTTGTAATTTTGCAGAGTGCAAATGGATTAGGTTTACAAGCAGTTACTGGTAGTGATTATTGCCAAGTCACAATAAACTTTCCTAGTGATACTGTCCCTAAATGGGTATGCTTCTGCTTCAAGTGTTTAATAGGTTTATGATTATATTTTACCTAGTTGCCGATTATGCCTGTTTAGATAGGCAATATTAAATGAGAGAATATAAGAAACTTGGACTTATCCCTTACATTTTTTTTATGAAATGTGGCGGTTCTGTATAATTATATACAAATAGTTAATCCTATAATTTAATTTGAGTTGTGAACAGAGAGATCCTAAAACTGGAGAACTTGAAGGATTATCATTTGAATTTAATCTTTGTGAAGCTGTGGCTACATGGGAGCAGGTGAGCTTGCTGTTTTGTGTTTTTATGATCTCATTATATTTGTATAGAATTCTATGAACTATTACTGTATATGGTTCTTGAAGAAATACCCTTAAACCATGACCTTTGCTATCCCCATGTTGCATACAAGTATACCTGGCCTTATGGGTTAATCCCAACTGATTTCCTTTTCATGTACTGAATACTACAATGATATTTAATTGTCTCCCTCTTCTTATTCTATAAATTTATTGCGGAGCCCAGTGGTTAATTTTTTTTCCATTTGATATTCTAGTTTTAGAAACTTTTATGCTTTACAATTGATTTATTATTCAGTGAGTTGATTGTCAGGTTCGCAATAGCAGTACCATACTTACACGGGAGTTCATTGATGCTTTACCAAATGGATGGGAGGACTATGCCTGGCGTAGGATTAATAAGGGAATACTTCTGTACGTATTTACTCAAGACTTGTTTGTTAGTAGAAACCTTGAGTATCTTCCATCTTAAAAAAAGTGATTATCTTGTCGTGGATTATTAATAGCTGAAGGAAGAAATGGAAAAAGAAATAATATTTGTGAATTCCATGCATAAAGCAGATAAAGTGGATGTAGTTCATGTTATATCCTCCAAAGGAGAGCATACAGTGAAAATTCGAAACCCTGCACAGGGTAACATTCATTACCATGAACTTTTAGTTAAAAAGTAAGAATTTTCTTGGGATTTTCAGAAGATAAAAAGTCTAACTTGATAGCAGATGTAATCTTTAATGGAGATGTTACTTTTCGAAGAGAAAAAGTATAATAACTCCCAAGGAAGCGTGGAGTTCTTTTATTTTGCATGGTTGAGGAAAATTTTAAAGAAGTCAATGTTTTGTTTGGTTTTGCTGTTTTGATCTGTAAAATTGGATTATTGTGAGCTGCTAAAGACTGCCAAGAGCTAGTCATAGTTTGATGTACTGCGTTTGTATATTGCAGTAACCGCTGTCAGAACAAAACTTTATGCATGGAGAAACTCTCATTGGTACTTCCAGAAACACCACCATATTTTCCGAGGCAGTTTGATCGGTGTGCTGTAATTGGTAATTCAGGAGATCTTTTAAAGACAAGATTTGGGAAGGAAATAGATGGTTATGATGTTGTTATCAGAGAAAATGGTGCCCCCATACAGGTAAGCTTTATAATTGTTGTCATGACTTGACCCTTTTGTATTTTCACTATATGAATCTTTTGAACCTTTTCTTTTCTGTTTTATGGCAGAACTATACAGAGTATGTGGGCAAGAAAAGTACATTTCGTCTTCTTAACAGAGGATCTGCCAAAGCACTTGATAAAGTTGTGGAGTTAGATGGTATAGCATCCCTATCCCTTTCAACCTTGTCATATATTACTAGAATAATGCTGATTGTATGAATCCTGCAGAAACTGGGAAGGAGGCCTTGATAATCAAAACAACTATACATGACATCATGAGCAAGATGATCCGGGTTTGTTTTCTTTTTACCTTCTATCAGTTCCTTTGCATAGTTTTATTTTTGGCCAAGCTGAATGCTTGGACAGTTGTGATACTCTTTAACTGAAAAAAAGTGATGCTTCCCTGTATTTTTGAAATTTGACATGTATTATGCAGTTTGGAAACTTCAGCTTGGTGAACTAATTTTGGATTATCATGTAAAGAAACTGAAATACATCATGGAATACAATTTTAAGTATTTTCCTTTCCTTAGATTTTGAAAATTGTTCTTATCTAGTTAGATTTTATCACGATTTCAGTGCAACTTCATTGAGTTTATCCCACCTTGGTTTTTTTTTCTCCTTTTCTTTATTATCTAATGACTAATAGTATTTTGCATTTAATCTCAAAAAATGAAAAAGGTATTTTGCATGCCCTGTGTTGAATGTGATTTGCTCAAAGTCACCTCATTTCAGTCATAAAGTTTCTAAAATTATTGACTAGTGAAGATTTTGAAAGTCAATTATATACCTTAAATATTTATTTTAATTATATTTTTCTGGATTTTGAAATTTATTTTAATCATATTTTCTGGATTTTGAATTGCCTTGAAATCTTCATTTTTGAAAAAGGTGCCGTCAAAATCAAGGCTCATGTAGTTACATAGAATTTCTTTAACTAAAGTTTCTTTGTCTATGATGTCTAATGTACCATTTCTAATTGCACTTCTGATGAATCCAGATGTTCTGTTGTTTTCCTGCTTTACATTATTCACTAATCAAGCAATTTAATGTCATCCTTTTGTCTTCTGCAGGAACTTCCAATATACAATCCGGTGTATCTCATGTTAGGTGCATCCTTCGGCTCAGCAGCTAAGGGAACTGGCCTCAAGGCCCTTGAATTTGCTCTCTCCATGTGTGAGTCGGTTGATATGTATGGTTTCACTGTGGATCCAGGATACAAGGAATGGTATAAAATTGTCAACAGTTAGTATATCCGGCAGCATTATTTATGCAAAACTTTAATATGTTTATCTAAGCAATGAACTTCGACATTTCCTTTCAGGACCAGATATTTCTCAGAATCTCGACAAGGTCACACTCCTCTGCATGGAAGGGCTTACTACCAGATGATGGAGTGTTTGGGTGTAAGTCTGCAAGAGCTTTTATCATGTTTTTTCAGCTGACACCTTTTAAGCTCTATTGATCTTCACAGTGACAAGATGTAAAATTACTTTTTATTTGTCCCAGAAGGTCAAACTATATGGAAGGTTTGACATGGATGTTGCTGAGACATAAATTTTGTTCAATGCTAAGTTTAGTGGCTTATAGCCTTATAATATTAGAATCTTAAATAATATTTTTATAATGTTTTTCATTTTATTAAGAGAACTTCCTATGGCTTGTTCACAATAGAATTGAAATCATTCTTATAGCTACTGTGTGCATTCAGTAATATAATTTTTTATTTTACTTTTGTTTCTTTAAGCTTATTAAAATCCACTCTCCAATGCGTGATGATCCAAAACGTGTTGTGCAATGGCTGCCAAGCAGGAGCACAATTAGAGCTGCTAGAATTGCATCAGAGAAATTGTTGAGGTAGTTAATTTTTGGTGCCTTGAATTTTTAATGCCCGTTGTTGCATGTTTTCCATTAGCATTGAATGCTTTATGAAATATTCAGCCTTAGAAAAAAAAAAAGAACATTTGGCAGAAATGATTCATCACTTCCTGGCTACTTTTAAGAGAACTTTTCCTTTTTATTGGCCACCTTGTCATGGGATTATTGTGTGACTAGTTTTCCCAAGATATCCTGTGTTCATATACATTCTTGTCGTTCTTGTCCATCATAAAGTTCTTTATTCTGGTTTTATTCTCATTATGAAATTGTATAGATCTTTGTCAGTTGAAAATCTGATTTATTGAGCATCAAATGCCTTTTTTATGTTGTAGGAGGGTTGGAGCAGGATCTGAGGAACCACTGGCTGCATGTTCAATTAGAAAAAAACAAGTTAGAAGAAAGTCTTCTGCTATTTCCAGCCTTAGAAAAGCGGCTGTTGATCATCAAAAATATGTTAAAGGCGCAACAATGTATCCTTTGGAGCACGGTCCTGGACATGGTATGCTTTGCACATTGCCAACAGACTGACACTGGATTTTCTGGCATAGAGCCGAAGCCAGAGCCAGCTAACTGAACTACGCTAAGTTATAGATTAATGCATGATTGATGATGACTGATTTATGAGGGAAGTTGCTGCTGAGTATTTTGAAAGCAGAGGCTATGGACACCATTTCCGCTTGTATACTTTTCCTGCTCTGTCTGTTTCAAAAAGAATTAGATTTTTTTTTTTTTACCATATATTTAAAGTCAAATGTTAGTATAGAAATCATTTCCTTTTTCTTTTACCAGATTTCAAGTGTAGTTTAATCATTCTTTTGGTAACATGTAACGAATTCACTCTGAGATTATTGTTTATTTACCTTTGCATTTCTTTTCCCCTTTTTCAGTAAAAGATTTACTTTGAGAATATGCTGTTTTTCATGAGCTAAACTAATTAAATTAAAACAATATTGAGGAATATACAATAAAGAATTGTGTCTAAATTAATGAAAATTTTTATTGTTTTGAATCTAAGACCTTTCCCTCTATATTATTATTGAAAATAAGAATAAAGTAAGACCATAATTAGACTGTACTAATTTTTTTCATACAAAATTTAATTTTTATGTGCATAAAAAGACAATTGTGGTATAGAAAAAAAATTATTAAAAGAATAATCAATCATTAGGTATTTTATTTATATATTTTTGTTATTGACGAAGCAAAAGCGGTTGATTTATTATTAATCGACAAAATTAAGGCGATTAATGGGGAGTAAAAAAATAAGACACGTGATTAACGCGTGAGTGGTAAAAAAAAACTTTATTTTTATAAGGACACGCGTCGAGCATCGAACAGCCAATTTGACACACTCACACACTCTCCACTCAACTCATCGATTTCCTCTCCCACTTCTCTTCTCTCTCTCTCTCTCTCTCTCTCTCTCTCTCTCTCACACACACACTCAAAAACTGCTCTCTCTATATCTTCTTTTCTTCGTCTCTTTCTTTCTCTCTCTGCCTTCAATTTATGTATATATAATACATACTCTCACACTCACATGTATCTGTGCATTAACAAACCCTAGAGTTAGAGAGATTGGTTAGGAAGAAATTTAGGCCTGTTAGATAACTTTAATTGGGGATCTGAAACTCCCTCTTTCAAAATGGCGGATATACAGCCACCGGAGGGTCATCTGAACGGCGGTAGTGTCGGCGGAGTTTCAGTAGATAGAGGAGTAGGTGCGCCAATTGCAGTTACATCATCGGAAACCGTCGGTTCCAAGCGGCAGCGGAGGCCCAGCGTCCGATTGGGGGAAATCGGCGGTGACCAGCTCTATGACACTCATCCGCGGAGAACTAGTAATAATAAGCAGTGGAAGCATCATCAGCTCCTGTCTCTCGATCATAAAAAGGACCCGAATTCCTCTAATAAAGGTTCCAAGACCAGAGCTTTAACCAATTTAACGACTAGCGGTGAGTTTGCTGAAACCCTAGATGAGGATAAAGAGGTTAATTTGGATTCTATTGCAATTGGAAGCTGGAGAGTCAAGGATTCGAAAAAGCGTGCTTCTAATGCCACTACGAAGCGAGTCCGATCCAATTGGGTTTCCAAAATTGACGATGGTGGGGGTGGTGGCAGCCATAATAATGTCGAAGGGGACGAGAAATACAGCGGTGGAGAAGATGTGGATGATACTTACCGTGAATTCGACATGGAAAATTCGGATAGTCCACTAAAAGAACAGAGTCCTGTTCACTCCCTTGAGAATTTGGGAGATGGCAACGAAAGAAACGAGAGAGAAATGTATTACAATAGAAGGACAATTAGAGCAAGGGATAATCATAATCATAATCGTCTTCATGATGGGGTTGAGTTATCAGGTCCTTCAGATACTGACGCCAGGGATTACAGGAATAATGGGAGATGTGGCGGTGGAGGGGAGGATGGAGTCAGGATTTGGCTTAATAGTATAGGTTTAGGGCGGTATGCGCCATTTTTTGAAATCCATGAAGTGGACGATGAGGTGTTACCAATGTTAACACTGGAGGATTTGAAGGATATGGGAATTAAAGCAGTTGGTTCGAGGAGAAAGATGTTTTGTGCAATTCAAAAGCTTGGGAAAGGGTTTTCTTGATGATTTTTGGTGAGCTTGTAGTTTTGGTTTTCACTGGAGGATTATGTCTCAGCATGGCAATTAAAGATGCATCATGTCTGAACTTAATTGAGTAATTTTTGTTTTTATCTTGTAGTAGAAGTAGCAATAATTTTTTTTGAATGAGTAGGACATTTTGGGTAATTATTTCTTATTGCACTATATGAATGCATTTTTAATTCAGTGCAATTTTCTAATACATGGAATTCTTACTAGTTGATGTGGTTATACTTTATAGTAAAATTGATTCTCAAGTTGAGTTTCGGGTCAAGGTTTAGTCCAGTCAAGTTAATAGTATATTCATAAGTTTATTAAAGCTATAATGCTCTCTCTTTGATTCTTAGATAGAATGAACAGAATATAGATTTGATATGCTCAGGAAAAAAAAAAAAAAAAAAACCATTATTAAAAAAAAAAAAAAAAACATTATTCGGAGGTACAGAACATTTTGGACTTGCCTTTTCTTCTTTTCTGGTGAGTGATAACCAGGAATGCTTAATGACTTTGACGTCGATCATAAAGATCTCTGCTGTTCTAATGATGGCTAGAAATCTGTGGATTGTTTGGCAAAATTTGTTGTACGATGACAAAGAAAAGTGTTTAGCTTTTTGACCAATTTTCTATGGCAGGCTGCTGATTTTATTTGTTTTGTCCTTTAGACTCGCATTGTCCCTTTATTATAGGCGTATCTATTTCAGAATTTACCTGGGAACAACTCGATAAAAAAAAAAAAAAAAAAAACCATTATTCGAGTACAGACATTTTGACTTGCTTTGCTCTTTCTGTGAGTGATAAAGGAATGCTTAATGACTTTACGTACATAAAGATCTCTGCTGTTCTAATGATGCTAGAAATTGTGATTTTGCAAATTTGTTGTAGATGACAAGAAATGTTTAGCTTTTTGCCATTTTCTATGGCAGCTGCTGATTTTATTTGTTTCCTTTACCGATTGTCCCTTATATAGGCGTATCTATTCAGAATTTAACCTGGGAACAACTCGATTGATATTCTTTTGGGAAATGATTTGAGCGATGAGTAGTGATTGTTTCTCATGGTATCAGTGGTTATATGATCTAAGTAACAACGTTTTTGAGGGGTTGAAGAGCTCTCATTGGTGTGAATAGAAGTTGAAATTTTTTAATACAGTGGCTTTTCTTTGTTGTTGGGAGATGAATCAGATGGATGTTCTATCAAATTTAGTGGCCTAAAGATTTTGCCGGCAGAAAGTGTAAGTCATCTTATTGGGCGGTTTGTATTTCTTCTTTTTATGGTGTCTTGATGCAGCCAGAAGAGGTGGATTTTTTACTTTTATTATTATTATAAGCCTGTCCAGTGTTTCATGTGTAAGGATGCCTTGACCAGGATGCAGTGACGAAAGAAAGTCGCTGCATAGGTGAGAACTCAAGTCAGAGTGGGCGGCTAATCTATGTTGTCTTTTTACCCAGTGTTGCTTGCTTACTGCAATGCCTTCAAACTGAGGGATTTGGTGCACTTTGTGGAGAATTTTATTTAGAAAGATACGTGCAGAACATAAGCTCTATTGAGTATGATAAGTTAAAACTTGTAAGAAAATTGGAGATGCTATCGTGTATAATTTGAATTGAGATTTGCAAGCTGAACATAGTTTAGAGAAAAGCCTGCTCTATAAGGTAAAGCTTATTTTAAATCTTGCTGAAATGGACATTTTATTTATTTATTTATTATGGTGGGATGGTGGTGGGGAAGATGATATTTGAGTTGGGTTTTAATAGAGCTATTTTTTAGCAGAGTCTAAGGACACGGTTGTTTTTCGTTATTTTCCTTTAATGCCCACTACTGTCTATATTATATTTTAAACAGGTGATTACTGTTGTAAAATGGATTTTGTTGATACAACTGAATTATCAGGCATGTCATGATTGGAAGCTTAAACAAAAAGAATGTACCTCTTCTCTTTCCTTTGGTTATTGAAATGCATTCTTGGCAACTTTCTATGGATGATTTTTTTTTCTCTTTTTCTTTTTGTTTTTTTGGAAAGGTTGGGATAGATAAATTTAAACTATCACAATTAATAGTATTTGATATTGTTACTGGAATTGTATAAAATTTAATTTTTAGTTATAAATTGAATATTTTAATATTTATAGCAAACGCGAAATATCAAAATTGATGAAATTTAACAATTTCCAAATGGGGCCTTAAAGTAAAATTGTTTCCACATCAATCCTATCAAGCGATTGATGGAAAACTTTGCGTTTGAACATGTAGAATGATATGCCATCTATCGGTGTGGTTCTTGGATCTTATGGACAGAGGCTCAGATCTGAGGTTAATTTTGGCATCCTCCACGCAGCATATAATATCCAATCCTAACTCCAAAATAATAATTGAGGTTTGAAGGCCACCAAAAGTGAAAGGTCTCACCGGTCAAGATCGGTCATTTTTGTCTGGGGCCAGCAAATCCACCATCAAAGCAACTGTATGCATTGCGTCCAAAATTCACCAAAAGTGACTACGACATAACCAAAAGGACTTTCACACAATTAGAATTCAATGGATTTTGTTCATCTGCATACACCAGATTGCCAAATCCAATAGAAAACTACATATGAAAAGATACAAAAAGAATAAACTAGATAATTTTCAATGCTTATGAAAGGCTAAGAGAACTAAAACACTTCCTGATTTTTTGATGACTACAAAACTGGGAAAAAGTAAAGTACAGCTGCTTCGGAAAAGTAGACAACATTAGGTGAAGTGCAATTGAAATGCTCACTCCAACTTCATTGTGGTTTGCTCCTGATGCTCTTTCTTTGGTTCAGCAGGAATTACTTTATGCCCACGAGCTCAAATACTCGGCTGATAATCTGCCAAAAAGACAGGATTTTTATCCTTACTTGCATTTGCATTTTATGTCTAAAGACATGAACATGTCTCCTCTGTGGGTCGACTGTAGGGCACTAGCCCAAAAAAGGCCACTCAGGAAACTTGACGAATGACTAAAACTAGTCAGAATTACAAGAAGCTAAGCTTGTACCCCATGTAATGTCTAGTCCTGAGATTGATGTCTGTCTAATAGCTATATATCACCAGACCAGCAAACATTAACGAGTCACCATCACCAAACACTATTCCTGTGTACAAACATTTAGTCTTCAGCAAAAATGATAAAGGCTTATAAAGATCAGGGAAATTAGGGAAACAAAGTTCACAGTGACAGCTCATTACCTGTTAAGGCTTTACATGCTGCAATTGGGAGGAAAAGTGAAAAATGGCAAAGTGTATGAGTTTCGATGTTCTTAGTTGACATCCTCCCCAATTTATAGAACCAGTGGAGATAAACAAATCACACCACAGATGACACTTTATAGAAAGCTCAACAAGGTCAACGAGTATCATCCAAAGTAAGTTCTAAATAGATAACAGTCTCACTGGTTTCGCTGATCATACTGAGATTTCCACGGGGAATATGGGAAAAATGAACATTGAAAGATAATTCCATGGGTAGTCTGGGGTACAACCAAGCTTTTGCTTTCTGTTTTACATGTGAGTTGCTTAGATGCAACGTCCTGATGCAAAAGTCTTGCCATTATCTTTCCAAGTCACAACTTTCAACCCACCCAAGTTGTATTAAACATATGTAAAGACATTGTGGTTCAATGAATCACTAATAATCAGTCGTCCTTGTTGATGAACGTGGTAGGAAAAAGCAATTTATTAATAATAGTCAGAGATTAAGATACTCATAACAAAAAATATGAGTAATGACCATACTTTCTCAATGAAGATGGGAAGGATGGGAGAGTTTGTAGCATAGGCCATGCCAAAACAGTGGCAGCTGGTTTTCCAAAAAATTTGCAACACACTCCTGTAATTCAGTGTGCACCATTGTAGTTGTAGTTCATCACACCAGAGGCAATTGTAACAAATTAATAGATAAAAACTTAAACATTAGCTAGCATCTAAAATCACTCTAAAGAAAATAATTACAGAAGTAGTTAAAATTGCTTATGAATGACAAGAAGATAGACTTCCAAGCAAAAAAAATAAAACAAAGTATCAGGAGGAGCACTCGTTATGGTCGTCCAAAACAGCCCTGGATGGGTGAAAAATACAAGAAACAACAGATATTAAGCTAGTTATAGAAAACCAACGTGCAGAAGCACAAGATAAAACCACGTTGCAGTTACAATCCCACATGAAATTCAATATAGCAGCCAAAACATTCATAAAATTGGTATCGTATAGCTGAAAACGAAATGAGACTCCAGATAGTGGATGATACATATTCATATGTGTGAACCAACTAACTAATAATAAACCATCCGCCATAATTTAAACTAAGCTTCTTAGTTCTTACTAAATGAATCATAAATCGGCTTACATTCTAGAAAATCAATGAAATTGCAATCACAAACTTGGAAGAACAAACAAGTTCACTTAGAAATAAAATGAAATAAAAGATTAATGTATATCAAAAAAAAAAAAAAAAGATATAAAAATCTGAATGTCAAGATACAGGCGTCGAATATACAAGTCTTCAAGCCCTAGGGAGATCGATGCGTAACCCTAAAACCGAAACAGAAACAGGTGACTATTTCATAAAAGAAAAAAAAAAAGAGAGAGAGAAGCTTTGGAACTAAAACGTGAACAAATATGACAAGCAACGAAGACCCGAAGAGCTGAAGATTGAAAATTTTCTTAGAAACTCGAATTGGCCAATAGCGGAAAGCAAACCATAGCTGAAGTTCGTCGACAAAGCGGTCAGACTGGAATCATTATCATTTGCTCTCTGATGAATTAATGATATGTATATCTGTATTTGAATATCAAATTCAGGTCTAAATGCAGTGATTGTTTCCACTGAATTCGGAAATTCTCTTTATAGAATCCAAAATTACAGGTTCAAAGTTTCTCTTCCGCTGCCAAATAGTTTCATCGATTCAAGCCCTCTCTTTTTCGTTTTGGTTTTTCGAAATTTCTTACAATTTGACTACTGACGGTGACTTCTTCCTTTTAATGGTTGGTTCTGTCGTTTAATTCCTGTTGTATGAAAAACCAGTCGTTTCAAGTGAGTATTTGGTTTTGATTTGTCCAGCGACCTGAACGACAATGTGCGACGTTAGGCATTGTTTGGTTCGCTCGTTTATTTCGCGTTTTATAAAGGGGCAATCTGCACAAAATGCGTGGGCTAAAATTATATGTTATAATTTTTATTTTTTACTTGAATCAAAATTCAAGTCGATATATATATACAGGCTATCTTGTGCATATGCAATTCATATATGTGTGCATGTCAACTTGATGAATCTTGTATATCACACCCAATTTAAGAATATCTATAACGAAGGCATTAAATTAATTTGAATGCAAATTGCTTCCAACTTTAAAATTAAATTTTACCTCCACTATTTTTTTCCAACGAAACAAAACGACAATGCGTTTTTAACCATAGACGGAAGAAATGAGGCCTAGCATGAAAGACAAGAGTCAGTCAGAGTAGCCAAAAGAGACTGCCTATGAGCCACCAAAGAGCTCCAATTAACTTCCAGCAAGAAAGAAGAGGCAATAGGCAAGTCATCCTTGGCTACCAAACATAACTCTTCATCTTCATACAAGGCCTTTCTTCCTCTTCTACCTACCAATTTGGATGGTAATGCTCCATTTGCAGAAGCTCTATATTTATAGCTAAAAAATAAAGGAGTTGTCCCCACCTCAGCACAGTCATGAATTTTTATAGCCTACTTCTTATTTTGAATATCTATGTATACCCCAAATAGAATATATTCTAGAGACATAATCAACCTTATTTATAGCCATTAATGTTGATTTTGCTAGGTAGTGTTGTTTTCATCATAGCCCTCAAAGGACTGCAATTGGATTTGTAAGTTGAAAAACAAGCAGCTAAAGAAAAATTAAAGTGCAGATGTGTCCACCTACAGCAACTTGCATTGAATCAGTTCATTTGACCTCCAATTCTTTGAAAGGGCAATGTTTTTTTTTTTTTTGCCTAACCATTTTGTTATTGACCGACAAGAATCTATTTATTTATATGAGGAATCCTTTTTTTTTTTTTTTTTTTTTTTTTGAGAATAGGAAGAGGCTCACCATAGAGGCTATAGAGTCACCTCCTCCTTGGCGCTTAACAAACTAGGTCACTTATAACTCTTTCTATACTTATCATACACCAGAGCTTCTTCCTCCTCAAAAAACTACACATCATAATTTGGTATGCGTACACTGCCCACTCCACCATTCCAGCAAACTCTCATAATATTATATATAAGACCTAAAAAATAAGTAGAGTTAGAATTGTCTCCCATCTCAAGTCTACCATGACTGAAGAAAGTATTTTATTAAAGCACACTACTGTCTTCTATAATACTTTTAGAAATAGCATGAATGTAGTAAGGCCCCTAATTATAATACTACTTAACTAAGAGACATACATCAACGCTTTATTAATCTTAGCAGAAATATCAATCTATGTTGTATTCAATATGCATAGTGTAGATTACGAGCGTATTAGCTTATTTCTAACTCATAGTTCCTTCTCATCAAAGGAGCTTGTCACACAGTTTTAATTTTAGATATAGCATATGTAGAGGCTAATATATTGTACTCACACACGCGAGCTATAAATCGTTATTTACTAATAAAAGTATGCCATATTCTCTCAGCCAAAATGTTCCAGCACTCACATAAAGCAAACTCCCTTCTGATTGTTAATCATGACGATTTTAGCCAATTTTGAGCACTTACCACAATTCAACGCAACAATCTGTGAGAGAGTGACAAATGTATAAGAGTGACAAACAATAGATTTAGCCGGCCCACCTTCTGATCTTTGAAGTTTCCTTCCATCTGCTATTGCACAGCGCCATCTTACACTCTCATCGAGTCTACTGGCATTTCCTTGGTCAATTTGGTGGCATCCTTGTATTACCAGACAACTGAAAAGAGGAGGGACTCCATGCCTTTAATAATTAATTAATAATTATAAGTTCATATAAAAATCCGACGGCGTGCTATATCTGGTGCTGGCATCAAGCATCTACTTATATAAAATGTATATTTTTTTGTGTTTTATTGTTTGAAAAAGAAAAGAAAGAAAAAGAAAAGATGGTTTTAAGGTCTGATGAAATGAACTATGATGATAAAATTGGTGACCGATGATCAGTGCTCGATTTGATCTGTAGCAATCAACTTTTTTTTTTTTTTTTTTTTTTTTTGAAAAAGAAAGAAGAAAAAGAAAAGATGGTTTTAAGGTTGATGAAATGAACTATGATGATAAGAATTGGGTGACGATGATCAGTCTCTTTGATCTGTAGCAATCACTTTATTTATTATTCTGTTCACAATAAAAAGTAGTATACATCAATGAAAAGGAAAAAGAAAATTTCAACTGAGAATTCAACTTGCATGCATGCATGTTGATCGATTAATTATTCTATTTGACTTGAAATGGAAACGGAATTAGCTAGTTCACATCTAAATCATGAGTTGTTTTCAAAAAAAAAAGTCAAAACGCTTGATATACATGGCATTGCAATTTGCAAATTGAATTGGTTTATTATTCCAAGCTTCTTCAGTTAAAAAGCAGCTATAACTCTCCACCTTGCCTTTTTTTTTTTTTGATTCTCCTATCCGTTAGAATAAAAAGGACACCGCTCAAATCCAGCATGATGCCCTCCACTTTCGCAATTCGTGGCTTCTCAGCATTGTCAAGACTCAGTGGTCATGTTTATCGTGAAGCTAACTTCTCAGTGGATTAACTTGCTAATTTTACAATTAGTTTTCCATTACATACCTACTTATTGAATTATTTCTTATTCTAAAATCTCTATATGGGTCTAGGCCTACAATCGAGCACCCGTAAGACAGTATGAAGGTCCAAAGACTACCCTAAACTCTGGATTGGGCTTGGGTTTGGAGTGGGTTTCTTCTTCGTTCAGTGCCTTAATTCTTTAATTTCTATTATAACATAACATGTAATGTATAGGTATTATAACAGTTCCTTAACAATAATTAATTTTGCTTTTCGGTACGCGTAACAGTGTTTGATTAAGATACGTATATACAAACAATAAGCAGATTCTTTTTCCCCTTTTTGTCTGATATTTGTGGCCAACATCCACCGCAAGCTTACTCGCGCTTTACCATTACAAAGCCATTAAAGCAATACGACAACGACTCTTCTCACTTCGCATACACACTTTCCCTATTGCTAAATGGCACTTTTTCATTGCCTATCTGCCTACGTACCAATATCATTCTCGAAATGAATAAATTAATATATGCTACTATTTTTCTATATAAAGTTCGTTGAATATTATCAAACTACTCATCTCACCCTTTCAAATATTGAATTCAAGTTGAAATTACACCTTTAGTGCTACTACCGTCATCTGATTTTAATTATTATATTTCTCTATATTTAATAACATGTAAATAAAAATATTTATAAAGACAGATTTAAATGTTAAGATATATATAAATTTTAGCAAATAATCTTTATAAATTTAATGATTTTTTTCGTAAAAAAATATTTATAAGCACGAATCACAGACGAGATTAATCCTAAATTGAAAAGAAATATGAAAATATTAATTAATAAAATTAAAAAAAATAAATAAGGACGTATTTTTATTATTTGGATATTCTATATACGGCATGAATGAAATCAATGCAATATTGGGAAAGAGAGAGTCAACCATCGATTGTAAGTCCTATAATTAACAAATTAAGTAGGTTTCAGTCGCTGAATATTCTAACCTAGTAGGTGACTGACCCACACATCAAACGCAAGCTGTACTATGGCTTTGCATGTTGGGCCAATTTGGTTAAATTCGCTAATTTAGTTAATTCAGTAAATTAGAGATTAATTTTTAATTCAACAGATAAAGTTGAATTTGGATTTCTTTAGTTATCGGTTATAGTCACTTAAAACTTAATATAACTATATTAAACGAATTAAAAAACTAAATATTAGGCGCCAATGATGATAAATAACATGGTCAGTGAGACTAATATAAAAATTAATTCGATTAATTTAATTCAATTAAATTCATAATAATTTAAAAAAAATAATTGGATTAGAATTTTGATTTGAATTGAACGGATCAATAATAATAATGTTGATAGTTTGGTGTATAGCAAGAGAATGGTCACGGTGATAATGAATAAGTTTCAATTAAAGAGAAACTCCATCATTTAGGGAAAAAAAAAGAAGATTCTTCTCCTATAAGCTACCCACTACCTAATATTAATTATATTCTATCATTACTATTTTTAGAAATTGTACATGATAAATGTATATATTTGGCTAACAAATAAATAAGATTTTTATAAAATTTTTCATAGAAGTGTAGTGTAATTTTAATCCAATTTTATCTTGAAAGTCAAAAGTTTAAAATCTGAGATTACCATTTTTTGAAAATTTTTATTTTACTCGAATACCGTTCAAATTGACTTGAAAACAAGGGTGTTAAAAAAAAAAAAAATCAACCTTTTAAATGAACTGCTGTTACTGTTGGTAATTAGTATTGGCGCTTTCACTTTCTTGGCGCTAAAAATATCAGCCGTGAATAAATTGCTTTTTGGTTATCGAGGGTAATTACGTCCTAAACAGGAAAAAGAAAATCTCACTAACAGCTCACGCGTGTCCAATTAGGTGATCGGGAAGAAGCTATAGCTAGAGTTACGTGCTTATGACTAATTCTTCGCTCACAGCCTAATGACTCCGTATAATTTGATCCCACAAAATAAGTGGATTAACAATCCAACGATTGGAGTGGAGCTGTGACTTTAATCCAATAAGAAAATACGTATCTATAGCCATCTGCTACGACGAGTCGCAGACTTGGAACTTTCGCTATCCTGCCTGTCACTGGACTAATAAAGGTTCCGTATTATTGAAAAGGAGTGGACCCTACACTGTTATTAACTCTCGACTCTCCGATTATCATTTCTGATCGCTGACAACTTTCGGTCCAATTCCCGATTCTTTAACTACGGTATCTATTTTCAAGTGCGTAGATTGTGCGTGTAAAACACGACTGTACGAGCCAACTACGCCTCGTCTTCACAGTAGTACATAGTATTCAGTGACAAACTAATAAGAGAATGAAAAAAACAAACTTCAAGTAAATGAAATTTGACCAGTCAAATATACATAAAAACTTAATTTGGCTTAGTGTAGCAATTAAGTTATTTTCATGACCATACCAGTTGTTATTTTTAAGTTTCATTATTTAAATTTAAAAAATGTCAACTCAGTATAAAAAATTGTTTTTAAATTTATTTGTTTAGTGTATATTATATTTTATTTGAATAATTTTTTGACTCCGTTTTGGTAAATTATTCACTCAAATTTTGATGAATTATATGAATATTTTGACAGAAATAATTAAAAATTTTAAAGTTTAAATTATATAAAATAAATAAGAAATAATATTGCCAATTTTATCAAAATTTTCTAGATCTAACATAATTAAATAAACTTATATTTAATTTGAATCATTGTGATTTACATGAATGCTTTGCTAATTATTTATCGTACAAAAAGATATGACACTAAAGAATACATATCACATCAGAAGTGTTCATTAGCTATTATAAACCAATCAAATTAATGAAAAATATTAATTTTAAAAATTAGTGATTTAGTTTGATTTGAAAAGTATATAAAATAATCAAAATGTCAATTTGATTAATAGTTTTGAAATTAAACCATTTAAAGTCAACCAAACCATAATATATATAATATAATTCTTTATGTGCATTTGGATTAATTAATTTTTTTTTTTGAAGAAATCATGTATTATGTGAAATAACTTAAATTCTAATGCTAAAATTATATCGTGTGTATTAATAAGTTGACAAATGTTTTTTTTATTCAAAATAATTTATTAATGTGAAATTAAGTTTTAATATTTTATTTTTATGACAATGAGTATTTTTAGATCGTTTAATATAAATTGGATTCATACTTTATTTATTTTGATTATCTTTCATAATTTGATTGGGTTTAAAGCTATTATTTCAATTATTATTATTATTATTATTTTTTGAGTGAAGGGTTTAAAGCTATTATTAGATTGGTTTGTATAAACAAATCAAACCGAAGCCATATAACTGGCGGGAAGAGATGTTTTTAACCAATCCACCACTGCAGAAAAAAAACGAACGTAACGACGGTACAGTAGCGGTTGAGAAGCACGCTCGAATGCTGCGTCTGATATTGAACCTCATCGTTTCCAACAGTTACATAATTATTTCTTCTTCCACTAGTACACACACTTACTTTGGTCTTTGGCTCTTTGCTCCGTCGTTACCCAGCACTGCCCATTCATCGCCACCTCCTCCTCCCTCCCTCTCTCTCTCTCTGTCTCTCTCTCTCTCTCTCTCTAAACCCTAGTTTCTTTTCCTCTTTTCCTTTTCTTTTTGTTTCTCTGCTAATAATCTCCCCCAAAAGCTGGTAAAGCGCCATGAAAGTACCAGAAAACGATCCTATCAATGCCAACGACCAGCTTCTACAATCTCTTCTGGACGAAATCCCTCATGTTCAGACCTTTAAAGGTAAATGGGCTCTTATTAGAGCTAAGCTTGCCGATCTCCAAACGCAACTCACCGATTTCGCTGACTTTCCGGCTTCCACCTCCAATCCTTTATGCCTTGACCTCCTTCATTCCATTTCCAATTCTTTAAATGACGCCGTATTATTGGCTAGAAAATGTCGTACGCCTAATTTCACCGAAGGTAAGCTCCGCACTCAGAGCGATGTCGATTCGATTTTAGCTAAGTTGGATCGGCATGTGAAGGACAGTGAGATTTTGATCAAAAGTGGGGTTCTTCAAGACGGTGCCACTTCAGTTGGTTCATCTTCGAAGAGGGAGGCAGTGCGGGTCGAGTCGAGGAATTTGATCACTCGATTGCAGATTGGTAGCAGTGAGTCAAAAAATTCGGCCATGGACTCGCTGCTCGGATTGCTCCAAGAAGATGATAAGAATGTAATGATAGCCGTAGCACAGGGTGTTGTCCCTGTGCTCGTTCGCTTGCTCGATTCGAGCTCTCTGGAGATGAAGGAGAAGACCGTAGCGGCAATTTCTAGGGTTTCAATGGTGGATAGTAGTAAGCATGTGTTAATTGCTGAGGGTTTATTGCTTTTGAATCATTTGCTTCGGGTTCTGGAATCAGGAAGTGGGTTCGCGAAGGAAAAAGCTTGCGTTGCCCTTCAAGCTTTGAGCTTTTCGAAGGAAAACGCAAGGGCAATTGGGTCTAGAGGTGGAATTTCTTCGCTCTTAGAAATTTGCCAGGGAGGCACGCCTGGTTCACAGGCTTTTGCGGCCGGAGTTTTGAGAAATCTTGCGGTGTTTGAAGAAATTAGAGAGAATTTTATAGAGGAGAACGCTGTTTTTGTTCTTATTGGGCTTGCTGCTTCTGGGACTGCTTTAGCCCAAGAGAACGCAATTGGGTGTTTATGTAACTTGGCCAAAGATGATGAAAATTTGAAGCTTTTAATTGTAAAAGAAGGAGGCGTTGAGTGTTTGAGAAATTTCTGGGATTCAGGTCCTCCTGTAAGAAGTCTTGAAGTTGCTGTCGATTTATTAAGGAATTTGGCTTCTAACCAAGCAATTGCAGAAGTGCTAGTTTCTGATGGGTTTGTTTCCAGACTCATGGTATTTTTGAATTGTGGGGTTTTGGGTGTGAGAATTGCAACTGCAGAAGCTATTTACGAGCTTGGTTTCAACACAAAAACCCGAAAGGAAATGGGCGAATGTGAAGTAATTGTTCCACTGATTAATATGTTAGATGGTAAAGCTGTAGTTGAGAAAGAAGCAGCAGCAAAGGCGTTGTCACATCTTTTATTATATGCAGGTAACAGAAAAACGTTTAGAAAAGATGAAAGAGGGATAGTCTACACGGTTCAGCTATTAGATCCTTCGATTCAGAATTTAGATAAGAAATACCCTGTTTCGATACTGGCCTCGCTTGTGCAGTCTAAAAAGTGTAGAAAACAAATGATTGGTGCTGGCGCTTGTGTACATTTGAAGACACTCGCTGAAATGGAAATAGAAGGGGCAAAGAAGCTCTTGGATGGTCTTGGCCGCGGTAAGATTTGGGGAGTCTTTGCCAGGCCTTAGCAATCAGATAATTCTTGAATTGGTGTATCAAAAGAACATGGATTTGCAAAGATGAATCTCTCATCTGTATGTACAATATATTTATATATTTTTTTTAACTTGATTTTTCTGATCTTTTTTGTTCACACAGTTATTGTTAAGTTGCAGTAGGAATTAAAACGTTGCTAGCTTAGTTGTCATTGGAGAAACTCTTGTAGAGCCGTAATCTTTGTTTGTTGACCTAACTAGATTGGAGTCCATGTTCCTTATCCTAAACTCAATAATTGGTTGTACTGTATTTGTATTGTGTTTAAGATAATACTTACTGTTTTTATGTACCAATTGTTGGTTCTTTTATGGTATCAGAACCTTAGTTATAATCAACAAATACTTTTATGAGACTCTGTGGTAACAAATGAATTGTTGGTTTGCGACTCTCGTACACAGTTCGTGACTTTTTAGTTTAAGAAGGATTTCAGAGGCAGACTATCAAGTAATTTGGCGGTTCTTACAGAGGTCGATTTATATGGTTACTGAGCTACAATTCACAAACTAAAGTCCAAAATAAAATGCATAGAAAGAAATCTTCGTTGTATTACTTGAACTAGCATGCCACAGAAATCTGCCTCAGTGGCATAGTTTATTAGATTGCAGCAATTCTCTGGCTTCTTTATTAAGAATTATCAGAAAATTTCAGAGTTGGTTGATTTTGTTGTCTTTGCTCAGTCGCTCCAGGTTTCGACTCTCTGGAATCATGTTGATGTTTACTTGAATGGGTAAGAACTTGCTGCTGTTTTGCAAATGGCTATGACTAGTGTTAATCAATAATGATTCTGATGTTTACAACTACGGACTATTTTAAGGAATTTGGACAAGTTTAATCCATATAATAGAAGAAAGTATATAGAGCATGTGCAGTTGTTCTTGTGCATGTGCAATTGTTCTATGCCACATTCAGCTCTTGGTGTCGGCGGTTGCCAAAGCAGGGAAGGGTTAAGGACCTACCTACATTTGTTTGCTCTTTCCTGCGATCTCTTCTTGCATTATTAATAGCTAATATTTATTCGTAGAACCTGGCCTGTATTGTATGAAATCACCAGAGGGCAAGAACCATTTGGTGGTCCAATCAGTAAGCATCAATGTTTCATTTTCTTGTGCTTTCATTTTCTCATTTTTATTTTGGTCAGTCTGAATGGTGGATGCAATTACTCAAGAGGGTTTGGTAAAAAACGAGTTCTTGCTGAAATGATGGGAAGGAAAAGTTGCCCTTCGCGTCCTTTTCAAAGTAGAAAGTACTGCGCCGGTTCACACAACTATGCGGCCCATTGCTCTTTCTCGGTCCTTCTAAAACTCTCTTCTTAGTCTTCCCTGAGGCCCATTTCATGGTTAAGTTGGTGAACAAATGGTCGAAATGGAAGGCATCATGGGCCAGAAAATGACGGAACTGCCCATTCGGCTATTATTAATGACATTGGTCAATTAGTGCTTGGACGAGTATCTCAAGAACGATTTAATATGCTCTTGAAATAAGAGAATTGCAAAGTCGCAAGAGGCCCATTTCTGGGCATGACCTGTTTCTGTTAAAACCTGCGTTGCCCTTTATTTGAAATTAAACGATTGGATTGGTTATAGATGACTTGAACAAAGATTTTATACTTAATTTATCTATTTCAAACAAACAGAAAATTTCAAATGCAAGTATATCCAAATGCGACCTTAAAGAATTTGAAATTGGGAAGGAAACAAAAATAAAAGAAAACCAAAAACCACAACTAACTAACAGGACATTCACAGTCCATTTTTAAAAGCCGTAAAGAGATGTATCAGTAAATTTTCAGTGTAATATAAGGAAATGCATTCCCAGTGCAAATCTCATGTTGTTTTAAGCTTAACAAACGTAACATTAATTTTGTGCTGTCTTAGGCTTCCCGAGTCGTTCTGCACCTTCTCATTCTCTTAATTATTCATTACCCAGAAAAGATTTTCTCTCAGTTTCCTTGAAAAAACTGAATGTGTATTATTGTTGGAAACCCCACCTGACTTCCTTTCTCTTTTTTGTTTTTGTACAAACTGACACTTGTTCAAGAAATGAATCTAACTTCATAAACATTCACATATCTCATTACGTGTCAGTAAGTGAGTACCTACCTAACACATTTAATTCTCTCTGCTCCTATTCAACCAAGGAAATAGAAATGAATGCATGAAAAAAAACAAGATTTAAACAGAAAAAACATTAATGAGGTTCCCTTTCATATAGAATAACAGTCATTTAAAGTTCTTACAAGAGATACCCATTTCACCATCTTTATCTACCTTCCTTTTTTTCTTTTCTATTTTTCTGTTCTGCTTTTATTTCTAGACAAAAGGCTAAACATTAGAGTTCTACATTTAAACTTTCCTAGATTTGCTTGCAGAAGTGAGAGTAAGAATCAGCAAGAGAATCACAGCTAAGAAGGAACAAATGAATGCCATTTGTGTTCTGTTACAGAATTTGGTCACTTGATCGCAAATTGGCATCCAACCAGAGTGATCATTCCCATACTTTCCCAAGTAACCTATTGCCATTGCAGCAGAGCATCCACCAAGAACCAAACACAGCATGAACTGTCACAATAAAAATTTTAAAAAAGGCAATTAATTTTAAATAATTAATTAAATGGTAAATATACAAAACCCATGTTATTTGAATTTACCAAATCATGAAGGAACAAGAAGAAAAAATGGGCAGGACTGCAGCCATGACGACTGAAAATGCAGAGCAGCAGAAAAGACACAACAGAGCAGCCACACGCAATAATATTTGCCAGAGCAAAGAACCTGTAAAAAAAAAGGACTAATTAAGTGGAAAAAAAATGAAAATAAAATAATGGGTTTGGTTCAAAATATGATCTTGATCTTACTTGAAAGAAGGGATATAGCTATATTTGGCATCGAAATAAAAGCTATCAATTGTAACTGATTGCTTGTTAGTAGCCATCAAGTAAGCTGCAGCAAATGTGGTTCCAACCACCAAAAGTCTAAAAAGAAACTGGATTGCAACAAACACTTTATTGTGTTTCACAGGAGAGTTAGGAAATTTGTCTTCAATGTCCGCCATTTTTAAGGAGAGTGCAGTAGAAAACAGAGTACTGAAACAGGGGGTAGAGAGAGATAGAAGCTTTTTCTCTTTCTTTTAAAAAGAAAAAGAAAGGAAAACTGGAAACGGATAGAGAAAAAGGGTGTGAAGTAATGATATATATTTATAGAAGAGAGACAAGTAAGAAACGTTTTAAGGGGTCATTCTGATGTGATTGAACTGTTCAAGCGCCAGAACCCATGGACAATGGATTCGCAGACCTTTTTTTTTTTTTTTTTTTTTAATTTTTCACATCGGACCAATGGATTCGCAAGACCTTGTTTTTTTTTTTTTTCTTTTAATTTTTGCTTTTATAAGGTTCTTGTTTAATCAGGGAAAAAAAAAATCTTCAACAGCTAGGACTTCTCTATCCCTTTTTTTTTTTCTTTTCTTTACCTTGGCGATATGCAAATCTATTTATGCTTTGACTTGTTAGGATAACATTTGAAAATAGACATTAATAATCGGTAAGTTCTTAGCACCTAGGTTACGTATCCTATCCCAATTCTCACATATTTTTACACTTCCCCCCTAACTGATAAATCTTATGACTTCAAACAAATGACGAATTCGATTCATTGTTCTAAATATGACATCTACAAATTTAAATTCTTTCACCATCTATAGACTTTTTTTTTTTTTTTTTCTTTTAATTTTTGTTTTATAGATTCTTGTTTAATAGGGAAAAAAAAAATCTTCAACAGCTAGGATTTTATTTTTATTTTTTCTTTTTTTACTTGGCGATAATGCAAATCTATTTTATGCTTTGACTTGTTAGGATAAACATTGAAAATAGCATTAATAATCGGTAAGTTTAGACTAGGTTACAAAGTATATATCAATTAATATTTTTACCCTTCCTAAATAGATAAAATCTTAGATTTAAAAAATGAGAATTGATTTCATTGTTCTAATATGACATCACAAATTTAAATTTTTATAGAATTTTTCTTATATTAACACACATTGTTTGTTATTACACTCGTTGATAAAACGTAATTAAACTTTATATTGAGTACATATTATATACTATAAGTTATTTTCACCTACTAATGCGAATGAGATTAATTTTTTCGAGTTAACGGGACCGTAATAATTAGAGTAATTCTTTTACTTCCCTTAATATTTGAATTCTTGCTACCTCCATAACTAAAGCTTTTTTTTATAGTCCCAATTTCCCATTAAGAATGAAACACTGTCATTAATGGTATTTGAACTTCCTTGGCAGAAGTACTGATAGTGGCAGGACAGAGTAAAGAGTAAATAAAAAATTTTCCCTAGTGGTGAGATCCAAGAATATAATTCATAAAATGTCTTGATTAATTATTTTTCTTTGAAGCTTTAATTACAAATTCAAGGGTTGAAATTAGAACTTGATACATGAAACTTTGCTTTGTGCTTATCTCAATCCATTTTTAAAATTTGACGAAGGATAAACTCATCTTTATAAAATATTTATAGTTAATAAATAAAACCTTAAAAAATATCATGAGAGATTGACAAAAATGAGTAGCCCGATTAAATCATAAGTTTCTAATATATACCATCAGTAGCTGCATTTAATACATAAAATTTTATCCACACCAGACTTGAAAAACAGATGCCAGAATTGAAAAAATGCACACCATGTGCTCGAAGACTTTAAAAACCATACAAAAAGCAAATTGTAAAAGAAAATAACTTCATGCCAAATATGGGCAGTCCAATTATTTGATCTTTTTCCTTGAGATTTACAGAGATCTTGAAAATTTTGACCTAATTTTGCAAAAGTTGCAATGAAGATGTAAGGTTCTAGAGAAAGGTGCTTGTTTGTGTTTCTCTAATCATGCAAACGACATGAAGAGAAGTGAAAGGAGGTTGACACGGCTTGTATTACAATTTACAGGGGCAGGGAAAGGCATATATAATCTTTCTATCCATTTCACTCATCTATATCTAATCTTTCTAGCTCACAGTGATCATAAACTTAGACCCATCTCTCACGTGGCTTCCAACTTCCTCTTATGTAACTACACCCTTTTTAGTTAACCCACGTACTACGTTTCTTTTCTTTCTCAATTTTCAATTGCCAAGCAATCATATCCTCTCTTCTCCCATTCCTTTTCCTTTCTTTGGTTAGGGTTTAACCATCGGAGAAGAGCAAGAAGAGGTTTTCCTTAGCACTTGTTTTCACAACTAGGTTAAGATTTAGTTATCAAAGATTTTTAATAATTAATCACGTAATTATACCGTTAAGTTGGACAAGAAGAAACGAAGTTGCCACAAGTATCACAATATCATAAAAAGAAAGAAAAAGAGGCGGTCATTTTAGCCTGTATAAACTATCTATAAGTCTATATTTGTTGGCTATGGAAGCATTTGCTGTTTCTTCTTTTTCCCACCAGAATTGTAAAGCTAATTAAGCAAATTGTGCAAAATAGTGTATATAGACAAAACTGTATTTAAGAGTAATCTGTAATTTGCACTAACACCCATGGTTTGTTTTGGTTGTTACTTTCTAAATTCTGATAACCTATATATGAGAACTATTGGTATTAGGGTTTTTTTATGGGAAAGAAGTTGATGTGAAACTAGCTATGACATAAAGAAGATAGTAACATATAGTCTTAATTACCATCTTATAAAGGTTTCCTTCTAAAGGTTTTTGGATGTTGAAGATAGATTCTTTTTCCTCATATGTGTACATATATATATATAAATATATCTGAAATCACTAATTGTTAGATGTGGACGGTGAGAAAACTCCAAGGCTTCCATGAACAAATACTGCTTTGGAGAAATGGGTGTAAACAATGACCAATAACCAACTGTAAAAACGAGCGTATACGTATATGGTAGACCCTAATGGGTTATCTAACCATCATAAATTTTGATGGTAATGACAACTGTTGCTCAAATTAGGAGTAGAAGAAGATGAGAAGAGCATCATGAATTAGACCTCTATTTTCATTATTCTAAGAGCATTAAAAAGAATGAAATCCTATATATATATATATATTCAAAAATGAGCTATTAGGATGATATCATAATACAGCCTATGCTGAAGACCATACATATTGAGGATTGATTATATGATATATGAAATCTCAAATTTAATAATAAAATATATATTTAAAGAACCAATCTTCACGAAAAGTATGAGAAATAAAATAACTCTGACCATAATGAAAGTAATTATAAATTAAGAGAACTGAAGAACAAATTCCGACAAGAAGATTGTCACTATAAACAAAAACATAGTAAAATCATCTCATTTTTATCTTTAACGTAACGGGTCTATGAAACAAATTAGAAATATGTGTTATTGTGTACACCTTACTTAATTTGTATATTCAATAATTTGATGAGAATAATTTAAAAAGTACCCAGTGCCATATTTATTACGGAACTTGTGTGGGCACGGAGGTTATTTCTTATATTGGATTGCGGTTAAAGTGGATATCAATGAATTCATATCTAAGAGTAGAAATTGTTTAGCTGCCACAAATTTTCAAGGTAACAGTATTAGTGGAGGAGAGAGAGAGAATATTAGTACTAATCATGTCCCTTTCCTCTCTATCTTTAATGTACTCTTTCACTTGTAACATAGGATTGAGTGCTTTTATTAAGAAAATGACTAATCGTTTTAATTTAAGATCTCGTCGTTTCTTATCATCATTTATTAGCCATAGCAAATTACGGTCCTCTGATTGCGTTTTTTTCTTTTTTAAGTAATTTACAGAACAGGAATTTATTATCAGTCGTATGGTCATTGTTTACACTTTCCAGAGACCAATTGTAAGGAATCGCATCGAGTCATTAACTTAGCCGAATTCTCTTGCTCAATACAGTTGTGTTTTGTTTTGTGATGACGTGTCGTTTATGACTACGATAGATCAATCTGTCGTTGGATGACACAGAAACGATGTTGGTACAAAACGACTGGAACTCTCGATGATAATCAAATTAAATTATATAATTTAATTTTTTTTTTTTTTAAAAAAATGAAAAATATGTACAAATAGAACGGGAAATTCCAACCCATCAGAGGACGAAAGGAAATTGAATGTACACATCTGTACAAAAGTTGTATAACCAGCTTTCAAGAGGATAGCTTACCGGGCATTTAAATGTCGAAGTACTTGGGATCTGAGGGATAATCATATTCTACATGTAGCTGCAGTGTCAAAAAAATAAAAAATAAAAAATAAATCTGATGTCCATGGCAGAATATGCAGATTGAAGGATGTATTTACAGAATAATTTTTAATGGACACAAGATTCACCTTGCCCTCATCAGCATCTGAGTGGCGCTGTGGGAACACCACCTTCATATTGCTATACAAGTAGAACCGACGATCCCCTTCCATGTACATCTTGTTTCCTGCTGGTGCCGATGAAGGATCAGATTTGCACCTCTGGACTGACCTTGGAGATTTCTTGGGGAAAGGACATAAAAAACGGAGATGAAGAGCATAACGTAAAACTCCAGCTCCAGCATTGTTTTCATTGGCCTTTGAAGGGCTATGTGTAGATTTGCTTACATATACACTGGGTGAATTTGGAGGGCTGTTGCCCTCCATGCCAGTATTTACATTTGGAGATCTTACTGTATGTTCAGCATCAAGTCCATTTAAATTGGAAGTCCCCCTCTCGTCTGGGATTGAACATTGCTTGACAACATTTTTTATGTCAGAGTCACCATTTCTCCCATTCCCAGCTGAGGATAAGGTGATCTTTTGGCGAAGAAACGTCTATTTAGGATGTAGGAAAGGCAAAAAAGGGCCACATATTAGGAACCACAGCACATTTTAGTTAAATAAATAAAATGAGAGAGAGAAAATAATAAGCAAAACAAATGTATGTAAACAGATGTTCGGACTAAAGTAGCGATTTTTCACATCATAAATCCATTAAAAGTCACAGGATAGACTTCAAATTGAACCATGCTTCAAACATTTGAAGGTCGTATAAGATGATTTCATTTCCTAATATGACGATAATTTTCATTATCCAGAATCCTATTCAATTTATACTATTGGTTCATTTCACCATATGGAGAACACCTTAAGAAATTTTTTCATGAATGACAAAGTAATTTTTTGAATATTCAATAATTTGTTATGAACTAAACCCATGCCAAACAAATTGGACAACCCAAAATGTATCTTCAGTCCAGTCCAGGACAAAAGTGAAAAACAATTGAATAAGAGACTCATTTAGTCATGTCACTTGCTTCCGCAAAAAGCACAGGATTTCTTTCACTCTCCTTCCTTGTCATAAAACTGCAATGTCAAATATGTACAAAATGCTTATCTGTCACCATACTAATTGTTTTCTCAACATAAAAGAAAATCATCATCAACACTTCATCTTTATGTCCCATGGAGATTAAATGTTATTAAGTTCTCAAATGCTAAATATTCTTTTGTTGTTAATGACACAAGCAGAAACAAAGAAAAGATGTAAGAATATGATCGCTTAAATATTAAACAATATATGCCATTACCTCCTATACCTGCAGAACATATTCCAATACAATCAAGCTCAAAGCAAATTATCCAAAGTCTTTCAATTAAACTGGCTACCACTTGCATAACACCATGTAACTTTGTCATTAGTTCGAACTTACCTTGGTACCAGCTGGCATGTCGCTTAAATCATACTTGCAAAAGAAAGTGTGAATAGGTGTCTTTTCTGGATTACTGAGAACCTGCAGAAACCAATCCAGTCTTATCATTTGTGTTCCTTTAGCTATGCACATGAAAATATATAGAACAGCTGCTGTTCAATTATGTACCAAAGCTCATCACCAGATATACAAACGCACACATTTGCCCCGAATCTCTTGCTGACAATGAAATGGAGGAGTAAAATTTTAACAGTGTTGTATTACTTTAAGCTCCACTAAAACCGAAACCCCAGGATTAGCTATTTACTTTTATTTATTTTTTCTAACATACGCATCGCTATCCTACTTAGGAGATGCATCAGTTAATGAATAATTAGCTTCAACATCTTCGAATAGAGACAATGAAGTGGAAAAGGCCAATTCTTTGATTCTACACAAGTTCCCCTAGATAAGATGCTGTGCACTACCATTTTCAACTTGGCCTGGGGTGGTTTTCCTTTTCCCTTCCTTTTTATTTTTCATTTTCTTTGCGGGGGGGGTTATGGAGACAGTGCAGGACAACTAACAGCATATTGAATTGAAGTAAAAGGGATTAAATTACCAATTGAATTCGCCCTTTCATAGGAATACGTAGCCTGCTTTTTTCTGGTTGTGAATCATCAATGCTTAGGCTCCTCCTCATCTTTGTGCCACTAGGCCCACTACATTTGTTTGGTGGAAAATGCCCTGCTAGATCTATCGATGAGTAATATAGTAAGTAGTTATCTCCATCTACACTGGTCACTGCAAAAGGAAGTTTCTGTGATTGTGGTGTGAAATTCCCTCCGGTGACATTAAGAACAGCAAGGAACCCTTCAATTTTCTGAGAATAAGAATGATAAAACAGGAGTTAGAAAAGAAGCATGAACAACCAAAACCACAGTTCGATATGCCTTTAACCAAACACATGAACTTCATCCATCATAAGTCATAAGCTCACCTGGCTAACTTTACCAGATAGTAATCGACCAGATAATAGGGACTCCTCAAATGAGCCAACCAAGGACCTTCTAACAGGCAATCCGCTAAGCGTTCTACATAATTTGACACATGGAGAAGTACCAATTGAATCCTTGCCCAATGGCTGCACCACATCCCCAGTGAGCTCTGGCATAAACACATCAAACTTTTTATGCAGATTATCAACATCCAGCAATGATTCATGCAGTACCCTAGAGTCCATGTGCTTCTGGGAAGATAAAATGCCAGGGAAAGTTCCATCAAGCGACTGTTCTATGTCCTTGAAAGTCAAGTATTCATCATCTAACTTTTCTGTGACATTGCTGCATAATCCTGCAGATCTTATTTGTTCAGTAAGTTTTGGACCAAGAGGGGACAATGACAAGGGAGGTGACGCCGCCTTTTTTGCAAGTATTGCAATAGCCCCAGTTTGGGACCTTACCTTTGTTTTTCCCTCAAAACAATTGAGCCCAGGTGGTGAGACAGATTGGTCGTGAGGCTTCATCTCTTTGTCCTCAAGAATAGGACCATCGGAGAAGAAAATGGAGCTTTTTCTGTAAGTATCATCCTGTAAATTCTTCCACTCTGGAAGACAAGGTGCACACCAGTTTGGAGAATCAAAAAAATTGGAACTGCCAATATGAGCTTTTTTATGTTCTTGTGTCGCACAAACCTTATAATTGTCTTTGCCACTCCAAAAGTTACTCTTGTAAATGCTGTCACCAATGTCTAAAGAATCGCCATTAAATTGATCAGGAAGAAGCATTCCACTCAAAGGAGATAGTAAACGCTTTCTGACGAGCGACCCCATGGACTCATTTACATCACCACTGCTACTAACAACAGTAGACACAGAGTGGTTTTCATTAAACAAATTAACAGGAGAATTCAAACCCCTTGATTCAAAACCTACAATCCTAGAAATAGGTGTCTGAATGCTCTGTCCACTTTTATGAGTCAACCAAACATTCTTATGATCCACAACTGTTTTCTTCTGGATGTCTCCAAAAGAAAAGCATGGAAAATCCATCTGCATTCTATTGCTAAGATTTCCTCCCTGCATCCCAGTCAAATCGCAATTGCTTACACCAACATGCCGAGCTGGGGTTGGCACCAATGTGCTCAAAGATACAGCCACTTCCTCAGCAATGCTGCTAGAGGAAACTTGAGGCAAACCCATCCACAGAGTTGGTTTCGATATCCCACAACGAGTTAAGAGAATCCTTATCTATTCTTATCCTCTGTGATATCTAACTTCTCCTAAATCCATTAATCTGAAACTCTAGAATCAATTACCATGTTTACAATTTAACCAAATGGATTCAAGTCCTCCAAACCTATCAATGCCGTAAAGACCATTAAACTTGTAATCTTTAATGGCAGAGGATACTAAAATCCACCAATTAAATGCAACTATATTTTAAGTATAATTCTTCCATCAGATTGTGCAGATAATCAGAACCTGGAACAGGTAAACCTACATCAGCTCGATAAGATTATAATGATACAGATCATTAGGAAAGCATCAAATGCACATCAACAGATGCCTCAAAACTGCAGAAATTAGCTTCATAGACGAAAATTATCAACCATGTAGAATTCAAAGTCAAAAAAATAATGCGAGGTGTTATTGCCAGAAGTATGGACAGAAACGAGAACCCAACACACTCTTCCCATACAACCGGTAAGCTAAAGAACCAAATAAAATTAACTTGAGGTTTCAGGTAAACACATGTATTTTCTTCTAAACATCATATTACTTAACCAAGCGTAATAAAACTGAAAGTTTTCAGCTGAAAATTTATACTTAAAAAAAAAAAAAAAAAAAAAAAAAATGTTTAAGAATTCAAAGTCAAAAAAATAATGCGACGGTGTTATTGCAGACAGTAATGGACAGAAAACGAGAACTCAAACACACTCTTTCCCCATACAACCGGTAAGCCCTAAGAACCAATAAATTAACTTGAAGGTTTAGGTAAACACATGTATTCTTTCTTCTTTAACATATATTAATTAACCAAGCGTAATAAAACTGAAAGTTTCAGCTGAGAAAATTTATACTTAAAAAAATTAAAAAAAAAAAAAAAAAAAAAAAAAAAAAAAAAAAAAAAAAAAAAAAAGACATAAGCCTTGATTTTCTGGGCAACCGAACATAACAAATAGCTATGAATGGACAGCACGGAAGCAAAATCTTAAAAATTCTCATTGGAAAAACAGACAATCAGAAAGAAGCAACTGAAAACAAAAAAACCAATCAGGAAACGCACCGGTGAAGCCTGCGATCATATAAAACCAAAGAAATAAACCCAAGCTCACACCGGCCTGCCTAAAATTGATCAACCGATCAAACCAGATAAAACAAACTACTGCCTCAAGTGTCAATTAAACGAATTTAAAAAAAAAAAAAATCAAAATCTGTATTGTCCTCCTCAAATCTTCTTCTTCTTTCTTCTCCTCGGAGTCTCTTCTGTTCTCTTTGCGGTTCCTGGCGTTTCCATCTATCTCTATCTCTACCTCCAGCCAAGTCCTTGAATTATTACGGAAAATTGAAACCTGAGTGTCACCGCTTAAAACAGAATGTCTAGGCTGGCGGGCTGCCTGTTTTCACTTTTTTCCTTTTTCCTTGTTTTATATATAGAAAACCACTTGCATATAAAAACTACAGGTTTCGGTTCTGTTTCGAAGCTGAATTAAAGGTTTGCGGCTCTCTTTCACTTGTCTTTGTCTGCTTCATTATTTAACCAAACAATGGCCGTTAGTTGGCACCGCTACCGGTCCATTTTGAATCAAAACCGAACTAGAATCGAATCGTACTGTAAATAAATTAGAATCAAATTGAAATCATCGGTTCAAAATTTTAAACTGGAACCGGTGGTTCAAGGGCCGGTTAAAATTTATATAAATGTTAAAATTTGAATTTGAATCGATCCTGGACCGGCGATTCCATCTGATTCGAACCGAAAATTTTCTATTTTTATTTTCAAAATAATAATTACTTAGCCTATTTTATACATATCTAAAAGTCTCAATAATATTTTACTACGTGATATACTTTACTTAAGTTTTTTTTTTTAATACACCTTACTTTAAAAGTTAAAAATCTAAAAAGTAAAATGGTAAAAAAAAGAGAAATATTTAGTCTAAACTTATATTGTTTTTAACTCTTAAAAAGTAAAATGGTAAAAACAAAGAGCCGAATATTTATGTCTAAACTTATATTGTTTTCAACCTATTTTTTTTTTTTTTTTACTCTTTTAAAATTTGGTTTACTAGTTTAAAATTATAATTTTCTTGAAGCCATATTTTCAAAAGCTTTTCTTATATTTTTCTACTTAATACACATTTAAACCAAAATAAAGTGATACTACTATTTTGATTAAATTTTGTAAAACCTTATTATTTCTACATTATTTTATGAAATATGGAAAGCATTTTGTAAAATTAATTAATTTTATTATTTATGAATATGAGCATTCTAAAATTTATTTAAAATAAAATTTATCAATATTTTTAAAACTCACATTAATATTTTCAAAAGAAAAATGTAATATTAGAACCGATTTTTTTTTCAAAAAAAAACATATATCTCCGAAAATCGTAATCAAAATCATCGGTTCATCAAAACTGAAACCAGCGATTCAAATTCAATATTTTAAAAATTTTAAACCGTAAATTCCGTGAACCGGAACCTACAGTTCAATAAACCGGCTATGCCTAGCCATTGGCCCCCTCTCCCTCTTCTTTCCCTTGCTATGGATATGGACGGGACCTTCCTTTTTTATATTTTTACTTGCAATCGAATCGACAATCCCTGAAATTAATAATAAATAAAGTTTTTTTTTTTAAAAAAGGTTTTCGGAAATTGAAAGAGATTACGTGGAAATAAATATTTCTTTTGTTGATCGGATTTATCCAGTTATTAATATTCAGGAGAAGTTTGATTCGGTTGTTTGTATGAGACTGATAATTTATGATATTCCTAATAATCTATAATATATTATTTTGTCTTTACCTTGGATTATTAAATTTACTACAAAAGCTTAATTAGATTATATATATAGATTATATATATATATATATATATATATATATATAATATATATTATATATATATATATATAACAGATTTTACTGAATAAAACAAAATTCCATTTTCAAAAAAAAAAAAAATCTAATAATCATATTTATGAAACACGAATTGAATGAGCAATGCATGTACATAGATGGTAAGTTCTTTCAAAAAAAAAAAAAATGTACATAGATGGTAAGCATAGATCCATTTCTATTCAGAGCATATCATCAAATTGTAATTGAAAAATCAAAATTAAAATTAAGTTACTAATACATGAAAAATTCAAAGTTTTCCTGTTCATTTCCCAACAAGGTGATAAAACAAAAATTTTTACTAATAAATCAGATCAGAAAAAAGGAATAGTAAATATACAACATGACAATATGTCGTTGTCATCTCCAAGGAGACTCTAAACAACCAGAATTGCTCTTATCGTCTCTGAACAGACGTGTCGTTTCCCTTGGCAATGCCGCTGTACACTTGGGCAGCTGGCCACCGCGTACAATGGATCATGCCATCCAATCCAAGCTTTGGTCAGCCACATGCGAGTTGCGATTACAGACCCCACCCTAACTCCCATTTTCGGTGCTTTCTTCATGGATTTCTCATTTCCTTTTATTATGACTTGCTATGATTTAAGATAAGGCATACTGGATAGTATTCTTCGAGCTTCCGTGTCTAATCTTTCAATTTAATTTCTCCAATTTCCTTCCGTGCCCTTCGAATATAATTGTAGTTGCCATAATCTGTTTTTTCACGCTACTAAACTCATTGAATAATTGATCTGATACGGCCGCCTCTTTGTTTGATTTTAAAAATATAGCTTTGTTTAATTAATCATAGTATAATTAAAATAATTAGTTATGAGTAATGCATGTATGTTTATAGTTTACATCAATTCAATGATATCTCAAGAGACAAAATGTTTCCTAAAAAATGAAAAATAGATGATAGATTTCACAATTTTAATATTATTTTTAGAATTGTGGGATTAGAAATACAATTCTATAATTAAAACATAATAAACTAAAAAATAATTTTGAGAATATTCATCCGGGTAGCCTAAGCCCATTGAGGTCCATCAAATTGGAGGCCCATTGTGAAGCGCACAGAAGCTAATATATATATATATATATTTTTTTTTTTGATTATATATATTTTTTTTTTTCTTTTTATTTTTATTTATTTATTTATTTTTTTTTTATTTTTTTTTTTTTTTGAGATAAGGTAAAATAGTTGTTTGAAGTAAGAGTAATGATAATATGTTGAGAGCCCAATACTATCTTTTTTTTTTTTTTGAGATAAGGTAAAATAGTTGTTGAGTAAGGAGTAATGATAATATGTTGAGAGCCCAACTATCCTTGATGTGGAATAAATAAAAGCCTTTTATGTATTTCTTGTTGACACTTGAGCATGTTGGAAGGCAAAATTCAAATAAATATGATAGAAGAATGAATTAGTGGGTAATGTTTCAATTTATAGTTAAAGGCTTAACTAGAAATTCAAACCAAGTACCTTAAACAATATTAGGTTTACCTAATTCACACAGGCCTACCTAATAAATCTATTGCATTAATCTCATTGGCACACTCCAATGTCACTGAATCAAATCAAATAATATACAAAAAGGTATTGGGAGGCACTTTTCCTTTCCTTTCCTTTCCTTTCCTTTCCTTTCCATTTACTATAGTCTATTGGCAAGAAATTATTAGGCGTATACCTTTCTACCACCGAGAGAGACACGAGAGTGTTGTGCTGGCCCCAGGCAGCAAATAACGCTTTCTGCTCTGCAGATATTCCATCTGCCTTCTTATTTAACTTGGAACAATTACTTCATTTTATTTCCCTTTCATAATGGTGCATCATTATAACAAAAATCCACAAATTCATGGTATTAATATCATAAAAGAAATAAAATCAGGTAAAGTCTGATTTTTTATTTTTTATTTTTTTTTTATATAAAACATATTCATTTTGATATTTATAAGTTTAATTGACTCACGGGCAAAAAGACTCGAATTAAAAAAAATTTCATTCTTCACTTATTTTACAAATAATATATACACGTTTCAAACTAAAAATTAATTGAAAATTTTAATATTTACATAAAAAAAAATGAAATTTTTATGATTTTGAGATTTGGAACTTTGATATTACTCCTAAATAATACTCCAAGTTTTAAAAATTAATTGAGATAAATTAGCGGTTTGCCATTTTTATTTATTTATTGCGAAGCAAACAATAAATAGGGCGTGTGAAATAAACATTTCTACGACTGGTGCGAAGTTTTTGTTTTCTCCTCAGCCTCTCTCTCTCTCTCTCTATCTCTCTCAAAAGGGGCAGGCGAAGCATCTATTAGAGTGAGAGAAACAGAGCCTTTATTCTCTTTCTCGTATCTTCTATATCAACTTCAATATTGCCCGTTCTTTATTGTAGCTATTAGGGTTTCTCACTCTCAATCGAAGAAGATGATCGACTTTTCTCGCGTTCAAAAAGAACTACAAGAATGCAGCAGAGATATAGAGGCCTCTGGTATCAAAGTCACCCCTAAGTCTGACAATCTTGCCCGTCTAATCGGCACCATTCCTGGGCCTATCGGAACTCCTTACGAAGGTGGCACTTTCCAAATTGATATCTCGCTGCCTGGTATATATACACACGCCCACTCTTCAATGGATTGAGTTTTAAAGTGTTTTGTCTCTTAATTTAAGTTATTTACTGCCTTTCTGGAGTCTTTTGTTACTAATTTTGTGGTTTCTCTGGATGGAGCTGCATTTGGGTTTTATTTTTGTTTGATTCTTTACAAGGTTAAGAAAATTCAGAAATAAAGTCAACTTGCTTGATATTGAAGAAGTTGTGTCCGCCACTTGTGACTTCCGAAGATTTTCAATTGGTTGGGATTTATATGTCTCTGCTGTTGTTTCTTCTAGAGACCAGTTATAATTTGTGGGTTAGGTTTTCAAGCGGGTTAGATGATGGTTCACCAATCTATTAATGCATTCAACAGAATATTAGGAAAAGGACCATAGAATTGTGTTTTTATTTTTTCGCAGAACTTATATTTGCTTATAGCTATTTGTTTGCTGTTGTCAGAATGTAGAAGGTTTAAAAAAAGATCCTCTATTGACTTGCTTTTCGATCTTGATTCTTTTTGTAGATGGATATCCTTTCGAGCCTCCCAAAATGCAGTTCGCAACAAAAGTCTGGTAGGAAGAATTTGTATAATAGGCTATTATTTGCCTGAGTTACTTGCAAAATCGCTATGTTTTATATAAAATTTATTTATTTGAAAAGGCTGTCAGAATTTTAAGAATTTATTTATTGAGCAAATTCATATGGATCATAATCATGATTTACAAGTGTGCATGCTCATTTTGGGGGTATTTTTGAAGTTAAAACCAGGATCATTCTCTATGTAAGTGAAATAAGCAGTCTTTTGTAGTTTTGTTGCCTGGACACCATGTGACCATGACATTGAAACTGATGCTAGTTCTTCTGTCACCTCAGTGAAGATAATTGTGAACTTACTGGTAAAAATGGGCCTACCTAACGTGCTTGCTGGACATTTTATGGGCTTTCATGTATTTTGCAGGCGTGCCCCTCTTTACGTCTTAGCAACCTATCATTTGCCTCCAATTTCTTTTTCTTTCTATGCTAATATTCTGTAGGCATGCTCTGATCTTTTCAGGATGTGCATTGAAAAGTAAAAGATGCAATTTTATGGTCTTTGGTCTCTGCAATATATAGTGCTTGAATGCAGGAACTTCTTGAGGGCTCTATCATAATATGAAATTGATGATAGGCTTTGTGGTTTATACACTGAGTTTCAATTAATGGATTATGATTTTTTAAATCTTGGCTTGATGTTTTATCCTAAGATCTTGAAATTGATGAAATTGTTTCAAAGAGGGTGCATGTCGGTGGCACAAAACGGTGTCAGGTCAGGTTTGAGATGACTAATACTGCATTTTTTTTTTCTTTTTTGTTGTAACCTGTGCAGGCATCCTAATATTAGCAGTCAAAGTGGGGCAATTTGCCTAGACATCTTGAAAGATCAATGGAGCCCGGCGCTCACTCTAAAAACAGCACTGCTTTCTGTTCAAGCATTACTTTCTGCTCCTCAACCTGATGACCCTCAAGATGCTGTAGTCGCACAACAGGTTCTGTACTTTGCTGCAATCCTTAGTTTTACTATCTCTATTATGTTTCGTATCCCTTTGGCTTTGATGGAATCTCAGCTATGAATTTGGAAGTTTATGTTTGTTTTAGTTTTATTTCATCCTCTGTTAAATTGACTAGAGCAGCTTTTATTTTGTGCAACTAACTATTTCTTGTTGCATGTTATCTGTCTTAATTTATTGTAGTTTACATCCAAGGTTTCAGCTTAACTTGAGATATCAAGTTTGGTTGTAGATTTGAATGATTCAATTTATGCAATCGTTTTCTTTTGATATTTGAGCAAAAAATTTATGAGCTTGAACAAGCATCTAGTTTCTGGATTTGTCTTAAATGCACTGCAAGGGGGAAAAGGGGGTTGTGGGAGGTGGGTAGTACACGCAGTCGTGGCTTTCTAAGACCCTGAACTGCATGCATAGATCTGTCTGTGGAGCATCATGATCTATTATAGATTTTCAAATTTAAATGCACCATGTATGAGATGCATTCATTTTTTGCTAACTTTCATTGACAATTTGTGGTTCGCAAGTGAGATTTAGAGTGTTCTGATTATGATTTTCAGCATATTTTGGTGTTCAAAAATAATAAAATTTGTGCCTCATTTCTCTGTTGAGTTCCACAAAAGAGTCTTAAGTTTCACTATGCCCTTCCATGCAATACTGATATTAGACTTTCTGGCCTTTGCTGTTGATCTTGCTTCCTTGTGGTGTGTGTTTGTGTAACTTAAATTTTTCATCACCTTTTAAGTTGGTTACTGTGGACGTTGCAGTATCTTAAAGACTATCAGACTTTTGTTGGCACTGCCCGCTACTGGACAGAATCATTTGCTAAGGCCTCATCTCTTGGAGTTGAGGAAAAGGTAATGAGAGTATCAGTTTTGTTTTCAGCTACACTGCCCCTCTCTCTCTTTGCTCTTATAGTTCTGTCTCTTCCTTTTTCTCTGCTCGTAATCGCTTGTGGCTATATTAACCCTATTAAAAAACATTACATTTGCCTAATGGTTTTGGTAGGTACTCTACATCTTATATATCGCTTTGTTGGCTATATATTACCCTATTTAAAAAACATTCAGTTTGGCCTAATGTTTGGTAAGGTACTCTACATTTAATATATTATATATAATATTATATATATATATATAATATATATTCATGATGGTGATATAACGTTGGAAGTGACAATATATATTCATGATGGTGATATTACGTTGGAGTGACAATTTGATAAGCTAGTGTTGATATGGTTATAGGTGCAGAAACTTGTCGAGATGGGCTTTCCTGAAGCTCAAGTCAGGAGTACGCTGGAAGCTGTGGGGGGTGATGAAAACTTGGCACTTGAAAAGCTTTGTTCTGGCTGAGAAAAAGAATTTGATGATACTGATGCTGATCGATTTATCAAGATACAAAAGGTCTATATGAATATAGGGTTTCCTTATCCAAGTCCATTTCTTTTTAGCAATTATGCATATGGATGGAGTTGCTGAAACTAAAACCATGTTGGCAGTACCGCTGGAACTCTGAGAAATTAGTTTTATGTTCTAACGTAGCTCAAATATTAATTTCCACTTTTCATCCATTAAAAATTGAAATTGTTATCTGGTCGTTTTAAGTGATGGAGATGACACTGATACAATATTCATTAATGTAAAATATTCATTGTGCCAGGTCTTTGAAAGTAAAGTTTGGGATAATCAAATCAATTATGCTTAATTAAAGCCTGCCTTCCTTCCTCTTCTTCAGTTTCCTTAGCTGAACTCTGGTATAATTTCTCCCAGGAAGGAAGTAAGATATCACGCACATGTATAATGAGGAAGACAAACCAGTTGAAATGGATAGATATTAATAATTGGGGTTTAACATGGTATCAAAGTTGGGGCTTGGAACATCCAGATCAAACCACCATCAGAATTCCACTTTTTCTGACGAGGAAAAATAATAATGTATCAGAAAAACAAAAAAGTTACCACGAAAAAGCCCAGTTGCTGGAATTCTAAATTAATGGTTTGGGCCGGAACTTACATTTGTACATTTCAGCATATATCTGACGACTGACATTACCATTCCATTACCAGCACTTCTTCTTCCTCCATCAAGAACGACGTAAATGCATTATTTCTATGACCTAGCTTAACTCAAAAATACTAATATTTAATACAGAATAGTTATAACGTTATATATATATATATATATATATATATATATATTATATATATATATATATATTTCTTAACAAGAATGTGTCTTAACACAACTCAAGAGCAGTAACAAACCCAGTAGCTCTTTATATATATATATTTTCTTACAAGAATGTGTCTTAACACAACTCAAGAGCAGTAACAACCAGTAGCTCTTCTTGGAGGAGGAGGTTGACAGACGAGGAAGATCATCATCGCCAAGACTAAAGCTAGCACCAGTGGCATCAATATTTCATCTGCATCTGAGCAGCAGCCCATTTTTAACTTTCAACTTCCAATTCTTAGCCCTTTCTACGCTAGCTCAACAATGTATTATGGTTTTATATATAACAATCTCAAAGTTGCAAGCAGCAAAGAACTTGTAGAGAGTGAGAAAATGGATGTTGGGCGATAGGAATAGCAAATTCTTTATTTTTCTTCCAATGTTAAAAGGGAAATATAAGACAAGGGCCTTGAAGGTTCACCTATCCACAAGAAGAGAAAATAGCCAATAAAAAAATGACATATGTTGGTTCTAAATTAATTAAGGTGACCCCTTCACTCGCAATTATTTTGCTTTGGATACTTTGCATGCTTGTGAGTTGTGAGTTGTGACTCTCTGGCTTTTGTCCAACTTTAACATGAGGACTGAAATTGCCATATTTAATTTGATTTGTTGTTTTCAAAAAAAATTTGTACCATAAAAGAAAGATATGGACAGTTCCTCCATTGATATTGTGAGAGCAGAGCAGATCAGGACCACTCATTAAGTTCATTATCAGATAAATGATTGAACATAATTTTCAATAAATTGAAAGCTTGGAACTACTGACTATAATATAAGCAATTTATAGCCTCGAGAAGAACTTGAAACAGAGGCTCACATTTGACACAGTATAAGATTAAATCCTATGAATGATAAGCTGTTCTTACTTTTACTACAATAGAATGGTCGGGTTGTTTTAAGTTGAAATCTTATTTCTCAGCTTATTTTTTCTCTTGTCGGTTTCATAAGATAGAGCATTCTTTTACTTTTCAGCAAACCGAATGTAAAGCAACTACCAGGTGAAAGGAGTATAATACAGTTGGTGTTGAGAAGAGAAAGATGAGAGAGTCATTTAAGGAGGGCAGCAGAAAATAAAAGGCAATGAATATTCAACGCCACCTACCTAAATAGTAAACACTGCATTTTTTAGACTTGAATGTTTTGACACATTGACTGGATTTGGTTGAATAGTTTTGTCCCCAAAAAATCATATTCACATAAATAAGAAATATTCTTGGAAGAACAGTGTGTGTAAACATCTTACAAGTATTTTTATATACCTGTCTTTTTCTCGTATTATTTTTCTATTTTTCCAATGTCAATCTATTCCTATAATTTATATTTGTATTTTTTATTAATAGAGAAACTGACTAATTGGAATAATAAAAGACCACTTGATGGACCCTTCCAATACTTTTTGACCTTTTCCCCGTAATTGAGCTGTTGTTTAATGCCCTAGTACCACTGTTGTCATCCATGTCTCATTATCATCAATCAAAAAATAACTTAATTTCACATTGGAGCGCATCTATAAGAACACTCAATCATGAATAGCGATAAATTAAAATCATTGGATACAAGCATGATAGTGATCAAGAAAGCATATATGTGAAAGTGAATGCACAACCAAGGCTTTCCAAAGAGAATGCATAAGGACACCAAAATAACATTTGTTCACAGAAATTCAATCAGATCTTAGATATCATCAGCCTTATACCCCAGATCAAACATGAGAGTTCAATATTGAATTTGTCCAACCAAAGCAAGATCGTCTTTTGAGAAAAAGTTGCATAAGTACTCAAAACGACATACACCTACCAAATTACTGCTGAAACTTACCTAAGCAGCCTCAGCAGGAGGTTGGGTAACTCCAGACTTCACTAACAACCTAGTCAGAGAGTCTGGTGAACGAACCTGGTACTTAACTTCTCCAGTGGGCAGGAGAAAGACCTCAGCTAGTTCGAGCTTATCAGAAGTGAGACTTGTACTGTCCATTGTCTTGCTCAGCACCTTAAGTGCAAGCTGAACTGCCTCCTCTCTTGTGATATCATCTTTGTAGTCCTGCTTCAACATTGACTGTGCTGCCTGGTTGTTTGCTCCAACAGCTGCAGCCTTCCATCCACCGTAGTTTCCACTAGGATCACTCATGTAAAGCTGGAAACCAAAATTTTTATCCCACCCTGCAAAAAGAAATGAAACACCAAAGGGACGGAGCCCACCAAACTGTGTGTAACCTTGCTTCGTATCACAAAGAGATTGCACAAGCTGTTCGACAGGCATCGGTTCCTGGTAGGCAAAAGTGTAGCGCTGGGCTTGAACTCTAGCAGTGTTGATGAGGATGTTGGCATCGGACATTATGCCAGCCACAGCACATGCTACATGGTCATCAATCTTGTACATTTTCTCAGTTGATGTTGAAGTCTGAAGGAGTTTAGAAGTGACCTTTTTTTCACCAACCAAAACAACCCCATCTTTTGCCAATATCCCAATTGCAGTACCTGCATTTCCAATGGCCTCCATTGCATACTCCACTTGGTATAGACGACCTTCAGGGGAGAAGATTGTCGTGCGGCTATCGTATCTTCGAGACATTTTATCTTATACACTAAACATAAAGAAAACAGTCAAGTCAGCTGGAAAAGGTACACTACTGCGTGCACATATGCAAAGAAATGGCCAAAATAGATCTATTTCTTTCCTTTCAAGGTGAATCTAAGTGTTCATATAATAATAATTTAAAGAAAAACTATGCCAAGACAACAAATCAGGAACTAGATATTCATTGTCTTTATTGCCCATCACATCACTCGAGTGCTCCATTATTTATCATCACAAAAGCAACTCAAGAAATTCAAATAAGATAATTGGAACAATTCTAAGAATTTGGCCTTTGGAAGTTTAAAAAGACTTTATAGGTAATCAAATGAGAAAGCTAAGAATTTAAGTGCATGCACTTCCGAGAATATAATTGAACTAGCAAACTAATTAGTGCTTCAATTGCAAAGCGGATGCATTTACAGTTCACAACAATCTTAAATTTTTCTAGCTGTTAAACTCAGCCCAAGCCAAACTTGATAGAAATTGATAGCAAAGTTTTTCGGCCAGAAATTTCAAAGTGCAGTGCTAACAGAATTGGTTAAGATTAGTGCATTAATTACTCAATATCATTTGGGATCCGTCTGTAATCTGCAAGACCAAGTTAATGCCCAAAGATTCAGTTCTCGAACATTCAGTATACACTAGAATAATGGTGGTCACAGCAAAAAAAATACAATGAGATTGATTCCTTAGCTTTAAGAAAAATGCTTTTTCATGACCAGCATTCATGACTAGTATCGGAGAACTAATCCAGGTAATAAACTCAAAAACATTGAGATGCCGAAACACTAATTAACCAAAACAACTTCCAGCAGATGAAAGCTAGATAAAGATTGCATGATTTGCAAAATGCATAAACCACATTCTTCCTGGGCAACCAAATTCGCTATCTCAATCACCCGGCAATATTTGTAACTCCAAAATTAAGTAATTCCACAATGTATTAATGCAATAAACACGAAGATTTAAATTATAAAATTAACAAAAATTCGAAAAAAAAAAAATCAAACGGACTAAACAGGTGAAAACTATTGGGGGGGGGGGGGCAAAAATTTCCGAAAAAAAAAAAAAATCAAAACGGACTAAAACAGGTGAAAAACTATGGGGGGGGGGGAGGGGGGGGGGGGGAAATCAAGGATTAATCGGAGCGATCTACTACCAATAGAATACACAATCCAGTGTAAATTGAACGGAACTCACAAACGGGTTATAAAAGATCGCATGGAATATCAAATCTGAAGCATCGATATTGAGACTAGATATGTGAATAAAAGAAAAGGGGGAAAAAAAGGGTTTCGATGGTATGGAACCATTTCATCAAACTAAAGTGAAAACACTGATGCGGAAACATAAGCAACACTTTACCTGATGTTTTCTGAGAGATGGATTTTGCGGACGAAGAGTGAGCGAGCGAGCAAGCGATCGAGCCAGACAGGAAGAAAGTGAGTGAGTGATTAAACCTGCGACGGCCAAAGTTTTTGATCGTCTTCTGGCTTTTTGGCCAAGTTTTCGATTGGAGACTGAAGACGGGAATTGAAACGATGTCGTATTACATATAACACAATAATACTTATGATTTCTAGAATTTGCAAATTAGCCCCAAATGAAAATATTCATTCATAAGTTAATCCCTGGATTAGTAAAACTCAATCCAAATATTGTGTTTAAATTTAAATCGTAAAAAAAAAAATGTCAGGAATTTAAGAAATCTTGCATGATGAGAGCCAAAATGAACCAAAATGTCAGGAATTTAAGCCCTAGCAGGTAACGGTTAATAAAATTACAATTGGCAGTATTCAAATCTAATATTTTACATAGTTTTGTGATTGTTTTGAAAATTTTATTTATTGCGGGAATATCTGTACTTCTTTTCTTTTTCCTTTTTCCATAGATATAAAACATTTGTGTTACCATTCATCCAAGGGGAAGTGTTTACATCACTCATAAAATATCCACCCCTAAGTTGTTTTACAAATATTTATTTTGTTTTAACAAATATTTATTATATATATATATATATATATATAATAACTTGTTCTTAAAAAATATATATATATATAACTTGTTCTTAAAAAGATTATTATATACTACTATATTTTGATGTTTGTTCCTCAAATATAAAAATATAATAGCACGAATTTGAAATTAAGGCGATATTTTCTAAGAATATTCAGAAAATAATGGTAAATATGGGAAAGACAAATTAAAAAATAAAAAAAATAAAGACCACGACATTTTATCAACCATTAAAAAAATAATAACAATAAAAAAGAGACACAGAGTCATTGAAGGAGGCCATTAAATAAGTGAATGAAAGGCAACCGGATTGGAAATTCAACACGTTCAAACTAACGTGTTTGAGAATTTCAATTCTGGAAGTTTTGACACATTGACCTTTGTCGATTGCAACTTTGCCTCTAAAATCAAACTCTCCCTTTCAATTCTTTTTTTCTTTTAACTCATCATTCTTGCAAGTCACTTTTAATTCTCCAATCTAAAATTCAATATGTTTGGGTCAATTCACTAACCCTCCCCAATAAAACTTTTAATAAAAATAAATCTCAATTTCCACTAATCAAATTGTGTTGCTGAAATTGTTTTTAACATTTTGAATTGTAAAAGTCAAAATTAAACAAATTTGTCTCTATCCAACTGGTGTTAATTAAATAACTAATTATCTTAATTAATTCTATCAAGACAAATTTCATAAAAAAAAAAATCCAAATTTAACCATGATTGATGCTGTTAAAGTCAATAAATTATAATTTAAAGCAAAATAAACAATTAATTTAAAAACGAATATTCATTTATAAATAAAAATTTAAAATTCCTTGGAACAATTTCAAGTAAAGGATGAGAATTTATTCGTTGCTAAGGACGAGAGGCACGCATCTTATTATAATTAGACTTTAATATTAATCGTGAATATTGCTCTCACACGTGCTTATTCTGTTATTTATTCTTTAGGAAAATAAAAAATAAAAAATAAAAATCTTTTGGAAGAAATCCTAATTTATGTGCATGTGTTGTGTGTTTGCTTTGAGATTCATGAAATGCTTTTTGTCTAAATGGTATCTAGCTCAAATGGAAAGATGATTTCTAACTAAACAAAAGAGAGAAATAATATAACTTTGAAACGAAATCAGTTTTATATTTAAAAAATATTAATGTAAAATCCAAAAATTAATAAAATCAAAACAATTTTTATTCCATTTTATTTAAAAATTTATTAAAAACGAATATATCTCATATTCTAATAAGTTTAAAGACACATTATATAGTCAGTTTATGCATTTGAAAATTAATATTAACTTAATCAGATCATGATAAAAAAAGTAAATTATTTTCCAAAGACTCATTTTTTAATTTTTACTCATTAGCTGGGGTAAAATGCGTATATGGATAGTAAAAAAATGAAAGAAGGAAAAATTTAAGGGTAGTTGATTTAATTATGGTAGGTGGAATTGGCTCTTGTGTTTCTGAATGGGATGGTCTGTTTTTGTATTGGATCGAAAATTTGACTGGAAAAAATTTGTGGTCCCTAATAAATGTACAGAAACTTTCAATGCTAGAAATTAATGTAAATGGTGTCACATTGTACAACTCAGTTATGCACAATAATGTATATCAAACCTATAAGATCTTAAGTCGTAAATACTATTAATTAAAGTCTAATTAATCCCTTCAAAAAAAAAGTCTAATTAATTGGTAATAATTTAGACTGAATCATTAGTCTTTAAGGTAATTGTCATTTATCTATGCTTTGATATAAGAATCAAAAATGCAATTTATAGATCACATTTAATAACAAAATAGTATATCTAAACTCCTAATTTCTTCGTGTCAAGATGCCCTTTGCAAGGGCCACAAATCCAAGAGAGTGGCTCCAAATGGTACACTACTTTTTGGAGGAGACCAAACAATGCATGAAAGACATCATCCTTTAAGACTTGCTTATTCAATCCGTGGCTCTTGTGACCCTACCCTTTATTAAAAGACCCTATGCTTTCTTTCTGTGTAGAAAGAAGAAGAAAGGAAGGGCACTAGGGCAGTGTCCTTAACATAACAACCCCCAAAAGTAAATTTTTTTCTTATTTTTTCTGTTTGACTCTTTAAAATTTCAGCCAATGACGTCATTTGTAAAATCTAAGTAGCTCAGTATAAAAATCTTGCCTTCATAGTTCATTGAGCCCTGACAAGGGACAGCTCATCACTATGGCAATTCTGTTATTATTCACAAACTTCATGCCTCGTTCTTTTGATGGCCAAGGCTCACTCTCAGTATCCTCAGTGACTCCTCTGCATAGACTAAGCTACCTTGCAGCCTTCGCGGGCTAAAGTCTCTCTCTTCATTCTCCCTCTAAAAAGCTTTGCGAGTAATAAAAGTCTAATCTCTAGCTGCTATAAATCTGTCCTTTGTTTCGTGTACTCTCCGTTAAGCAGCCAACTCTTTCTCTATCCATCTTTGTAGCTGCTTTTTTTTTTTTTTTTTTTTTTCTTTTGTAGCTGCTTTTTTTTTTTTTTTTTTTTTTGTCGTTTTTTTTTTTTTTTTTTTTGTCCGGAACGGTGTCGTTTGTGGGCGAAGGTTTAAAGGTTAGTTGTAGCGGTTTTCCGACGCCGGAATAATACTAATACTTCTGTTCTCATGTATACAAAACGCGCAAACGCCTGAAAATGGGTTGCGTCATCGGCAAGACGAAGTCCGGTGACGGCCGGAGCAAAGATGGATCTCCTAACCGTGGACGGAGCTCCGACGAACCTTCAGTCATAGTTTCCAGAGCTGTTAACGCAGTCAGGGCTAAGAAGGAGGTGACGCAGAGGCAAAAGGCTAGACACAACAATGATTTGCAGTCGGATGTTCTGGTGCCGGAGCGACGGAGGCCACGGCCGGAGTCTGTGCTCGTGAACCAGCAAGGTTGGCCTTCGTGGCTAATGGCGGTCGCCGGTGATGCAATCGGTGACTGGATTCCTCGTCGGGCTAACACCTTCGAGAAGCTTGACAAGGTAACCAAAAAAAAAAAAAAAGATTTACAGAAAAAGAACAGGAATTTTTTCTTTTAGCAATTAATATCATGTGAGATTAACATTGGTGATAGTTATTATTTTGTCTTAATTAGATTGGTCAAGGAACATATAGCAATGTATATAAAGCGAGGGATCTAATAACAGGGAAGATAGTCGCTTTAAAGAAGGTAAGGTTCGATAATTTAGAGCCAGAGAGTGTAAAATTCATGGCAAGGGAGATTCTTGTTTTGAGAGGATTAGATCACCCCAATGTGCTTAAGCTAGAAGGTTTGGTTACTTCAAGAATGTCGTGTAGCCTTTACTTGGTTTTTGAGTACATGGATCATGATCTCGCCGGTCTAGCAGCTCGCCAGGGAGTCAAGTTCACTGAGGCTCAGGTACATTCTTTAACTGATTGATCAAGAATCAGAGTAATTTATGTTTTCTTGTTGGTTTATATATAAATTTATTAATTGGGGTTTGTTGGAGTAAGGTAGACTTTTATGGTATTTGTGGGGTAAGTTTGTTGGTGTGGATGGCTTTGGACATATGCTTTCCAGGAGAAATTCTTATGTGGAATGAGTTTGCCACATAGGATGGTAGGCTAACCAATAATGACCTACTACATTAGTTAAGAAATTACCATATGCAGCCTATGTGATAAATTGTAAATTACTAAGAACATCTTCCATGGTTGTTGTCATTGTATTGTTGTAACCGTTTTATTGATATAGCCAATTACTATTGTTTAGTCTTTATGCCACGCAAAGAGCTAGTTCACCTAAGATTTTCTCGCTATTCAGGGCTGTTTTTTAGTTTTTGGATGTGTAGTGCACTTTACTCTTTTTGCCTAACTAGGCCTTTTGAGATTATGTGGCTACGGTTGTCTCTTTTTAGTTTTTTTGTTTTTCTTGTTGAGAGCTTTGATGTTAATACAAGACCTTCCTGGAGGCAATTGGGCCCATGCCCATTTTGTATTACCCAAGTTAGGCTAATAGTATGGTGATCCAGAATCATTGGTTTCTGGAGAATAATGGTCTTTGGATGTATGAGAGCTAATCTTGACCATCCATTATGTAAAAGAGTTGGTATGATATATTGATATTTAGTATGTGGTTAACTGATATATTACCTGTTGTTGAATCAAATAAGAATGCTTTGCAAAGTATGCCTCTATGATCAATGGATGACCAAATTTGGCAGGACAAATTGAGAACCCACTAACAATTGGAATTAATTTTTCAGCCTTTTTAATTATAAAACATAAAATAAGCTAAATATAAAGACAAATACTCTTAAGTAATTTAACTAATTAAACTTATAACTCAACCTAGTTAAAGATATAGTGTCTAGAAATATAATATATGGTAGATTTACTTATTATGACTGGAAGAAAGTAAATAGAATGTCTTATCATTAGAACTCTTTCTGGATAAAATATTTTTTAGATATGTTGATTGATAAAAATTAAAAATTGAGACTACAAACTATTACGCGACAATTAATATATTTCAAATAAAAGATATAATGAATGAAAATATACAACTCATGATCCTTATGTAAGTTAGTTATGTAAATAAAGTGACAAAAAATTTATTTTTAAATCAAAAGTTTGATCAATTGTTGAGATAAGTTTGCACCTCGTATTGTTGATTATGGCTTGGTTTTGGAGCTATTAATCAGGAGGCAATTTCTTAATGGATGTACCAAATGTAAGAGGTGCGTTTTTAATTTTAATTGATATTTGTATATGTAATCTCATAGTTCTTGAAGTGAGTTCATTAATTAAAACTAAAATATATTTTTCTATTTGGTTCAATGACCAAAGAGCTAAATAGAGTGACAGAAAAAAAACAAGTTTTTTAAAAACTTCTAAATAAACTGTAGAAAGATTGATGGGACTGAATTTTGGATTTTTTTTTAAATTGAAAAGTCTGCCAAATAAGATGCCCAACTCAAAGTATAATCAATGGCCTTATACATTTTCTTGCTGAAATAAAACAGCCATTTTTATATAATCCCTTTGTTGGATATTGTCTATTTCGACTTTGCCAATTGTATCTGCTCTCAAGGTTAACATAAGCAAGGATGGATCATTTGATTGACCGATATGTTTCTTGATTATGCTCCTTTGCAGATCAAATGCTACATGAAGCAATTGCTATCTGGCCTTGAGCATTGCCACAATCGAGGTGTCTTGCATCGGGATATCAAGGGCTCCAATCTGCTTATTGACAATGAAGGAGTTCTAAAAATTGCTGATTTTGGACTAGCTACCTTCTTTGACCCCGAGCATAAGGTTCCGATGACCAGTCGAGTTGTCACTCTCTGGTACCGTCCTCCTGAGCTTCTGCTAGGGGCCACTCATTATGGTGTCGGTGTTGACCTTTGGAGTGCTGGCTGCATTTTGGCAGAGCTACTTGCTGGGAAGCCAATAATGCCAGGACGGACAGAGGTATTGTTTCGATCTTCTTTATCGGGTAAATAATTTCTATTCGGATTTGTTTATCATGGTCAAGTGATGATACCATTACTTGTTACTGCTGGAATCCTTATGCAACATCAATATTGAGTACTGCTTATTTCTTGAATAGTTCTATGCTCTTTGAAATCTGTGGTCTCTCTCATGCATTGCTTCTTGAATGGGACTTCTGTCACTTCAATAGAGTATGCATGTGAACATGATTGCATTGATGAACTTATTGATTTGAGATTTTGATGCTATATAAGGATTCATTCTCTAGATCTAGCTACATGAGGCAAGAGGGAAAAGAAGGATTTGAGAATAGTTACCTCTGAAAACGTTTAGCTTTTTCAACTGTAAATGGCCGTCGTACTTGTATTGGACAAAAATTATTAAAATAGTTTTTGTTTTTCTATTAGTCCTGGAATTTTTCCAGGGAACTCTTGGTGTAGAAACTGAGTATATAATAACATCTTCCAGTCATTTCTGTCATTGTGGAAACTTTCTATTCATGTTGGTTCTGGAATTTATATTGATTTTAATTTGATTTGGTCGTGTTACCAGTTTGTTTTTCCATTATTGTATTTTCTTTAATGTTCTGTCTTATAGTTAGCAGGTTCACCTTTGACTTGCCTTTCATTTGTTTTCCTGCTTAGGTCGAACAACTGCACAAGATATTTAAGTTATGTGGTTCTCCATCAGAGGAATACTGGAAGAAGTCAAAACTGCCAAATGCAACACTTTTTAAACCTCAGCAGCCATACAAACGCTGTATAGCAGAGACCTTCAAGGATTTCCCACCTTCTTCTATGCCTTTAATTGAAACTCTTCTTGCAATTGATCCTGACAACCGTGGCACTGCGACAACGGCTCTAAATAGTGCAGTAAGTGATTTTGACTGAGCTAACCGGCCCATGAACACACGGCTCAAGATAGCCTTATATCATGCAAATTTGACAAACTAATACTTGTTGGTTTATCTTGAAAAGTTCTGACATGTGCTTGCAATGGAATTTGATCCTTTGGAAGTGTTTTTGCTAAACAAGTCTTGCATTCTTTTTGACTTGAAATGGCTTGATGTTAACGTCCTCAAACTAATATGTGAAATGATTTTTAATATGTCTTGGGATTTTAATATGCCATTTGCTTTCTAACCACAGTTCTTTACCACTGAACCTTATGCTTGCGAGCCATCAAGTTTGCCCAAATATCCTCCCAGCAAAGAATTGGATGTGAAGTTGAGAGAAGAGGAAGCAAGAAGGTTCGTTTATTCTTTCTTCATGCCTACTGTATTTGTTTTGGATGGTCTTGACTGTTTGATGACTGATGATACTCTAATTTTACGATGATTTACTTCTCAGACAAAGAGGCCTCGGTGGAAAAACAAATGTTGTTGATGGTGGTAGAAGAGTTAGAATTCGTGATAGGACTGGAAGAGCAGTTCCGGCTCCAGAAGCCAATGCTGAGATTCCATCAAACTTAGATGTATGTAGAAGACTCTCTCTTTCATTGATAATTTATTTAATTTTCAATTTAGTTATTTATTCCGTTAGATGGTAAAAAAGTTTAATCTGACTGAACTAATTCATCTTTGTCTTGTTGAATCTCTGTGGGAAAAATTTCTGTCTTTTACATCCTAGACCAGTAGAAAGGTGAATAGCAGTGTGTTGAATTAGTTCGCACCTTGAGATTTAGGTTCTTCAACAACCATTTACAAGAATGCCTGTGTTTTGACATTTCATTTGCTATGCTCTTCATGGGCCTTGTCAACTTACAATGCTTCCATCATCATTACAAAATGTGGTCAGTGATATCTTTATGTGTGCCCAACCTAACACCCGAGTTTCTTAGGATAATCAATACTGAATCAGCTAAATAGAAACATCAACTTGTTAGGTCTGTCCCTGTTCGTTGTTCATGGATGTCCAGGTTTTTCATTGTTAGTTTTGACTCGGACATTTGTTTTTTTTTCCTATAATTTCCAGAGATTGAGAGTGATGACACAAGCAAATGCTAAGAGTAAGAGTGAGAAATTTCCACCTCCCCATCAGGATGCAGCAGTTGGACATCCTATTGATACATCACATAAAGGTCCTGTATCATTTGATGCACCAGATACTTATTTTAATTCATCAGTATTCAGTTCAAAGTCATCAGCATCCATTAAGAGTTCTGGAGCCACAGGGGGGCCTTCCAGAAGAAGGAAAACCAATAAAGAAGAACCCCATATGGCTCCATCCCGGAAGTTTATCCGCCCGTTTAATCCATCCTCAATAGGACTATCAATGGATCTATTATTCAAGGGTAAATCTGAGGTTTTTGGCAGCCGCAGGTAGACAAAGAATGAGTTGCTGTGTTGTCTTTTTTGGATTAGTTGCTCAATTTTCGTCCTGAGGGCTTCAAAGCTTTTTTGCTTTTCCATTTTAATTATTGTTTCCCATTTATTATTTACATCGTCATATGAGTATTTGGTGTATAATCCTCACGACAGAAGCCCAGTAGCTGTGTATAATTTGCCAGTGCAAATTCCATTTTTGCTGTACAGTTTTTGGAAACATTGGGTGCTTCCTCAATCTAAAATGGGAGTGGTTTTCTTTGAAGTAGATTTTATTGACTAGGTAAATTGCTCTAATGTTCATTGGTCTATTGCTAGAGAGCTCGTATATGTATATTATCAATAATTTCATTTGGTGCTGATGGGAGACTAATGTATGTTCGAGTTGTACCTTTTTGCACATTTAAAAAAAAAACAAGTCAATTCTAAAAAAAAAAAAAAAAAAAAAAAAAAAAAAAAAGTCAATTCTAAAAAAAAAAAAAAAAAAAAAAAAAAAAAAATAACGTCGGTTTGGATTGTTAATAAAATTCTGGTTATCTTTGAAATACGTGCTTGGCACAAAAGTTTTGGACAGGCTCAGGCTCCGCATGATATTAGTACCTTGAAAACACTTGTGCTTGCATCAATAGACTGCTCGTATGGTTAAAAAAAAAAAAAAAAAAAAAAAAAAAAAACAGTCGGTTGGATGTAATAAAATTCTGGTTATCTTTGAAATACGTGCTTGCACAAAAGTTGACAGGCTCAGGCTCCGCATGATTATTAGTACCTTGAAAACTTGTGCTTGCATCAATAGACTGCTCGTATGGTTAAAACTTAGTTAAAGAGGCTCAAAGAAACATATCTAATCTGTGGAAGAAATCTACGCCTTTAATGTTTTTTTATGTCAATTTACAACCGTTCTCTATAAACTGAGACAAAGGAAAAAAGTATTGTAACCCTTTATTTCCCTAAATAAGACTATAAGAGTGAGTGAGCTAAGCCCGAAGACATTCCGCATGGTTCCCTGAACGAAGACTGAAATGAAATCAAATACAAGATCCTTAAACAAGCTCTTCAAGCCAAATAAAAGCAGACACTGAAACTGATCGACAAGTCCTCTTTGCTGCTCGGACTATATCCTCAACCTGCAATGGGGGAGGAAGAGAGAGAGACGGGCTCAGAAAATCAGTGACATGACAGTTTACTAAGGCCGCATCAATGCTTATTGATTCCATGTTAACAATTATTGCATACTATAAAACAGAACGAATTAAAGGGTTATATTTGGAATAAGAACCTGTGGGAGAGCTATCCTCTCAAGATTTGCAGCATAAGGCATGGGAATATCAGCTCCTGCAATCCTCTCAACAGGTGCATCGAGATACTCAAAGCTCTCTTCAACAACAGATGTGCTGTGAGAAGTGTTGAAAATCGTAGGAGATCATGTAAATACTATAAGCAAAAGATGATGCAGAAAGAAGGCAGTAAAGAAAAGAAGACGGGTTTAACCATATCTCAGCACCAACACCATGTTGCGGAAACCCTTCTTCAACAGTAACGAGCCTGGTAGTTTTCCTGACAGAAGCATTTATTGTGGCTCTATCAAGGGGCCGAATAGAACGCAAATTTATAACCTGCTTACAATATCATAGAAACAGTTTCTCTTTAAAAAGAGACCAAGACCATCTAACTTTCTGAAATCAGGCAGTCATATTTAGTTATGGAAACTGGAAAGTAAAATTAGTATTGGTTACCTCCGCGCTAATTCCTTCCTTAGCAAGCATCTCAGCTGCCTAAATATTGTGAGTTTTTAGTTAGATTGAAAAGATTAGGCTGAAAAAGTTGCAATATAAATTTGAAGAAATAGTCATTACAGTCATCTGCACATTCATTCACTACAATTTCACTAGGGCTACAAACCTTAAGAGCAAGGCCAACCATCTTTGAGAATGCCGTAATAGTTACATCCTTTCCTTCTTGTTCTATCTGTCAAAAGCCGATAATAGGAACTTGTTATTTAGAAGAACAAGAATAGCACAAAGGATATTTAAGAGCACCTTAGCTTTCCCGATTGGAAGGCAGAAAGTGGAATCAAGAGCTTCTGGTGAAAGTGGAAATTTCTCACCATATCTGTGACACAAGATTGACATCAAGGATATTGACTCAACCGTAACAGGCTATTCATATTGCAAAAATTATTGTCCACAGTATCATAATTCAGTTAACTACTCACAATAACTCATTTTCAAGGAAGATAACTGGGTCAGGGTCCCTTATAGCAGCCTTTAGCAGACCTCGAGCATCTTCTGATGAATATGGAGCTAGCACCTTCAAACCAGGGCAAGAACCAAACCAAGTTGCATAACACTGCTTAACAAGAAAAAAGAGCTTAGATTGTCCAGCAGTTGCTTGTGTACAGAAAGTCACAGATCCATGCCATGTCAACCTTTTTCCAATTAAAAAAAAGAACTTTCTTAAAATAGCAGTACACTCCCTAAAAAATAGATGGTACAATCTGTATCACATAGATTAGATGACTGTTCTCAAAAATTCAAACTTCCCCCCTTGCAGACAAATTCTACAACTGGAATTCTGGAAGAACAATCCAGAGCATTGCATAACAGTCCCAAAAACTCATGAAAAGAAGAAAAAACTTCAAAATATATTTCTATTCCATCTAATTTGGGAGTTGAATTTTCAGGTCCCTGAAGCGATCACCCACAAGTAGGCTATGACCAAAAAAGTATTCTCTCAAAAAAATTTCCCGTACGAAAAGGAAAAAGAAAATCGAAGTCTTGTTTAGGCAAAATAATAGACAACAAATAAACTGGAGAAAATAATAAGACATAATAATTTATGGGGTTTGGCTTTGAGCTTACATCCATGGTGAAGACAATAACAGAAAATTTTTCTAATTGGAGATGAGATAATGAAATACTCAAACTAATCTCTCTAATCAAAAACCCAAATACACCCAAAACTAACCAACTCACTGACTCGCTCTCACTCAGATAACTCACCAAATAACAAATAGCAACTCATAAAAAGGAAACAAAATGCAGGTGAAGAGAAGAATAAGCTTTACGCCATGTCACCTCTCATCTTGCTAAGCCATGAAGAGCCATATCCATGCAAAGCAAACTATTCTAAATATGGCCAAGAAGCCAAGCGAAGAATTATGGGCTATTGTCGGTGGTCTTCGTCAACAATTTACCAATGGTGAGCTAATGCTGACATGAATGAATTTTCAAGAATTCAACAAAAAGTTCGTAAACGTTTTCATATGGGTAAACCCAAATCACATTTACATTTCACATATACAAAAATTGGGTGCCATGCAGCAGCTTCTTGTAAAAACAGCATTTTCTATTCAAAAGCAGATAAAGATCAATCAATATAGTTTTGGACAAAAGGCCAAGGCCCAGTCAATTTAGAGGCTAAAACTCAAGTGGCTCAAAATTACAATTTTATAGAAAAAAAGTTGGAATTCTTTAATAACTTATTTTTCCCCCTACATCGCCAATATAGTTAGGGTTTGCTGCGTGTTGTATTGGCCTTTTTACTTTATTTTGCTTGCTTAGGTCTATATTTTTCAGGTTCAAATCCATCCTTTCATTTCACTACTGCTTTCTCCTTTTAACAACAAAATTCTACTCCTGAGTTCTTGTCAGTGAATATAAAAAGAAAGAGTTATATAACTCTCTGTTCTCTTAATAGTCACCAACCAAATGAATTATGAAGGTTATGTTTGGTTAAAGTAATTAAGATAAAACGCCAGATTTTAATCAAGATTTGGTTACCTATGGTAAGGGAAAAATGTCTAAATGGGAATGAAAAGCAAAACAAGTAGCTAGTAGGTTATTAGCTCTGGAACTTGTAGGGTCAATACTACAAAAGCAAAAGATAAAGAACCAGAAAAGAAAAAAAAAACCGTTAAACCAAAAAAAAGCAATAGTAAATAAGCAATATCTTTCCTTCAAAATATGTATCTATTAAAGATGAATCTCTTCAACAATTTATAGAACACCTGATCAAACATCACAAAGATAAAATAACAGATCATGCATAAATGATAACCACTAGAAAAAAAAAAAAAGAAAAATCCATCTAGACTATAGTTTACAAAATGTACCTGTGAATGCTGAGCACCAACTCCAGCAGCAGCACCATTTGGTCCGCGGAAAACAATAGGTACAGAAATTTGACCACCAGACATATAATGTGCTCGTGAAGCAGAATTGATAATATGATCAATGGCCTGCAAAATGAATAAGACAACAAGTCTCCGGGAATTTGTTAGAACAAGTCCAATAAATAAAATAATAAGTGGGAAATGGCACCGATTAAAACTAAATCATGCCTAACTAATTATAATAAAAAGAAAAACAGTAAACTAAGGTACAGAAGTATGTATGGGTTCATGTATCATGTTCCAACTAAAGAATTCTGACCTGCATGGAGAAGTTAAATGTCATAAATTCAACGACAGGCTTAAGACCATGGTAAGCAGCACCAACTGCAATCCCTGTAAAGCCAGCCTACATCTCAATAAAGAGTTGTATGAGCCAAAAATTTTTTCACTAAGAAGAAATCTTCAATATATAAATTAGCATGAGAAGAATCAGGAAAAGGGATGACATAAAGTTTAACCAAATACTGGAACATCACATTTAAAGGATAAACAAAAAACCTCAGTGATTGGGGTGTCGAGCACTCTCTCAGGACCATACTTCTCCAAAAGCCCTTTGGTAATCTGATGAAGCAAAACAAAAACATGAGAGCTCTTATAAATATGAGTGTTTTCTGCAAACATAATAAAGGACAATAAATCCGTTCCAAAATGCACCAGTTAATAATTTTGAATAAAGATTGTTAAATTATTGCACAGCAATTTTTGAGATCTAACCTTGTATGCACCCTGATATTCACCAACCTGAGATACAACAGAAAATGTAAGCAAAGTATACGGAAAAAAAAAAAAAAAAAAAAAGATCAACCTTGTATGCACCCTGATATTCACAACCTGAGATACAACAGGAAATGTAAGCAAAGTATACGGAAAAAAAAAAAAAAAAAAAAAAAAGATAAATAAGCAAACAAAACTTGATCCAGTATTACCTCTTCTCCCATCAAAACAACTTTAGGATCGGCAGACATTTCTTCATCAAGTGCAGAATTCAAAGCATCTCTTACTGTCATCTAAAAGAGGTTCCAACGCAATATGGATATATTAGTATATTGCAAATAAGATGTGAGATGAAACTGGTGCTGCAATATATTAAAAGCTCAGGTCAGCATACGATGAAAGCGGTGATCTTGCTCTTTTCTAAACAAAGATGAAATGAAGTTTCAATCATTCACTTATGCAGCCAAATACCAATATAAGCCATTGCTAATTAGTATTCTAGTTCTTCTCCTTAAAAATAAAATAGCACTGGTCTTTTTTAGCTAGAAATAAAAGCAGAAACACACAAATGAATTTAAATTTAAAAAAAAAATAAAAAGCTGCAACTCGTGATGTTGTATCGTAAAAAGTTTACCTCCTTAGCTGCATAGGAGTAGTTTCGCAATGCAGATTGTGCAAGACGAATCCTTTGCAAGAGCTGCTCCATTATTACACATACAAACAAATAATCATAATATAAAAACCACATCCTTAGTTGCTAATTAACTATTTTAAAGATCTCATTAAACCAAAACATAATTTAAATTACCGAAACAGAGGAGCCTTCACAACCCATTCTTTGCCTCGTAAGGCCCCACATTGTCTTCATCTTTGCTTTGTCAGTGACTGTAACTCCTCTCTAAACAAAAACAACAATTAGAACAGACATCAGCATCGAAGCACAGAACCACGTCGTTTACGAAACTATATTTGATAAATTTTGATCAAAGTAGCTTACAAGGAAAAAAGAATTCGCCACCAGATGAAAGTAAAAAATATTTTCCCGGAAAGTAAAATGAAAGAAAATAGCAATAGCATAGAGGAATCCAAGCTATGTAACGAAATCTGGCAAAATGCCAATAAAGTAGTACTAATGGGGCTCGAGATTCGGCTGAAGCTATTCTAATGGGATAATTGTTGTGGGTCCCTCCAACATGTGGGACCCATGTATATTTGAAAAGAAAATAAAGAAAAAAGAGATTCAAACGTGTGGGATCTATACACGTTTGAATGAATAAAAAAAAATAAAACACGTTTTTGTGGCAGTCAAAGAGGACGGTGCCAAACAAAAGAAAAAAAAAAGGAAAGAAAGAAAAAAAAGGGATAAGTGGACGCGTGATTAATGCGTCCACTGCATCCCCTTCTCCTGATTCTCCTTAAACGGATGTACAA
>NW_023591288.1:0-58204 GCF_014843425.1 Jatropha curcas | reverse complement strand
AAGGAGAGAAGTGGTAGGAGTTATAACTCTCATTAGCATATATATCATGGTGAACCTTATTTGATGTTCGCCATCATTTTTATCTTCTCCTAAGCTATTCATAGGCAACGATCATGTTCTCTGAACTGCATACCACAAACCGCATTAAATCTTCTGAAATACTCTTGTCCGCATTCCACATATCCCAAATTTAGCTACTATTCCAATTTAGGATCCTTATTATTATTAATTATCAAGTTCTAAACCATTAGTACCATTCGAATCCTTTCCAAATTAAGAGATACACAATTCCATTGGCACTAACACCAACAAGCTTAATTTCAAACAGAAATCATGACATTTTCCTCTAACTATTGCCTATCAACTTTTATTAGGAGATCCTGACTCTATCTCCAATCTCATCAATATTTATCAACTTAACCAATTTTCCAACGAAGATTTAGATATACAATCTCATTTCAAATCCTACTAAATGAGAATTCAATACTATAACCAATTTCTTAACTAATTATGACAAGAACTTAATGCAAACTAGTCAAGTAGCTGTTGCATGCCAAAATATTCTTAAATGTATTTTCTAAAATAATGCACACACCATTCTAATTACACTCAAATGCCCATACAAGAAAGTCTAGCCAAACATTTTTTTTTTTTTTTTTATCTTGCTCAAGATGTAAAATTCTATCTTCCCAACCGTATTTTTATTATCCAATTTACCTAGGTCACGTATCCAATATCCTAAAAAGTAGTGCTTTGCTCTAAGCTTAAGTATCGAGATTAAGGAATATTAAACCTATAATTCAACTCCTGATTAAACTAATGTCCTTTGTTTTATGTTTCTTCTTACCCATGAATACCTAAGAATATTCAGAATAATAATATCATTGGGTTAATTTCTTTTCTCTCCAAGTTTGTCTAATCACCTCCAAATTGTAAAAATTTATACCTAATACAATCTAGGAATATCCTCAACCATAATTATGTTCTCATCTAATATTCTTTACTCCAAACAAGGTTAATTCTCATTGAATCCTTCAACATCCAAGAGTTGGCAAATGTACCATTCCTCGAATGGACTAAAACTAATTAAGTAAATTCTCTTAACCCATAAGATCTGTCACAAAACTGCCATTTATAACACAATTCCTATATCATTCAATCATAATTTCCACCAATTGCTAAGAAAATTCAGAATAGCTTTACAATCGACTCCAAAAATCATATATGAAATGACTCTGCATCCCTAATCTGATATCTCAATCATTCCATGGAGCAATTTTTTAAATTAATAAATTACCATATTAACACACTTAAGTTGGTCTTCAATTATAGTGAAGATCGTAATCTTGACCATCTTGTTAACACATCCCGATAATCCTTATAATTCCATGTTTCTTTCAGTATTTTGAAATTACTTGTGTGTATTACTTCTCCCTAAAATTATCCCAAATTCACTTGTTTAATTCTTACAAACAAATCTCAATGATTCCAAAATGAACAGTAATTTAAAAACCCCAGTTAGTTCATTGATATATAAAATACTCCAGATACCCTTCTGTTCCCATAGAGGCGTAATTAAATATCTCCCTTTACTCTCCATCCAAATAAAACTAAGTAAACTTAACAAAAAATGCACTAAGTAATGGAATTGTCTTATTCTAACTCTTTGCCATTCAAGAATTACAATTTATTCCATATTCAATCGCTTTCTCCATCCAATAAACTAAGTAACTTACAAAAATGCACTAAGTAATAGGAATTTCTTATTCTAACTACTTTGCATCAAGACATTACATTTATAAGCTCAATATATGGATTCAATTAATATAACTCATAAAACTATTTTCTAACTACATATTCTAAACTAATTATTCTAAAACATCTTTTAATTTTCTAAACTTTCATAAATCTTAAATTTATTTACCGCATCAAATTACTATTCATGATCATTTAAATTCTTAATATCCACCTTATCTCTATTCTCCATGAAATATAACAAGAAACTTTTCAATTACACAAATATTATTCTCCTCTATTCTTTATATTCAAATTATGTTCAAATTATATTCAACCTATAATTTTCCTAATATAATTATCACCCCAATATAATAGCCTAATGACTTTTGTTATCTTTACTTTTATTTTTTATCTTGGTCATAGACTTTGTCTGATTATTAAACATCCTACTGTCTAGGATCCTATTTAAATCTGTTTAATACACTCACTACATACTAACTTTCACTGTATTATTCCTGTTTACTAACTATCTTTATTACTATTCCATAGATATATATATAGCGCTATGCACCCCTTTCTTTTTATTTCTACAGACATTTTTATATTCCTGTTCTTTAAGATTAGGTCCATAATATATTCATTAATATGTTTATTATTTAGTCATCTTATTTATCAATTCTTGATCTTTATGGTCTTTTTTTCTCGTATAAGATAGTGAGGATCAGCGACCAATTAATTTCTTCGTAGTCCCAAAAATCTAAAATCTTTAATCTTTGTCTCTGATGTATCATTTATTCCTATTTAGCATCAAATTTTTCATAACAATTATCCTAATTTGTCAAACCTCTAATTACTAGCTATCCTCATTTAAATCACATTAATTCATATTCCTCACCTTTATGTATTTGATTCTTTTCTTAATATTCATTCAGTAACAGGACTAGATCCATTTTTACTTATCTACTTCACTGGTATAACATCAATTCAATAATTGGATAATTACCTCTCCAGGTCCGATGTCATTCATCTGTGACTTAATCATCATAGCCCACTATTTACATAAGTACCTTAATTCCCTTATAGAATTGTTCCTCGGATCATAGAATCTCCCGTTAAACAAAAATCATTGTTTGTCATTTTCATACCATTGAGTGTACAACAACTATTTTAAACATCAAAAGACTAAATACCATTAGATTTAATTCTTATTTATACCATATTAAACCATAAAATGCCACAATCCACACAATAACCGTCACTAGGTACATAAAGATCAAAGTAATTTATCTCTTACTAAGAGTCACAATTCACTTTTCTCATAACCACAATAATTTATATTATTACCTATATTCATACACTTGAAAAGAAATAGCTGATGAATACCACAATACATTTTACTCCACCAAGCAGTAATTACTTCTCATAATTTAAAAATCACCACCAACATTATCACGAAAAATACTCATCATCAATTATCATTGCAAAGCACACCAAATCATTTATTATTTAAACCTTATAAATATCATTTATGTAATTACACCAATTAATATATACCATCCAGAAAATATTTATCTCAATAATTATAATAATTCCACCAACCAACATCATGTAAATATCACCAAATACATATATTTTCAAAAGGCACTCACTTTAAATAGAAATTAAATAGACTCTAATGTCCTCGAATCCGAATCATTTAGTTCTTTTAATAAATAATTAGCAACTCATTCTCAATTCCGCAGGCACACATATACACACACATTCCTGCATTTTTATATATGTATTCCATATTCAACACGTATTAAATAAAAATAGCACACTTTCATCATCTAACTTCAACTTATTAATCCTGTATAACTTATCTTCTTACCTACTTAGATTATATATGAATATTATTTATTCCATAGAAGGATTCTAGTTTAAGTTTAAACCATCCCCTTAGCACCTTTAGCTAAATCACATCTCTAAAGGACAAGGATACAAATTTTAATCATTAAACGACTTGACTTTAACCTGACTGCGAACAACGCTGAAGAGGAAAGCAAGGAAGACTATGTCAAGTACTCCGCAGTTACATCTAGACTTATGAACTTTTGCTCTGATACCACCTTTGTTTCCGTGGGCCGGACCGGCACTAGGGCCCAGGTAAGCATAAGGCCCCCGAGGCCCGTAGTAAGCCAGGCCCCCGAGGCCGTAAGTAAGCCTAATTATTCAATCTGTCTACAATGATTCTCCTAATTTCAATACAAACCAGTCAGCGCCATATGACTTAAGATATAGTTTTTTATAAAATTTTTTCGAAACATCTGGCCCAATATCAATAATACATAAAAATTTAACCAGGGCCTATTCACAAAATAACTTCATAATTAAAATAAGGGCATTTCTAAGTTTACCTACAGTTATTGCACAATAATCATTTATAGCGTAGTGCTAACAATAAGGCCCTATTTAAATACACAGCCCTAATAACTGCGGAGTCCAAAAAAAAATCTTGAATAAAAGAATAATTTATCATTCAAAATTAAAATATAAGATATAATAGTTTACATTTAATAACTCTGGCGGAGAAAGATTGCAAGAAGCTTCAGTCCGGAATCAAACTGCTTTCCTAGTACCCTTGGGGGGAAAAGGTTTGGAGAGAAGGGGGTGAGTTTTGCAACTCAGTGATAATAATAATAATACACACCACATAACAGTCAAGCAAAATGCACCCTAACTATACTGAATGAACACACAACAAGTCAACCATATGACATACATCAGCCCACAAAACAATATCATATAATCATATCACGTGGAAATTGGTCAGTGGCGTCACCGAATCCCTCGATGAGCCGTCCTCTCAAACAGCCCATCCTCTCAAACATGTGCACCCGGAGAGCCAATCCCCCATATCTGGCCGACTGGTCTAATCCTCACTTGACCAGTCCTCTCAATATTTTATTTTACATTCTCTCTTTTCTTTTCCATATCAGCAACATCATTTCATCAGTTCATCAGGTGCACACGGGGGCGCCGATCTCCCATTTTTCCGGCCGACGGTCCAATTTCATCAGTTCATCAGGATCCATATTTATCGACCGTCCTCACCACCCAGGGTGACCCACTTCATCCAACTCCACACAACGAGCACAAGTAATATACACAACACAAATAATTCAAACATTGCATTTATCATAATACACCGAATTTCATCCAAATGCACAATTATGCATAAGTATAATTATAGTTGATCATAACATAATATTTTTGAGAAAATACAATATGTAAATATATAAAAATGTATGTTATGCAAATGCAAGTGTTGAAACATGCATTATTTATTATTACTCACAGTGATGGAGAGCGAGTTCTAGCTTTGATTCCTGTCCGGAGGAGCACTAAGATGGAGCCCGGGCGATCTAAGAAATTTAAGAATGACACAAAACAAACAGTAACTACTCCAGATAAGCATTTCTTTAACCACTCTTAGAATTTTATTTTAAACTCCTTAATTTTTCTACGTAATCTAATCTCGATATTAATTTCTTTTCTATAATAATTTTTTCTCTACCGAACCTCTAAATTTTAATTTATTTCTTCTGAAATCTATTTTATTTCTTTTATTTTCTACTCTCTATATAATTAAATTTCTATAAATGAATTTTATTTTGTATAACCGAAATTCATTTTATTTCTAAACCGAAATTTCGGCCAGCAATCTCCCCTAAAAATTGGGATTTTCCACCTGTTAATATCAACAATTTATCTAATAACTCCAAAATCACACAGCCCATCCATCGGGCAATCAATTCAATTCAATTTTCTCATCCTCCATCCGAATATCAATATCAACATTACCTTTAATTCTCAATTCTTCATTTCATTCCATTCATGATATTATCATCAAAATTCCCCAATAAATTAATCAAAGGATTTTAAGTGAATCAACATTTATATTATAAATCAATACTGAAAATTAAATTAACTTAATTTAACTACTCACAATTGCTAAATTAAATTAACTAAATTAATTAACTACAATAATAAAATTAATTTAAGTAACTAAAATTATTAGCATTAATTTTATTACCCACCCCAAATATAATTTTTTTGTCAAATTTCGCTAGATCGGGGATTTTCACGCGTGCCGGATCGGAGAGCAGTGGCTGTTGGTGGTCGGAGGCACGCTGGAGCGGCGGCAGAGGCACGATCTGTTGTGGCGGAGCAGTGGCGGAGCAGCAGGGCACGGTGGTGGCGCGACAAGGCGGAGACTGTGCTGCTGCCGTGCGCTGCGTAATCTGGCAGAGGGCGGAGCTACTGGCAGTGGCGCGTGGAGGAGCAGTGAGGCGGTGCGACTGGCGGCGTGGAGTGGCGGCGAGGTGGCCCGCGAGGGCTAGGTGGCACGCGACAGATCTGCTGTCTCTCGCAGATCTGCTGTCTCTCGCCAGTCACACGCAGACAGACGCAGGGAAGAAGAAAGAAAAGAAAAGAAAGAAAGAAAGAAAGAAAGAAGAAGAAGAAGGGAGGAGGAGGCGCAGTGGCTGTGTCGGTGGAGTGGAGTTGAGGCGCTGGTGAGGGTGACGAGTGGAGGTGCAGCGCTGGAGATAAAAAAAAATGGAATTTTCTAGATGGTTTGGGTCGAACCGGTTCGATTCGACCCAAATCTTTGGTTTTCGGCTTTTTCAGTCGGTTTTCGGTTCGGTTTCTCACAGTGTTCGCATTAAAATTTTTTCGGTTCGGTTCTTTCTCACAGTGTATCGCATTAATATTGAAATAATTTCATGTTCGCATTAAAATATTGAAATAAATTTCCAGGCTGTCGGTTTATTAAATTTAATTGGAAAATCTTTGAAAATAAAAAAATTCGGGTTGTTTCAGTATATCTCTTTTCTATTTAGTACCCTCCACCACCAATCTATCTCACTTACGAACTGAGCCACATGAGGGTTTATGTATCACATGAACCAACCATTTCAAATGTCCTTTCATTTTATCTCCCTATGCTACTTGCAACTTTTGTTTGATGTGATCATCTCTAATCTTGTTCGATTTTGTGTGACTATGTATCCATGTTAGACATCTGCGTCTCTACAGTATTTATCTTATGAATGTCGAATATGCATCTGATGCCTAATATTCTCTCCCATATAACATTGCAAATCTCCCTATTAACCAACCTCACTAACCTTGCAAAATTTTTATCTTCTACTTTTTGTTAGACATTTATGTTTTGCCGAATTTGCTTCTAAACGCCTAATCTAATGTTGCAAACAATTGCGAGGCTTTGATTAGCTCAAATTACAGTCTTATAATCAATATATCTTTCACCTTATTAACTCGCCTCACTAATTCCGTAAAATTTTTATTTTTTTTCTTTTTGTTTGATATTTATTTTGCCCAAATTTGCTTCAAAATGGACAAATAGGATTTTGCAAAGTTAATTGCGACAGTTCTAAAAGGCTCGAATTATAATATTTGGATTCAAGAAATGAAGAGTGTTCTTATTGGTCATAACCTTTAGCAATTCTTAATGGTGAATGTCAAATTTACTGAATGGCTTAAAAACTTGTTGTGACAACCTGACCCAAGAAAGCAGTAATCTGATGAGGGTAAAAAGTGGCTCTAAGGTAAGAGGCCTAAGTAATGAGCAACTTTTGACAGGCTTTTAGGATGTTGAGGCTACCTATGGTAGTAGAATATTGCCAAAAAAATGAATTAAATCTCACACCGAAAATGGGGGAATTAATCAAAAGAACTATGAGATTAACCCTTTTGTGATAATCTCATGGGAAGTTCTTCATTCTACTTACGGGACAAATGTGAGGTTTATGGTTAAAGCGAAAAATTCCTATAGTGGTTGGAGCTTGGGTGTTAATGATATCAAAGTCGAACCCCCTCTAGTAGATATATGGTATGAGGACGAACCAAGCAGAAACTGGTGAACCTGTGACAACCCAACCTGAGAAAGTCATCTAATGATGGGGAGGGTGGCATTAGAGTAAGAGGTTTGAGCAATGAGATGCTCTTGGCAGGCTTCTAGGATGGTGAGATTACCTAGGATAATGGAGTGCATGCACATGAATAAATCAAATCTCACATTGAAAATGGAAGAATTGATCACTAGAGACACATTTTAGTGCAATGACTTGGGGAGTTAGGAAAATTCTGACATTAAGCATACTCACTTGAGAGAAATCTTGGGATGGAAGAGCTCTTGTAAAATTTTTCATTCTATTTATGAAACAAAAACAGTGAGGCTTTTGGCAAAGTGGACAATTTCTATAGTGACTGGAGCCAAGGCATTACGCTAGGGTAGAAGAAAATACAAAATAATAATCACTTGGTTTTTGTAATGCTATTTATTTCATATTTATTTTGTATTTTCTTTTAGAAGCTCCAACCACTATAGGAATTTTTCGCTTTAACCATAAACCTCACATTTGTCCCGTAAGTGGAATGAAGAACTTGCCATGAGATTATCACAAAAGGGTTAATCTCGTAGTTCTTTTAACTCTTTAGGGCATTTCACCAAAAGGCGCATCTTTTGATTAATTCTCCCATTTTCGGTGTGAGATTTAATCAACCTGAGAAAGTCATCTAATGATGGGGAGGGTGGCATTAGAGTAAGAGGTTTGAGCAATGAGATGCTCTTGGCAGGCTTCTAGGATGGTGAGATTACCTAGGATAATGGAATGCATGCATATGAATAAATCAAATCTCACATTGAAAATGGAAGAATTGATCACTAGAGACACATTTTAGAACAATGACTTGGGGAGTTGGGAAAATTCTGACATTAAGCATACTCACTTGAGAGAAATCTTGGGATATAAGAGCTCTTGTAAAATTTTTCATTCTATTTATGAAACAAAAACAGTGAGGTTGCAAAGCGGACAATTTCTATAGTGACTGGAGCCAAGGCGTTACGCTAGGATAGAAGAAAATACAAAATAATAATCACTTGGTTTTTGTAATGCTATTTATTTCATATTTATTTTGTATTTTCTTTAGTGATTGATTTTGTGAGGCAAGTTCTTGGAAAGAGTCATAGAATGGAATCGTGATTTCTGTTCAAGTCATTTATCATTACTATTAAATTTTTTTAGTCCGTAAACTTTGGTTATGACTTTTGAAAATCAAGTTTAGACATGAAAATCAAGAGATAAAAGCATATAATTTGGAAGATTCATAAACCAAAAAGAAAGGTTTGATATCAAAATAATTATTTCAATGAAAAGAACATGTAAATAATTTTTAAAAATTGGCTAAAAAAAGAATACTTTGCTAATCCTAAGATTTGATCTTAGTCTTGCAATTAGGACGTAAAATTAGGGTTAACCATCTATACACTTTAGCTTATTTATTTGATCTTAGTCATGCAATTAGGACGTAAAATTAGGGTTAACCATCTATACACTTTAGCTTATTTATTTGATCTTAGTCATGCAATTAGGACGTAAAATTAGGGTTAACCATCTATACACTTTAGCTTATTTATATCTTAGTCATGCAATTAGGACGTAAAATTAGGGTTAACCATCTATACACTTTAGCTTATTTATTTGATCTTAGTCATGCAATTAGGACGTAAAATTAGGGTTAACCATCTATACACTTTAGCTTATTTATCATGTTTGATCTCTTGCTTCTTAATTTAAAATTAATATAGTGTGGCAGATGTCTTATCTATTCATGCGTTTACCTAGTAGATTTATCTGGTTACTCAAATGTTGATTAGGTAGATGATCCTACATATCATCATTTTATACCACCTACTCTTTCTTTTTGGATGACTTTCTTTTTTCTTGGCCTAGCGAAAAATAAATTATCAGTATGAAATCTAGTACACAATCCAAACGTCATGCTTTTGTAGATGTTATATCTGAACTACTTTGGCTTCACCAATTATTATTCTGGAGTCACAATCCTTGCGGCAATAAAAGTGGTATACAAATTGCTCACAGTAACGTTTTCCATTGACATACTATACAAATTAAGATGGAATATCATTTTGTTCATTATCATGCTATTCAAAAAATCCTTCAATTATTTCAGTTATATTTGCCAATCAAACAATCAATATTTTCACTACTTTTGTTTGGATGAAAGGAGGGAGAGATCATGAAAGTAAGGCATAGTAAAGTATGGTATGGAAATGTACAGCAATGTTTTTTTTTTTTTTTGTGTTTATGGAGAACGTATAGTAAATGAATGTTCAATAACGTTGTTTTCTTTAATTTGATGGGACAAGAAGATAATTAATTTTAAATATAAAGATTACGAAAATACTCTTGTCATGGAATAGTTATAAATATAGTTATGTATAATTTTGAAAATTAAATCTTTTAACTATGCTTGCACTCCAATTTTGCGGGTTGAAGATTGGGGTGTTTAAATCCAACTCCTTAAATAACTTTCAAAAATCATTCTTTCCTCAAACTCTTTTTCTAAACGACTAAATAATCTCCCTTCACTTTACTATCCAAATCCATTAAATAATCTTCATCCAAACAATATGTAAGTCTTATCTTTCTAATTGATTCCTTGACTTACTAAGCAAATTCAAGCTAACGTTCATAATCTCACCTTGAGTGTAAGAGGGTTGTTGGTATGATATTAAGGTTAATAATTATAAAATTATGGACTTGATACAACATTGATTGAAAAATCGTATGCTTAATTTAGGATATGTTCAGCAATATTAACTGTTATAGTAGTTATTAGCTCTTCTAGCTATTTTAGCAGCTATTAGTTGTTAAATGTTAGCTATTAGCCGTTTATACAATCGTTTAAAGCAAAAGGGTTTAGTAAAAATAGATGTTTAATTAGCTGATAGAATTAAAATAATAAAAAAGGACATTTAAATGTTAACTTAAAATTTTAAAGAACTGAAGTGAACTCATTAATAAAAAAATGATAAACTATTTCTTATAGAATTGAAATGAAAAGATGAGGAAAAACTATTTCTTGTAATTTTTATTTGATTTTGGCAATATGCTCTTATCCTTGTTTAAGACAATTGCATATTTGTTTAAATTTGAGAAAGAAAAATTAAATAAATAACAAGAGTATCAAACTCAAAGAAAGTTATAACAAGTAAATACTTAAATTTAAGACTTAAGAATATGAGGAAAACAATGGATAAGATTCTGTAAAAAATAAAATATAAGACGCTAAACATTATGTGATTTAATGTTTAATTAAATGTTTATTAATCTCTAAAAGTATGAAAATTACGTTACGGAAGGATGTAATCAATAGATATGGCGTTTTGACTAGAAGCAAAATGCTAAAAACTCTCTGAAACATTATTATATATCAGGCTCACATTATTTCAAAAAATTTGCAATCCTTATATAAATTTTTCTTTTTCCTATTTCAGTCATTGTCTATTCAAGCAATACAATAATCCTTCTTTGCTAATACTAACAATTAAAAATTGAGTTCAATTAAGAAGTTTTAGGTTTAAATCACGAATAACCTGAAAAGAGTTATGAAAAAAGAAAAAAAAAAAAAAAGACTCTTTCCTTTTCCTATAAAATTTAAAATAACAATCTTGAAATTAATTACAAACAACACAAATAAACAATCCATATTTAATATCAATTTTAATTTAAGATATTAGACAATTAAGCTAAACAATTGACAACCTACAAAGCCTAGCCTAGCATCATATGTTAAAACATTGAATTATTAAAAATTTTAAATAATTGTGTCTTAGTACTTGACCCATTATGTTACATATGATATGAGTGCTAACATGGCATGTGTAACATCTTTACCACACAAATCGATAATCGAATTTAGCTATTTTATAATTTTTCTCAATTTTATCATATTAAATTTTTATTACTTGAGTATTTTATGAAAATAAAAAATTAATAAATTAAAAAAAGCAGTCGTACTAAAGAGCGAAATAGCACCAACGTGGCACATAAGCACACCTGAAAAGAATTACGTAACAAAAGAAATAGAAGAATAAAAAATTAAGACATACCTGTACAATAGCGTGCACGTGGCATAAGAGCATGAGCCTAGGTGCTGCGGTGGTAACTAGAGCAACAACACACGTGTACAGTGAATAATCAAAGAACGGGCAGGACGGGCAAAAGTATGCTGCCCGTGATTCACGGGCAGAGCCTGTGGTTGGGAAACAAAATCCTCGGAACATGAGCCAGCACTTTTACGAGTATATATGAGGTCTTATAGTGTGCATTTCGACTCACCATTGTTGTTTTGTACTCTTGATAGTTTGTCGTTTTGTACTTCACCAATTCTTATTTTTTAGTATTTCTTTGTCCAGAATCGTATAGTTTTTAAAATCTTATAAGATTGCCCACTAGTTAGTAAATTTATTCTCTTGTAATTTGCTTAATGCTCAATTTGGTTTGTCGTTTTGTTTCCCACCCTTTTCTTTTCTTAAAAAATAAAAATAAAAAAGTAAAAACCATTTTCAAGACCATTTCTCACCTATTTTTGAAATCTTATATGGCGGTCAAATAATATAATATATTTTGTGGTTTTGAATTTGCATGGGTCTTGTGAAAAATGTAGAGAGTAAGTAAGAGAAAATTATTCTTGATTCGGTGAATATTATTTTAAAGAAAAATTTATTCCTTCTTTTGAGTAAAAAAATATATTTAAAATTAAATTATGTTCACACTGAGCTTCAAATTAGTATTTGGTTCATAAGATGGAACATTCGACTTTACTTAAGGTAAAAGAATGGTAAACCACTCATGATACCTAACAATTAAGTTTAAGAAGTAATAAATGTGATTTTCTTTCCTTTATATTGAAAGGACCCTTTTTTTTTTTTTTTTTTTTTTTGACTTTACTTAAGGTTAAAAGAATAGGTAAACCACTCATGATTACCCTAACAATTATTTTAAAGAAGTAATAAATGTGATATTCTTTCCTTTATTATTGAAAAGGACCCCTTTTTTTTTTTTTTTTTTTTTGTAGCATAATTAAAAGGAATTAGCAATCTCTTGTTTCTTTTTTTTTTTTTTTTTTTTTGTACATAATTAAAAAGAATTAGCATCTCTTGTTTGAGTGTGATAGATCCATCGTGGTTCAGCTCATTCAAGGAAAAATTCAGTCATCAGAAATTGTTCATCAGCTTATTTTTGTTATTCAAGAATTAATTAAAAAAGATTAGTGGTGTGAATTAGACCAATTTTAAAGAACCTTAATTTTGTTTCAGACATAATAAGAAAGAATAGCATCTCTTGTTCCAGTGTGATTAGTTCCATAGTTGTTCAATTCATCAAGGATTGTTCGTAAATTTGTTTTTGCTATTCAAAAATTACTTAAAAGAAAACTGGTGGTGTGAAGTGTATTATTTTTCAGAGAGACTAATTTTTATTAAATTTTATTATCATCTATTTAAATTTAACTCTTAACGAGTCTAAAATGCTTTATATATTTAATATTTAAAAAAAGAAGAGAAAAAGTAAAAGATGATTTCAAAAATTTAAATTCGAGCAATGATTTAGATTGTAATTATTTTAATTTCTAACATGAATTTCTTATTTTGCTTAAAGATATTTATTTGTACATGTATAAATATCTATTACAACACTCCGACGAATAACTATTATTTGATTATTTCATTGATTTTCCTTTTTATTTTAAATAAGAAAATTATTAATCCATAAAAATAAGGAAATTATTCGCTCTCAAACTGTTATTTCTTAGAGGGCGTAAACGTAATTTTCTTAAATTGACAAAACATGGAAAAATATAAAACTTTTGTTGTAAGCTAATTTAGTTGACACCATATTCATACGACTTCACTCCATATTTGTCTCATATGAAGTGCCGTCGTTTACAACCAAAAACTAGAAAAAAGGAAAAACCAGAAACCGGAAACCGGAAACCGGAAAGCTTTTGGAGCGGTTAAAGCATCCATACATAAACGCATGAGATCACTATCAAAACAACTTTGTCGTCAAGCACCCAAAAAAAATAATAAAATAAAAATAATAAAAAAAGCACACCACAATCAATTATCATAGAAAGAAAAAAAAAAAAAAAGGAGCATGGTACTTGATGGGGCCCGCCTAGAGTCGATGGTTTTGGGAGGTGGGGTCCACATGGGTCCCATGCGGAGGGAAATTTGGGGGAAGTGGACAAAAAAGAATAAGAAGAAGGTGATGTCATAGAGGTGGAGTGGAGAGGAAGGCGGTAGAGTAAAAGTGAAACCGCGGGTTTTGGAAATAAGGTACAAGTGTAGTAATGCTACTTGTACTATTTATTATTATATATACGTCTTACTGGGGAGAGAATTCAGGGATTACTCACTTACTTTCACGCAAGCGCGTGCATTTCACTTTCAAAGCATTTGTTTTTTCCTTTTGCTATACTTTTTACCACTGTCAAAAAATAGTTTCTGATTATTTATTTAATATATTGGTTTGAATATCAGCTGTCCAATGAACTATCGTCCTATGAATCCAGAAAAATTTTTCAGTAAAGCATCAATCCATTAAACAAATATATATCCGATTAATATATTTCAATTGAGGCACACCAATACATAATTTAGTGCTAAGTATATATACAATCTGATAATAGATTAAAAAAAATTTGAATTATAACTCAGTTGACAACACAAACTAAGTGTGTAGAAAGAGTTATAGGATTTTATTCCACTAAACACTTAGAGAGAGGGGTAAATAGCCTTAAATGTAATTAAACTCTGAGTCGGATTAAGTGGTCCTTATAATAAAGTCTGGATACCGATGGTTAAAAAACATATTTCGATTGAGGTATGAGATATTTTTAAAAACTAATTTTTCGAATGATTTTACACAACGAAAGCAAATATGGTTTAATTAATATATATAATTTTTTATTGTTTTTATTAGAAATTATATTATTATGAACCGTTTTTATCACTAAAATATAATAACATTCACAAAATAAAAAAAAATATTTTATGAAAATAATAAAATAAAAATTTCAATAATTAAATACCTTGTTACGAAAATAATATATTTATAATCCTAAAATATTATTATAATTTTCGTAACTAAATTTTTCATGAAAATAAAATTATTTATCAATCATTTAAATTGTCTTATAACAATTTAAACTTAATTAACTAAACTTTTTATATATAATATAATAATATAAATTGTCTATATTACCAAAATATGGAAAACGGATGTTAGCTATTATAATAATTAATGTATGAATTATTTTTTAGTCATTTATAATTTTGGTGTTTTTTTCTTAATTTTTGCTACATGTAATTAATACTATGGTTGCTCTTTTTAGAAAAAAATCTTTCAATATGTTACATGGTTTTCTAATACAACGTGCTATACCGTAATTTTATATTTTATATATACTTTCTAGTGAGTTTTATTTTCTATTTTATATCAAACAATAAATTTTATTCTAATACAAGACGTGCTTATAAAAGGCCGTAATTTATATTTTTATTAATACTTTCTAGTGAGTTTTATTTTCTATTTTATAATAAATAAATTTTATAATATATTCCTTTAATATAATAATAATAAATTTTATTTTAAAAAAATAAATTACTTTTAGAAAAATAAATTATAATCAATTTAAAATTAAAAATTAATTAAAAATAATAATTAAAAATATAATTAATTCTTACCAAATTCTTTTAAATATGTATCTTATATATGACATAATATAATCAATCAAAAATTAAATTATTTTTTATTTTTTGAAACTAATAAAATTTAAACTCCTTACTGATTTAAATTATAACTGATAATTTTTACCAATATGTAATATATTTAAATATAATATATATTAAATTTCTATTTTTTAAAAATATAATAATATAATTTCTTAATTTTACAAATAAAATTTGAACTTAAATAGAAAAATTATTATAATTAATCAATATTATATTCTTACCATTTTTAATATGTATCTTATATAGAATAATATAATCAATCAAAATTAAATTATTTTTATTTTTTGAACTAATAAAATTAAACTCCTTAAATATATGATATTTTTACCATATGTAATATATTTAATATATAATATAATTTCTATTTTTTAAAAAATATATAATATAATTTCTTAATTTACAAATAAAATTTGAACTTAAATAGAAAATTAATATAATTAATCAAATTAAATTATATTGATTTTTTAACCAATAAAATTAAATTCCTTAAATGTATTATATTCTTATTATATTTAATATATATCTTATATAGTAGTATATAATTTAGTTTTTTTATTTTATCCAATAGAATTTAGATTTAAATATGAAATTAATATGACCAATCAAAATTAGATTATTTTTATTTTTTCAATCAATCAAATTAAAATTCATTTTTTGGTCTTCCACAAATTTAGTATGATGTTTTCCAAATGTTCTGCATATCCATCCCACTTTTCTATATTTTTTTTAATGACGTGCGTTATATGTTGACTATACTCGTTATATACTCATTTTTTTACTCTTTTGATTTTTTTATTTTTATAATATTAAAGCACAAGTTTAGATTAAAATAAATACAATTGATTAATTTGTATTACTTTTTCTTACAAACTATTTGTAATGCTACTTTTTATGTACTTAATTCTATTTTTATATAATGAATTGATATCAAAATAATGTCCAACTCAATCCCTAGACCTAATCCTTCAATCCCTAGTTTATAAATGCAGATTCTTAAAATCTTAATAGATGTCCAAAAAGAAAATAAAGCCATCACACAATTTTTCAACCCCAAATCAATATCTATATACAATTATAATGAGTAATAATAACAAATCAGTATTTGTTACCCAATGCATCAAAGAAATGAATATATGCACATACAATCAAATTCTTGAAACCGCATAAAATGATCCAAAATAAAAATATATAGTTATAATCTTTTTCAATTTCATAGATACTATTTTCTTTTAAGTCAAACAAATTTAAAATATAAGAAAAAATATCAAAAAAATTAAAAATATTTAATTACCAAGATACCATCTATTTATTGCAAGTGAGAAATAAATTTATTACTAAATTAAAGTGATAGCAGTTACAAATTAATTCAATAATAAAAAAAATAAAAAATTATAATTATAATTAAGAAGAAAAACTTTTCAGAACTTAAAATGTAATAAGAAACAAAATATATTAAAAAAATTATCAATTTGAATTCCTTCTTATTTCCACATTTATATATAGTATAGATATAAACTAGTCTTTTTATGACATGCATTATACGTTGACTGTACTCATTATTCGTATTCGTTTAATTTTCTATGTCATTCCTCACTTTTACTTGTTATTTATACATATTTTTTATTTTTAATATTAAATATTGATTATAATTTTATTGCATATTATTTAGATTTTTATAATAAAAATAAATTTTCATATAAGATTAATGTGAATATAACGGTTAAGTAACAAAATATGAATATATATATATACACTTCAGTTTAATTTATATCATCATTTATCTAAAAGATTTATAATATCACATAAAAACTGTATATGTACAATTCTACGATATCACCTAATAAATACATTTCAATATATATAGATATATAGATTTAAAATATAATATTATATATATTTTTAAATTAAAATTTTTAACTGTTCATCACCGACACATTATACAAACTTAAAGACAAAAAGAATGTTACAAAAGAATATATTTTTTTCTTTTTTATCTTTCTCCTAAATAAAACATTTTAAATAATAAAAAATATAATCAAATATTTAAAAATAAATTTGAAAAGTAAAATATAAAAAATTTCAAATGTCTCTTTATCATATATATTTATTAAAAAACAAATTTAAAAAATATAGAACTTAAAATTTTAAAATGCTTAATTATCCATATATATTTTTTAAAAATAATTTTAATAAATTATATTAAATCAATCAATATAATATAATATTTTAATTGATTACTACTAAAGTTATCTCGTTTTCATATTTATACTATTTAATATTCTAGGTAAATTTATAATATTAGTGGGTGAAGTGACCTCACTTGCATTATAATGGATCCACCCGTCTATTTCCATTCAAAATGGATACCCATACTATTAATTTTTTTTAAAAGAAAATTATAATTAATATACATAAAATTCATTTAAAGAATAATTTAAATAATATCAAAAAATTTAAACCATCCCCACAACCTCAAAATATTAAAATTTTATTCATAGAAAACAAGTTTTCATTATATATATATACACACACACTTTATAACTCCTTATTTATAATAAATTATAATTATAATATATGTAAATTATAAGAAGTTATTTATGTAGAATTTATCAATATTTAATTAACTTGAATCAAATAAAAATAATAGATATTACATATATATTAAATTGATTAAATTAAAGGACTAAAACGTAGAAATATGAGGAACACAATCCAAAAATATCTTGCTTGTTAGAGATGAAGAAAAAGGTCGTTAAAGCAATATCATCTCTCTAACTACAAACACCAACAACAACAAAGTGAAAAAAGCTTATTAAAATAATCGTTTGTTTACTTGTTAGTTTTTTAAAAATTAATAATTTTTAAAATCTTCATACTACCGTACGTAAAAGAAATAATTTTGAAAAATTAAAATATTTTATTGTATAACATATTTCATGCCAACGTAATTCATTTTATAATTTATAAACATTTTATCGAATTGATTTGATTCATGAATAATCTAATTGGATTATATTTTTTGGTATTTATAAAATTTATTTTAAATCGTTTATTTTATTTTCTCAGCTTGAGTGTAGTAATTTTATTAAATTCAGCATCATTGAATAAAAATTCCACTAAATTATCAAATATTAATCTAAAATACAATTTTTATAGCATGATTGGAAGTTAAATAGAAAAAACAAATTTGAAAAATTTTAGGTCAGAAGAGTTTTCTTATTTAATAATCCAACAGAGAAAGAAAATAGAAAAAACAAAATAGAAAAGACTGAACAACCCCTTGAATCGGGCGGTTTGAACGTTAAAGTAACGCGCAACGTACGAGCGTGGGACCATTTAAAGGTATAATGTTGACGTTACAGCGTAGGTAGATAGTGGGGTTATTGGAATAAAGATCTAGCGCCTAAAATACCTTTGAACACCCCATAACCCTCAACATCTATCTAACTACAAAAACGCCCCTCCAACAACATACTGAAATACCGACTTATAACATTCACAATGGCATACATCGTAATTAAACGAAAAAATAATGGTAAATAGAAATAAAATTATTTAAACTAGAGATGCAGGTATTTTTTAGCCAATGGATTCATTTGCACGGATTGTTTGATACCTGCCGTTGTTTAGAGCCTTCTCTCTCTCTCTTTCTTTAAAAGAAATTGATTTTTGCTATAAAAGATGGCAATTTCCTTACAGCACTAACTCATCTTTTAAACCTCAAACCCCTCTCCTCTTTCTTGAGAAGTGAAAGAAAGAGAAAGAAAAGCAAAACCCAGAATCAAGAATTAAGAATAGTTGGAAAACAAGAGTTATGGACTCAATCACGGGAATTAGAAGACCTTGTTTTATTGAGGAAGATGATGGTTTAGCTTCTTTAGCAGATATGGAAGCTGGATTTTCAGGGAACCAGAACCAGAATCAAAACCAGAAACATCAACATCCATTTTTTACAAGGTCACTTTGTTGTTATGGAAGGAGAGGTAGTTTTAAAAATTTACCGTCTCTTACTTCTTTTTCTCCAAGATCTGGGAGGTTTTACGATGCAAGATTTGAAGATCATCAACCTCATTTCCTGGAATCTTGTTTTCTTTGCAAGAAACCATTGGGTGATAACAGAGATATCTTTATGTACAGGTAATTTCTTTTTCTTTTTCTTTTTTTTTTCTTTCTCAATTTTGTTCAAACTGTCTTGTTTTTATTTCGAAAAAAAGGAGAACTAAAATTTAATTTGAAAACAAAAATGGCAGTTAATGGATTTTCTAAAAGATTGTGTTTTTATGGTCCTAGATGTCGAATATAGTTAAAAACATGATTAGGTTTTGGAATTTCAATTGTTTAAATTTGGGGAAAAATAAAATCAAGAAGTAAAGTTTTCATCTTTGGCTTATTTTATATTAGTGGTTGTAAATTAGGTAAAATCAAGATGTGCAAGTGAGGGTTTTAATTACTTTTTCTTTTTCAATTTATAAATAAAATTTTGAGATTTCATATCCATATATATGGGGGGAATAGATTTTGATGTGTAATTTTGAAATTTGTTCATGCAGAGGGGATACTCCATTTTGTAGTGAAGAGTGCAGGCAAGAACAAATAGAGATAGATGAAGCTGAAGACAAGAACAGGAACCTTTCTTCTTCAATGAAAGCATTGAGAAAGAAAGAGCAGAAGAAATCTTCTGTTTCTCCTACCAAAGCCCAGAACTATCCTTCTCGTACAGGCACTGTAGCCGCAGCTTAATTACTGAAATGAATAATAATAATAATAATAACCTAAAAGAATTATATATAAATATATACAAAGGTTATAGTATTATTTCCTTAAAGAAGGAAAAAAAAAAAAAAAAAAAATAAAAAAGGGAAAAAATTTAAAAATATATAAATATATACAAAGGTTAATAGTATTGGATTTCCTTAAAAGAAGGAAAAAAAAAAAAAAAAAAAAAAAAGAAAAAGAAAAGCTACTAATATACAAAGAACTGTGACTGTAAGGTCCAACTAGAGAGCTGGAGGAGAACAAGAAGAGTAGAAGACCCATTTTTGAGGAATTTCTTTTGCTTGTCTTTATTTTTATGAGGTTGTTTTTCTACCTTCTATGAATGTGTTTTATATATATATATATGAGGAGTGTCTGTGTGTGTGGCTTGTTGTTGGATCTGCTCCATTATATGATATGGGTTCTCTCTTTATTTTTATTAGTTTCTTAGCCCTTGGATTTAATGGGTTCTTTGTAAAGTATTCTGCTACTGATGTTTAAACCAAGAATGATCGCAAGGAAATTTCTTAGTTCCCATTGTCAGTCTGAATATTTTTTTTTCTACCTTTTTAACTTCTCTTCTCCAGTTTCTTTACCGACTTTTAGTTTATTAGAGTTTTGTGACTTTTTGAGTTGATTGTGAGAGAAGGTTCAAGAAGAGATGAGAGTTTCCTGGCAAGCAGCAAGCAAATGGGCTGTGAAGTAACTATTTAGCTAACTCTTCATAAACGCTTCCGTATTTTCACTGACTGAAAATAATAATTAGTTTATATATGAGACTTTGACTCTATTAAAAGCGATTTGAATGGTGTTTAGAGTTTTGATTAAGTTAAAAATATTATTTTAATTAATTATTATGTTTAATATTAATTATTGTAGCCAGTAATCTGGTTTATAATTTAAAGCAGAGTTTCATAAAACGATATTCTCATTAAAATTTAATATTTTATAAATTTTTTATTAACCTTATGCTTATTATTTATTTTTGTTTCGTTTGCTATTATTTTATTTTATTTTATCTTTTTATAGTAAATAACTAATCAAATATTCATTGTTGTCAAATACTTTTATTTCAAACCGTAGTCTTATAAATAAAACCGCAGTAGTATAAATAATTAACTATTAACAGTTAATATCCAACTGACAATAGCTGGTAGTTACTGTAATAATTAACATCTACTGGAACTGTTGAAATTTCCGAATAGGACTTATGGCCGTGTTCGGCAACAACTCTTTAATTAGGCAGTCAAAATGTTAAATGTTATTTTTTACAGTGTTCGATAATATAACTGTTAGTCAAAAATTTAACAATGTCTGGTAACATAACTTTTGAGCTAGCTTTTAAAGGTGAAAAGTGTTTTATAAAAAATTAACTTATAAAAAATTAACTTATGTTACATGTAATTTTTAATTTTTATGAAAAAATTACTCAAATAACTAACATGTAAACACCGTTAAAACAACAACAGCTACTGGTATGTAACAAATTTCCTGCAAAGATTCTATAAAATTTTGGTGGGATGATTATAAATTGGGTGGGTGGGTTACAAATTTAAATTTTCCTGTTTAGAATGCCAAAGTTTAGAAAATTTTTTTATTTTTAATAATTTGAAAATAATTAATTTAGTTAAATTTTTTGAATAGGTACAATTTTCAAAATGAATTTTGAAAGATTTATAATAAAAATATTTATTTTATTAGGCGTTTTTCAAAAAAAAAAAAATATAGGATTAATTTTGAATTACGTTCTAAATATGAAAAATTTGTGTACAATAAATTATATCTACAAACCATAAAATTTCTTACTAAATACAATGACCTAAAATAAAATAAAATAATTTATTTCATTAAAATTGATACAGAATAATTTTCATTTCATTGTCAAATTTTCCCAGGGTCTAATATTTTATCCAATTGATTTTAAAAAATAATCAAAATTAATTTTGGTTTCTCGATGGGCGTGGAGGTAAATAAGTAAAATAATTAGTGACTTAATTATTTTTCAGATTAAACATATGTATAAATATTAATTACTTATTTCAATTAATAAATTAATAAATTTAACTGGTTCAAAAAATTAATTTTTGATTAAATTATACATGATCATAATTGTCCAAAGGACAAATGAAATACTATTCTATTTGCACAACAGTTGAAAATTTAATATAAATAAAATTATATATGGTTGTAATAAATTAAATATTATTCCTATTTTGACAATAGAGTATTAGATATTTTGCTTCAATATGGCACAAAGCTGTCCAAGCACATGTAGAGAATTAGCTCTTTCCCATCATAAATGCCCACTTGTTAAATAGCATGTATGATTTTGTGTTTTCACTAAGTACGCGTTAATCATTAGTGAAAATGGGAGTTAGAAAATAATCCTATTAAATTTATAAATCGATAAAAATATCTTTAAAGATTTTAATTTTATTAGGTTGAAAAATAAATTTTGATTTGATTAGTTATATTAGTATTTTATTTAAATCTAAATGAAAAAAATAATAAATTTTTTCTAGGGTGCAAAATAATTATAAAATAATTATAAATTTAATAAAGTGAAAAATTTTATAAAATCCCTTATTGAGAAGTTTGATACTAATTTTAAATTACATTTCTTTCGCTATTAGTGACTTTTTTTTTTTTTACTTTTATAAAGGCTGGTGGTGTAATATTGAAGCAGATTAAGCTTTCATACCATATTATAGAATTGATTCGACCTAATTCACTCTCCAAAAGCTAGCTCAAAAGAAGGAGAATTGTCCATATCTTATATTTTAAATAAAGATTTTGTCCCAAATCAATGTGGAATAACATTATTGATTATCAACTGTAATTGTATTATCGGCTTAATTTCACCTGATATAGATATTATCACGGCGCCGTATTTCAATTTCAATTTGTAAAAGTAAAATTCCTAAATATCTATTTGTATAACAGTAAAATGAATTCGACCTGATTTCCAGTGAGGCAACGTTGTAAAGTTGATGTGGATGTCCAGATCAGCTTAGTTTTTTTTTTTTAGTATGTCCATGTGTGTCACGTAAGCTGTGAATCTTTTTTAACTGAAATTGTCTCTCTCTCTCTTAAATTTTTATCAAATTTTATGGACTGCAGTCAATAAATCTTTATCAAATTTCCTAAATTTTAGGTTATATTTATTTATAAAATACTATAATCTTAAATATAGTGATTGATATATTAAATATTTAATTTGTATCCACCCACATAAATTGATTAAACTTTATTTTTATTTGCAATTACTATAGTTTGTTTTTAAATAAAAAATTATTTTTTTCTATAGAAAAATTTATTATTATTATTATTATTATTATGATTGAGTAAATATTTTCTTATTCTATAATAAATTAAATTTACAAATTATTATATGACTTTTAAATTTTTGAATTTATGGATATTTTTCTTCAAATTTTATAAAAAAGAAAATGAATGGGAAGAAAATCAAACTATAATAAATATTTTATCTAATTATCAATTATTTTGTAATTTTATTTTTAGTTTATAGTGTCAATTAATTTTTACTGAAAATTAAAGTTAACATCATTCTTAATAAATAATAAAAAATTATAAATTAAATAACGAGTATGTACAATTACGAGTATGTGCAACATGCCTTCATAAATACTAGTTTATAAAATTGATAAAAAAAGATAATTTAATCAATTACTAGAATTAAGATTGTTTGATGAGTTTTTTTTATTTATAATTTTTATATAATTACCTTACACGATATTTATATAATTTAATCATTCAAAAGATGCTTTTTTTTTTTTTTTTGAATTTCCAATTTTTAATAATGGACCGTTGCTTAGGTACTAAAATATAATATAAAAATATCCTTTGAGTGCTTTATCAATGCCAGCTATTTATATGATAATGAAGTTATGTAGATGATTGGGACACATGTTCAAGTGCCATTTATTATAATGAGATTAATCAATCGACGAAAATTAATCTTATTTTAAATGATTTAATATGATTAAAGTAATAATTTTTTTTATTCGTTTTGAGGGTTAATGTGCTGAAATGAACTTATGCACTATACAATAAGATAAGTCTTTCCTTAACTCACCAAATTAACACTTTATTTTTTTTTTCTATAAAGCTATATCTTTCTAAAACTTATGAACTTGTCGAATTATTAGTAATTATTTTAAAAATTTAGGGGACTAAACGTTAATTATTAATTACTGATACTCCCTCAGTCTCTTAAAAATATGTTTAATCTTTTTTTTTTTTTTTTCAGAGAAGATCATCTTTGTAGTTTACCCCTATTAAATATGAATTTTTTATTTATAAATATACTATTATTAACACTAATCAAAATTCGAAATGAACAATTAATTTAAATATGCCCATTCTATATTCATAGATTAGAAAAATTGTAAGAGTATAATATATATGAAAAAAATCATAATAAGTCAAACTAGATTTAGTTTTATAAGATGGTTGATCTCTTAATCATTAAGTGTTACCCTAAACATAGTATTCATTAAACATGTTAAAATTAGATATTAGAACTGAAAAGTTAGTTAGTGGAAGTTGGCATTCAAGGTAATACTGCTGTTGAAGGGATGGTATTCCACATGGTTAAGGTCCTAAAGACCCTTCAAGTTCTCAATGTCTTAAAAATAACATCCAGTCCTTGGTTGCTCCCAATGTTTGAATTTCGAGGAGACTGGAGAGTCTGCTATAGACCTACAAAATTGGCTTGGAAAGGCACTCTCTAACCACCATTGGTCATTGTTTTATTTCTTATATAAATTTGGAAAATCTGAAATCACCATCCTAAATTATAATGATAGATTTCTTGCATTAATGGAAAATATTTTTGATATTTGTGAAAGTTACCAGAAAATAACGGTGTTTGTAGATTTAACATGTAATTTGGTTAAACAAAGCAAATCACGCTAATTTTAAATATTTATATGAACTCTTTTTAATAAAAAATATCAAATCACATGAATGTTTGGCCTAAAATTAGGATTAGCATCCATTGGGCAGGCAAATGCATGCATTTGCCTGAAATGTCTCGGTATAGGGTGGATTAATAGGCTGGGATCTATTAGTCTGAAAAGAAGCGGATGATAATGAGAAGTGTACAGAGGCAGAAAAGTAAAAATGAGAGAGACACCAGAGAAATATAAGAAATTGAAAATTTGGAGAAGAAAATGAGATTAAATGTGACTTATTAGCGGTTGAAAGGATGAAGGTAAATTAGGTAAGAAGTTAGAACTCATGAGGAGAAAATGTGTGATGTGAGCTTATTTGGGCTTAGTCAACTAATGCTAAAAGGTTAGTACTAACCGATTAACTAGTTAGTTTGCCACCCTTAATGAGCTTTGTTGATTTGGTATTTAACACTCCCCCACAAGTGCAACCGGGACTAGACTTCCGGTTGACACTCGACACTTGAAATCCTCCCTTGAAATTGATGGGCCTCGCTGGGACTGGATATTCAGACGAGAGCCCGAGGCAACATCGATGAACTGAGGAATAACTGAATCAGGCCGAACCTGCTCTGATACCATATTAGAAGTTGAAAGGGTAAAGGTAGATTGGGTAAGAGGTTATAACCCATAAGGAAAAAATATATGGTGGGGCTTACTTGGGCTTGGATCGACCAATGTTAAAAGATTAGTATTAACCAATTAGCTAATTAGTTTGCCACCCTTATATGACCTTTGTGGATTTGATATTTAATCGATATGAAATTCTTAACATGACTTGAATGCACGAGACAATTAAGTTTATTTGTATAAATTCGCATATTAATTATAATGGAGTCACCCCTATTTATAGGAATTCTAGGAGTGCTATCAATACTTAAACCCTATTCACATTTTATAAAAATGTAAATTATTATTCCAAAAGTTGCTAACTAAATATCAAATCGAATATATCAATGTTATTAATACTGAAACCCTAGTCATCTCTCTCTTTGGCTCTCTCTTGATTTTCTTTTATAAACTTCGGTGGTTTCTTTTCATCACTTCCTATTTTTTTTTTCTTTAATTTTCTTTTTAATAATTTCCAAACCTATAATTGTTTAGAATAAAACTTGGATTTAATCTCGCAGATTTATAATAGTTAATAAATATTGAGTGTTTTTGGTACCCTCTTAGTGAGGTTATTAAATTTTCTCCTTTCATAGAGTTGTTCCTCGTTATTGAGAATTTTTTATATAGATCTTTTATTTTTCTAGCAGTTGAAGGTTTAAGATCTTGAAGTTCGTGTAAGTTTTTACCAATGGAACCCAATAGTGCGGCATGTTCCTTCATTAAAAGTTAGTATATTAAACTCTTTTTTGTGAATATCAGTTGTAACAAGTTTTCGAGAAAACAATGTTAGAGACAATATTATGGAAAGTTTATTTTGCCATCCTATTTGAAAATGGACCAATTTTTTATTCAAAAAATTAACCTCTTCTACCAAGATTAGGAACATCTTCAAACAGAAGATTTCAATTTTTTACATTTGCATTTCTCATTCCCATAAGAACATTATGATGTGCTCAACTTATATTCATTATTAATGCAATGTTAAGTTTCAAAAATAAAAATAAATATCAAATAAGTTACAATTCTAAAAATTGATGTTATTATAGTTGAAAAGTATGAATTTTTTTATGTATATCATTATCTTTAACTTAACAATGCATTAATAAATAAATAGAGTACCCTAAAAATCAATATCTTACCAAAATCTTTAACCAAGAGTACCATAAGATTTTTCTACCTAAATTTTATGGGTGAATTTATTGTGTATTTAGCCATTTCATTGTAAATATTAAATATTATTCTTGTTTTGACAAGTAAAGTATTAAATATTTTGCTTCAATATGGAGTCAAGCACAGCTTCCCTTCCCAGGGTGAATTAGCTGCTTGTTACTTGCAAAAGCAAACTATTAGAATGAAGTGAAAGAAGGGAAAGAGAACCAAAATGTTAAATGCTTTAGGGTAGGCTAGGATTGTAATTTTGATGAATTGAGTTTAGGTAGGAAATTATTGAAATTAGATTTAACTAGAAAATCCAATCAGAACTTTATGGAGTTTTATTTGTTGTATTTGAATTTGATTTAATGAGACATGGAATTTCACATAACAAAATAAATTTTTTAAAATTTGAGTAGCTTCAATTGAATTGAATTTCAAATTTAGTTTTAAACAAGTTATATTTATTTGATGTCAATGGAAAATACACACATTTCACATAAGCCAAAAAATTGAATATTCTGAAATTCTGTTCGACTTGCAGAGAAACCTTAGTCCCTCTCCTTTCTCTCTTTTTTCTCTAGTTTATAACTTTAATTTTAGTTTGAGATTGTCATTATCTATCAGCTCAAGCCCTTATCTTTCACTCTTTCTTTCACTTCCCCTTTTTTGCTTTTAATCTTTTATTCACTTTAATAAACTTAGATTTATAAAAACATGTCTGTCTTTTTTATTATTTTTTTTATATTATTGATTTCCATATTTGGAGTTTTTTTCCCTTTCTTTGTGAGAGTTTATTACTAAATAAAAATATGATATTTGACTTATCTGATTGGAAACTTTTATATCTTGATTTACATGTGTGGATTTTCGATCAATTGAATCTGGTAATGTGGTTTGTTCCTTCATTAATGCTATTGACGTATAGTGGCCGAATCTCATTTGTGTTCGTTATATGTTACAAATTCTTGGAAAAAACAATCCAGATAGAGAGATACAGAAAGTTATTATTTTATCGTCCGAATTAATTAACAGACTAGTTGCTATTATAAAAATTTATATTTTGTCAAAATTAACTCCAAGCAAAAAAAATCTAATATTATATTTTTTATTTTTAGTTTTATTATTAAAAAAAATATGAATTTTTTTATTTCGACATTAAAAAAAAAAAAAATATTATATACTATTTCTGGTTTATATAAATACTTGTAATTTTTAATATTATTATTAATAAAATATAATTTAATAAATAAGCAGCGTGTATATATATATATTCTTATATTCTTTTCTCTTTATTTATTTTTCTTAACCGTGCTTTAAAAGGAGTTTGTTTGAATATCTAAATTTTATAATTGACCGTTGCTTAAGTCATAAAAATATAATATAAAATACATCCTTTTCGAGTGCTTTGTCAAAGCTAGCTGTTTTTGTGATAATGGAAGTACTTGTCAATGAAATTGTGTAGATAGATGATTGGAACATATATTTAAATCACCATTTATTTATTCTGAGATTGATTAATTGGGACATATATATATATTGTCAATGATTTAATAAACTAATTATTAAAGCACTTCATTTGTCAATGATTTAATTTTCTAGAACTTACAGACTTGTTGAATTATACATATTGAGATTAAAATATTTAAATAAAATCCATTTTTTTATGAGCTAATCGTAAAATCCAACAAATGAGTGTTTTATTTTGTTCTGCTTTAATAGCAATAATCGAGTTTTCTTTTTTAATTTAGAATTTTAAAAATATATTAATAATTTTTTTTTAATTTTATCCATATTTATTAAGTGTATTTACATTTATTTTTTTTCTTTTTTTATCTTTACTTTAATTATAGTTTAATTACATTTTTGACTACATACATACCTAAAAGTTTTCATTATATTAATGCATAAAGTGAAATGGAATTATTACTACTCTAATGGTGGTGCTTTAATATGAGATAAAATAAATATTGATTTTATAGTAAAATGAAATGGAAAATTTTAAATTTAAGAAGGGGAATTTACGTATTTTACTGTGTATTTTTAGAAAATCAATGTATTCAAATCATTTTCTTTTTTTTTTTAAAAAAAAAGAAATATTATCATTAAAGTGGAAAGGAGTGGATAAAATGGATGTGGATACATAATTATTAATTGCTAATATTTAACTCTTAATGTTAATGTTGATAGTTGATAATTAGAGCACTAAAAGTTAATTACCTGTACTTTCTGTCTCCTAAAAATAAATTTACTTTTTTTTTTCCCAAATTATAGTTCTATTTCTATTTTGAGGAGAAAGTTTTCTATTTTAAATTTATTTAACATGCATTTTTATTAATAAATATACTATTATTACTAATAATCAAACTTTAAAATAATAACTATTAAAATATAGATCTTCTATGAGAGCATAACAAAAAAATTAAATAAAAATTATAATTTTAATAATATTAATTGTATTTTCTTAATTTGTGTGAAAGTCAAAGTATAAAATGGTCATCTCTGAATCATAAAGTACGACCCTATACATAGCATTAATCAAACATGTCAAAACTGAAGACTAACTGCCAAGCTCTAAGGGGCCTTAAATTCTTGTCATGGTTGCTGGTCAAGCGGTGGAGGGTGAAAACTGAAAAGTTAGTTAGTGGAAGTTGGGACCAATTTATTGGTTCAAAGTAATACTTGGTGTTGAAGGGAAGGTATCCCACATGGGTTAAGGTCTTAAGGACCCTTCAAGTTCTCAATGTCTTAATTAGGGGTGTACAAACCCGCCGTTTGATTTAAAAACAAAACCGAAAATACATTTTATTTGAAATTGAATTAAATCGAAATAAATTCGGAACACGAATTAAAGTGGTCGATTTAGTTCAGTAGCTATCGGTTCGATCAAATGAATCGATTTTACTCAAAAAATAAATATTTTGAAATAATCGATCCAAAGATCGAAAACCAAAATGATAGAAATTTTTAACCCAAAGCTGGAACCAAAAACCGAATAAATAATTTGATTCGGTTCGATTTTTGATTTTTTCCAAAGTTTGCTCACTGCTGGTACTAGTCTTAAAGACAACATCCAGTCATTGGCTGCTTCCAATATTTGAACTTGGTGGAGAGTACAAAATTGGCCTGGAAAGGCACTCTTTACCCACCATTGATCATTGTTTTATTTCTTGTGGAAATTTGGAAAAAACCACAAATCACCATCTTAAATTATAAGGATAGATTTGTTGCATAAGCGAACGATGAATTTTACATATCTAATAATAATAATGATGAACAAAAAATGAAAATAATAACTAAAAAAATTGAATACATTTTACTTATATTTTTTCTCCAAATATGCTTTCTTCTATCGCATATATAATATTAAAAATATGTATTATACTATATTTATAGATATTCGATAAACTCAAAAAGCGAATTAAAGATATAATAATTACTGAAAATTAAAGAAATTAAACAGAAAAATTAGAAATAAGTATTACTATAAATATAAATAGAATTACGAAATAAGTTTATTTATTAGAAAGAATAATTAATGATTATAAATTTTGTCTACATTTTATCTTTTGTCCAGTCTATGTGTTTTTTATATTTCCAGTAGTCCCAACTGTGGCCCAATTAGAAAGCCCAACTTAATGACATCTCTCTAAATGGTTGGGGTCCACCAAAAAATTCACCCAGGTTCTAACAAGACTTTGTGTCAAGGACCTGAACTTTTATTTGAAGGTAAGCTTTCGTTCACTAATCAAATGGAAAGGTTAAGCATTGCAAAGTGGGTGGCCACATACCCTAAATTGTTTGAATGCCTAAAATGTAATATCTGAAATTGTATAATATAGCTATATAAAATTACAAAAAATAATTCAATAAATATATAAAAAAATTTACAGAATGTTGATATAAATTATAAGCAAAGGAAATGAATTAGAAAAATAAAGTAAAATTGAAAAAAAGCCAAACATTTCTATAAACAATTATATATTTATCCTTTATTGTTTAAATGAACTTAATGTCAAGCTTAATAGAGTTTCTTATCAATTATTATACCTAATGGCCTTCTGTGTGCCCAATTTAATTGAAAAATGGTATTCTCACTTATATAAAGAGTGTGAGGTTTCGAGTTCGAGTGCAATAGAAAAATAAAATAACAAAAGCAATAGAAAAATGAAAAAGAATTAGTTATAAAACAAACTATGCATGTTTGGTGGTGGGCTTGATTAGGGTTTTCTTTTTTAATTTCAGCCCACTTTTGAACTAAATAGTTATAACTTACTCCACTATGCTTGTTCTCTAAGACATTCTTCTCTCTCTCTCTTTTCTTTTTTAGACTGAAAATATTCTTCTCTTTGATAATAGAAAAAGTGAAAAACCAATTTGGAAGAAAAAAATTGATTCTGTGAAATAGAAATATTAATATAAACTCTTATTTCATGCCCAATAAAATAAAGTAAGTGTGTAATTTTGCTAGTTAATGATATCTTCATTTGAATGTCAAAACTATTATATAAAAACATTCTCAAAATACTTATATATCATTTAAAAAGCATATTTTTTTATGGTATGCATTTAGTTGTTGGGAAATAATTTAAAATAATATAATTTTAATATTTGGCTAGTATAAGAATTTTATATTTCCAAAAAATACAAATTCTTGAATATGTTGGTTGAAATTTTCATATAACATATTAATATGGGTATTCATAATTCGGTCCGATTCAATGTGAATATTTAATTTAAAATAAATTTATAATGACAGTTTATAAAATTCAAACCGAATGAAACTAGATAAAATACTCAAACCAAACCATATTTATAAATATGGTCTAGCTTGGTTTTGGCAGTTTAGAAGGAAAAAAAAAAATTGAAACATAAAAAATTAAGTTTCAAAAATATAACGTTTGAAGATCAAACAAACAGCCAAAAAAATATTATAAAAACTAGAAAAAATTAAATATAAAAACAACAATAGCATGAAAAGTAAACGTATGAAAATATTCTATTACTCAAATATATTACGAACTACAATATTCAATTAACCTTAAAAAAAAAACTAAAATATTCAATTATTGCTTTTCATTAGGTCCTCCTCGAATTTGTTACTTTTAGTTAATTTTTACATAAAATAAAAATTTGTAGTCAAGATAAATAAATTATGTTTAGTTACTTTGCACAATTTCTTCAAATGGTGCAACATCTTTTAAAATTTTTTGCAGCTCAATTTTATTAGAATTACTATTCAACCCATTTTTGTATACAAGCAAGTGCAGGAGATGTTATGGCGCTAAAAGTTCAAGGTTGAATACAATATAATTAATTGTTTCAACATATGTTATATAATAAAGAATTATTATGATCATTATTTACCATTAATATTATATTTTTCGGTTTAATTAGCTTATTTTAATTTGATATCAACCATGTATAATTTGATTGGTCTTCTCACATCTTGTAGAAAACATGCGAAGTGATTGGTTTCTAGTTCGAGTCTTCTTCGCCGTAAAAAGTTTATCACCAATTTAATCACTGATGAAGACACAGGTGTTACTTCCATAAATTTTATTAGTGCACTACTCCAACATGGGGTCCATCTAATTATTTTTATTATTGATCTAATCTTTATATTTTTATTTTATTTTATTTTACGAATACACAAAAATTTATGTAAATATTAAAATATATAATAGTATTATAAATTTATAATTTAATTGTTTATTATTGGTTATTTGATTAAAAGTTAACAGCCTCAAATAATTTTCGAATTCTAAATTTATTGAATAAACATAAAATATTTAATCTATTCAAAAAGATGAATTTAACCTCATAACCCATGATTCTATTTTAACATTTTTAAAAAATAGTATGAATTAAATTGAAAAGCTAATTTTTTTTTCTTTTTACTATAAATGAGAATCTATGATGTATTTTCATAATTTCATTTACTTAACTAAAATTTACAATCATCTAGACAATATTTTTAAAAATAATATTTTTAAATTTTAAAAACTAAAGAAATAGTTCTTTCAATAATAATCTAAATAAAATTATCAAACAAATTATATATATAACTAAAATTAATACTCCCTATGTAATATCCTCAACTTTATAGTTCCTGCTATTCTAGCTTTTTCGATGAATTCGATTATCCGAATGAAAGGAAAACTTAGAATAATAAATAATTATCAAAGCAAATTATATATTAACTAAAATTTAATAATCCCTATGTAATATCCATCACTTTATAGTTTCCTGCTATTCTAGCTTTTTCGGATGAATTCGATTATCCGAATGAAAGGCAAACTGAATAATGGGAAACACTTATATATTGAGGATGTGAATATAATTAAATAGTAATATAATGTAATTAATGTGATTACAAATCAATTTGAAAGATTAAAGGAAATCAAAAATGAGTTAAAGAGGAATGACTTCTTGGTAAAGCACGATTTTACTCGAAAAGGCCGAAAAACGGTAATTTCAATATGACCTTTCTTAAGTGGGATTTAGAATATCATATACACTTGGTTGATACCTACTAGGACTAAAGTGAAGTGATTAAAAAGATAAGAGTGCCAAAGGATGAAGGGAAAACAAAAGGGAGGATTATAGTGCAATTTTCATTTAAAGGACATGGAAGGAATTTTTAATAATGTTTATTATATATATATTATATTATTATGAAGAGGTGGAGATAACCACACCATTTTCCACCCATTTTACAGCCCAAGTCGGTCAAGAAGAGAGGAGGAGAGTTTTGATTACAAATCAAGGAAAAAGGAGGTGAAAATCAAAGAATTTTCAAGTAATTCTTAAGAAAAGGTTAGTTATATTCACTTCCTCCTTCTTTTATATGGATTAATTTGTGAATTTCATGAACTTTGAAGTAAGGTGCTGGCTTGTTCATTCTGATTTGGTGAAGATGAAGTGATTAGACTTGAGTTTAAGGTGATTTAAGATGAGTGAAACTAGTTATGCATGAATTCAAAGTCTAACTTGCATAATTCACCAAGATGGATGATTTTGAGGTTGTATTTGATATGCCATGACCTAGGGATTCTGATATATCTTATATTATGATGTTATGTAAGTAATAGACTGTGAACCCCTCCCCAAGTATCAAAATGCATATGAATGCATGTGACTAAGGAAGAAATGCACGTGATGTGTGTGAGTCGCCACCTAGTTTAATTATTTTAGGGAAAACTAGGAAAAACCCTAAGTGACTCCAATTTTTAATTAACCTAAATACTAGATTAATTAACCCAAAGTTTAAGGCATGGTGTGCAAACCCGAGATGGATCCCGAGACTATGTCATGCTGATAAACATAAGGGAAATGGAGTTTATAATTAAATCAGTGCAGGCTGCTCAGCATGAGGAAAAATTGAATTCAGATTTCTATAATTATGTCATTTGACAAGGCAAATGAGCTTTAAAAATTATGAATTTATAGGGTAGTACCCTAAGATGTGGGAAACATGCTGTAATAAAATTTCAGGGCAAAATGAAATGAGGAAATTAAAAAGAATATAGCCAACGGAATGCAAGCGCTCACATGCGAAATCTGCATTTCAATAAACATTGATGAATTTAGCATGGCCATTGAACTTCTATTGTTTAAAATTAATTAGTAGTATGTGTCTAGGATGTGGTTAAGTTTGGATATGAAGTATTCATGCTTAACTAAGGTCTATGACACTTGGACAAGCATAGAAAATGAAAGAAAAAGCATGACACAACATTCTAATGCTTAATTTGCATTCCTATAGAAATGCATGTGTGTACATTGTGTAGTATGAAATTAATGTGAGTATTACTCTCATGCTACATCTTTTGAGAGTAAGGGAGTTGAGGAGAGGGTGGTTGCTAGAGGAAAAAGGCTAGGGGAGCCTTCTATCTCAGGTTAGTGTACTATTCCTTTCCTACTTTTGTTTAAACAAAATGAAATTGATTTTGTAAAACATTTTCAATGGATTTGCTGTATGAATTATAACTATAACAAAAAAAAAATATTAGTGATTTCATAAGTGTTTAAAGAAGAAAAAGATTGTTTTAAAAGCATACAACCTAATGACATATGTAAAATGACATATGTAAATGAATTTTAAAAAAAAAAAAAAAAAAAAAAAAATTGACGACAATAGTTAGAACAGCGATGCATTGTATGGGATAAATTCCGTGCCGAACTGGGAATTATAGGAAATCTTATCTCGTTGCGCACTCCAATTTCTATTAGTGGAGTTCTTGGCTTGGTTTGATCTTATCAACCTATATATTATAGAATTACTTATTACAATTCATAATTTTTCTTTTAATAATTATTTATTAATTATCCTTAAGCCATGTTTGGTATGATGTAATCAATCATGTAATGGAATGAAGATTACATTATATGATTGATTGCATTGTTTGATTAGATTTTTTTTTTTAGACAATGTAATGTAATTGAGATTACATATATAATCTTCGTTACTTAATTTGATGTAATATTCATTACATAAAAAAAATACATGTATTGTCTATTACATTAAGCACATGTAATACCAATTACATCAAGTTATCCCAATAAAAACTTTATCATTCAAGGCTATTTAACACTACTGTAATATCCTCAACTTTATAGTTCCTGCTAGAATAGTTTGATTTGATAAATTTGATTTGATAAATTTGTGTTTATTTTATAATAGTACACCACTAAGCAAAATGCTTAGCGATAGTTGCTTTTGTGCTATCGCAGGAAAAGGCAAGGATAAAGAACTAGGAGAGGATCATTTTTATTTGATTTAGATAATATGCTACTGATGTAGCTATTGTATATTTAACTTCTTTTGGAATATGTATGATGCATTAAACATTAACAGAACATCTATGTTATTTGAGCAGATACATGTAAATTATGATTGTATGAATTTCTATTATGTATCTAAGGTTTGAAAAGGATTTCAGTATGTAATTAAACCATCCATGCGCATCCATGGGCTTTATGGGTTATGGAACCATTTTTAGTTTTTGCTAATATAATTGATGTTTAAGGAAATCATATTGAGCTTAATGGAAGTTATGTTTCAATATGTTTAAGTAAATTCGAAAAAAAAAAAGACACATTTCTTGATAACAGATGAAAAAGAACCAAAGGAGTTTTTACATTTAAATAATTAAATCTCCTTTTCTATAAGATATAAAGAATGAATCAACAGTATTAAGTCCCTTGTTGTAGTATACTTAGTAAGCATTTATAAGACTTAAGTGCTTATTAAGTATATTACGGGCGACATGCCATGTCTTACAGTAAGGTAAGGTGTGACACCCTATGTTCTCTATATTTGGAAAAAATTTCATTTTTGGGTGTGTTTTTTATATAGAGAAAGCTACTCTAAATAATAGCTTTGGGATACAAGTCAAGTTAAAAAGATTAGAAAACCCTTGAATTATATGTGTTTTTTTTAAGATTGAAACTCAACAATTAAGGAAAGTAGCAGACACAAATATTCTCGATATTTAATGCACGCGTGTTTCAAGGGACAAGTTATCAACTTACTTTTTCGTTTCGTTTTATAGTAACAATGGTCGTTTTTATAAATTTGGCCATATAAATATAAAGTGAGCCATTATTTGTATGTTTGATGAATATATATAAACTTTTATCATTGTAAATTTAGCTACAACCATTGATGTCAGGAATAAATATATGTTATGCTTGGAGTGAGGATCCAAAGATGAAAATCGTACACTAAAGGAGCCAATCGTACACTAAAGGAGCCAACTATTCTTCCCAGAAGGGATGGAAGAGTGCCTTCAGTTGCAGACAATAATGTTGAGATTTTGAAAAAAATGGATACGATTACTACTCTTTTGGTCACATTGGTGGAAAAGATAGATAAAAATAGTGAGCAAACACAGAAAAATAGTGCATAACATTTAATGCACGCGTGTTTCAAGGGACAAGTTACAACTTACTTTTTCGTTTCGTTTTATAGTAACAATGGTCGTTTTTATAAATTTGGCCACATAAATATAAAGTTAGCCATTATTTGTATGTTTGATGAATATATATAAACTTTTATCATTGTAAATTTAGCTACAATCATTGATGTCAGGAACAAATATATATTATGCTTGGAGTGAGGATCCAAAGATGAAAATCGTACACTAAATCGTAACAGCTAAATGGATGCCAACTATTCTTCCAAGAAGGGATGGAAGAGTGCTTCAGTTGCAGACAATAATGTTGAGATTTTGAAAAAATGGATACGATTACTACTCTTTTGGTCACATTGGTGGAAAGCCTTCAGTTGCAGACAATAATGTTGAGATTTTGAAAAAAATGGATACGATTACTACTCTTTTGGTCACATTGGTGGAAAAGATAGATAAAAACAGTGAGCAAACACAGAAAAATAGTGTATAACTTGAAGAGCTGTAGTCCTCGGTTGCTAATTTGAGGCAATTTCACTAAGGAACAGGTCAGTATTCTAAGATTTGAGAAACACCTACTGGAGAACAAAGTGGCCAAAAAAGTAAAGATACGCTCGAAAGTAGTGATTATCAAGCACTCGTAGACTCAGATGAGACCTAACCTCCTACATAAGAACCATGGACAAGAAGGAAGTTTATTCATTCTCAAGATACTTTTGCAAGTGATAAGATAGATGATCCAATAGAAAAAATTGTGGAGGACATGCTACTATTAATGCTGATCTAGGTAAGAATGATGACAATAAATAAGTTAATGTGTACTTTTATTGGTAGTAATTGTGCACTTTCTAATTATCTTTTACATTTTTGTAAGCCACTTAGTGGCTTTTTGTTTTTAGTACTTGCACACTTTTTCAAATCCTTATAATGGTTGTATGTTGATATAAGCCACTTAGTGGCTTTTTGTTTTTAGTACTTGTGCACTTTCTCTGTGTTAGTTAACGATTGTGAACTTTTTTAAGTCACTTTGTGTCCTTTTAATTATTAGTTGTGCACTTCTGCAAGTACATTTGAGGCCATGTGGCCATGTTTTTAATACTTATACACTTTTCCAATGTTTTGTTTTTTCTGTGTTAGTTAACGATTATGAAATTCTGTAAGTTACTTTGAGACCTTTTAATTTATTCGTTGTGCACTTTTATAAAATATTTTGTGGCGTTGTTATTCTTAGTTGTGTACTTTTTCAAATCCTTATAATGGTTATACTCCTTTGTAAGCCACGTTGTAACCTTATTAATATTAGTTGCGCACTTTTCAAAATATGAAGTTGTCACACATTTTGCTAGACTGTGCACTTTTTTAAAAAATTGTGTCGTCAAACTCACACTAAAACTCAAATTTTAGTACTCGCATTCAAATTAAAACTTGTTAAGAGTTTTCAAATTAAAACTCGGATTCTATTTCATTTTGGCCGCCATGTATTACTTTTAGGCACTACTTTCTGAATTTCATTTAAATTTGGAGAAGTCAAATTTTACTTTTAATTTTGAATTTGAATTGAAAAACTATTCAAGTTTAAACAAGTTATAGTCTCTCTTTTATTTCGAAAATTTTAGAACTTTATGGGCTTTAATGAGTAAGTTCAAAATTTTGGACTTTAATTTGACTCCAAAATTTTTTTCGTTTTTGTGCATGTATTATGTAAAACGTCCTTGTTCTAACAAAGTCAACATAAAATTAATAATGAAGTTTGAAGTAATGCTCAAATAATGCAAGTAGACAATAAATACATTTTTTGGAGCTGACTTTTGTATCAGCTATTATTCCCATAATTAATGATGAAATGAAAGGTATTTTAGAGAGAAAACTTAATTTAACTAATTTTTTTAATACTAAAGCTTTTTCTGTTTTTTCTAAATAAAGAGAATAGAGAACAGAGGAAGTAATAATTTAATTTTTATAATGTTGTTTTAACAAGTTTTTGTTTTATGAAATATTAAGGCTAACAATGCATGATGCTTATATGACAACTTAAAAGATGTTTATTTTTAGTTAGGTTTATTTTTTTATTTGTCGTATGAAATGATGAATTTTCGCCCCTAAAAAAAATTCATCGCTTCATCACTGAATTTGATGAATGTTAATTTAAAAGGAATGGCTGCCCCTAATATGTAGCTCGCATGGTTTTCAATTTTCACTCTTAAATAGATAATTTGATTTTTAAAATCTATAATCCAAATCAAAATATTAATTTTTAAAAAACCACGATTTTGATTTAATTTGAATCTACATTTTAAGGAATAGGCTTTGAGATTGGGCTAATCTTTTAATACAGCAACGAAACCATTTCTTTTGGCGTGATTGGTATAATATGCAATTTGGGGGATTAACAAAAATTTATTTATTTTGGAAAAATAAATAAAAATAAAATTGAACTGCCCGATTATTACGTGAGAAGAATATGGCACGTGTTTGCCTTCCTGTCCAAGTCAGGAATTTTCCACCGATAGCCAATAGCGTATCGTGTCTTCCAAAACTGGCAAGTTTCAACGCGTAGCATTAAAATGACGTCGTTTGACTGTCTCAAGTTATTCTCACTTCTGCACCGCCTCTGAACTCTGAAGTGGATTTAGCAATTTCGAGAATTGCAATTTCCTTTAGAAATAGCAATCACCGTTTTGGGCGACCATTCTATGCAAGCACTAGTTGGTTTCGGTACTCTCAGAGCCATTAAATACTTGCCACGCGTCACGCAAATATAAAGGCATCACACTGGTTTTTATTTTTTTGCCCTTTAAATGTTTCATTTCGTTTTTAATTTATTAAATCCGCATAATATTGGATCGCGATCGGACCAGATGGATTCGATTTAATTGGATTTTTAAATTTTTCAACATTATGTTTATTTTTTTATAATTATTTATCAAAAATGCATTAATTAATAATTTTATAGAAAAAAGGATGTAAATTTTTTTTTGTTAAACTAGTCGTATCCGGACTCTGTGACTTAGTCACAATTAAGAGTATTTGCCCCTCCCTGCAAATGTGTATTTAAGGGGATGAACCATAGAGCTCTTCCAATATGTTCGGTCTATGTTACTAATTAAACCATGACTTGTAGGTTATGTAAAATTAATTTTTATAGAGCTACAATCTTAAAAATGGAGAAAAGAAATAAGATCAACTAATTAAAAAATTCTCATTCAAGAAAAAAGATCTTACTACATGGAAAAAAATTTGAAATAAACAAATGTTCTGATTCATGAAAATAAAGTCAAAACTCTATTTTTATTATCATTTTATAGATAATTAATTAATTTTTTAACAGTTATACCCATTATTTTTCTCATGATTTTAGTTGTTAACTAATTAAACAACTGATATCTTTTATTTTTTTGTCATTTTAAAATAAACAATCAACTAATGTCATTTCAAAATCTTGTTTTGTGGATTTTTATAATTAAATTAATTAATTTGTTAAAGTACATAGATTATTTAATTTAATTTTAGTGAGCACATTCAACATAAGTTCAAATTAAATTAAATAGTATTCAATGGATTTTAATTTAAATTAATTTAACTTAATTAGTTAATATATTAAAATGAAGTGAAGTGGGGAAAAAGTATCATAAGGTAGTTTCTTGGTTATTATTGATGGGGCATTTTTAGGTGGAAATGGAAATGGTATACCCACTTCCCCACATTCAGAATGATGGGTGCACTACAATCATGTTACCACAATCAACAAATTGCATAATGGAGATGGAGGAAGAAAATTATTTTAACTATATTTCAAATATAATTAAATGTAAATATTTTTTAAGAGAACATAAGTATAAATGTTTTCTTTTAGCAATAATTAAATTGTCATTTTAATATTTTAAACTACATTTGGATAAATAATGGTCAACTAATTTTAAATTTAAATATTATTCTTAATATTGAAATTTCGAATGAAGTAAAAAATTTCATTTAAAAAATATGATACATTTTTAAAATTTTCAAAATATTTTGGAATAGGATCATTCTAATCCATTTCAACCGAATTACATAAGCTATGTTTTCAAGGTCGCATGTTCACATTATCAAAGAAGTTCACATATGGACAAAGTTGGCTATAAAAAAGAAGAGTGGGACAGAGAAAGGGAAAATTATTATTTAGTCCCTCAGATTTTACATAATTATCCAACTAATCCCAAGGTTTGCGCTAATATATAACCAGTCCCTCAGGTTTAACTCCGTCTAATTAAAAGGTCCTTCCGTCCAAAAAGTGGGTTTTTTTCTATTAATTGAAGACTAAAAGACTAAAACACCCCTCCCTCGCTGACGTGGACCAGTATGAAGCCAGAATCGCCACACAAGGCATAACTAAACAGTCACCAAAAGAAGCCAGAATCGCCACACCGATGTACTGGTCTTTCTTGTGCATCATATTGCAATTTTGAACGTGACCAGTATGAAGCCAGAATCGCCACACAAGGCATAACTAAACAGTCACCAAAAGAAGCCAGAATCGCCACACCGATGTACTGGTCTTTCTTGTGCATCATATTGCAATTTTATCTGCGTCGTTGGATACCTGTCCGAAATCGGTCCAAATGAGACAAGTTAAAAATAAAAACCATATCCCCTTTTTTTTTTGCCAAATTCAAGCATATTTTTTTCCTTTTTTTTTTTTTCTTTGAAGAAAACCTGACGCAACTCATAATTCGACTTGCCTAAATATAAGGGATAGAAGAATGGGTATATATTTAATCTCGTGGGCGGATGCTAAATCTTAGAAATGTCGCTGCTCAATCCGTTACCATCTTGCTTATCCAGTATTAGAACCTGAATGAGTAAATCAATTAGAACTATTGCAGCTTCAGTTTCATGATATAACTAATTCCTTATAAACATCCCGTGTTCTCTCAATGTCTCCTGCATCCAGTTCTTCATAGAGAGCAAAATTGATCCACAAGTATATGTATCTCTGCCAATATCTCTTCTCCTCAGCTGGCGGCACATTAGCGATTGCATGCTCATGAACCTCCCTAATCCTCTCCACAGCCCAATAAATATTGCAATTTTATAGGGCATACGTAGGACATACCTAATTCAGTACTCCAAACGTAGCAAAACTTAGGACATACCTAAACATAACACAATACCAAAAAAATATCTTTAGAAATACAAAATTAATATTTAGAAATGATAAGGTGTGTTAATTCCAAATTGAAGAATGACTGGTGCAATTAATCAGTTGTAAAGAAGAAAGCCGAGGTATTGGAGAGTTCAAAGAAGTGAAGGGAGGGGTGTTTTAGTCTTTTAGTCTTAAATTAACAGAAAAAAATCCACTTTTCGGACGGAAGTCTTTTAGTCTTCAATTAACGAAAAAAACCCACTTTTCGGACGAAAGAACCTTTTAATTAGACGGAGTTAAACCTGAGGGACTAGTTATATATTAGCGCAAACCTTGAAATTAGTTGGATAATTATGTAAAACCTAAGGGACTAAATAATAATTTTCCCTCAGAGAAATTCGTGCAATTTACATACAACATCATTTTCAATTTACTTTTTCAAGGAATTTACACACTTGCAACGTTACTTTTCCTCACACTTTTACTTTTTTTAATTGTAATTTTATTTTTCTTCGCCTTTTTCTACTTTTTTGGGAATATTGAAAGAGGAGATTCAAACCTGAATTTATTATCGAATTATATATATATTTATTATTAGGCTATATTTTGGTGTGCTGCTATTTTTAGTTTACAATTCAAGTTCACTAGTAAAATTGGTGGAACATCTACAATATAGCTAGTTCTTCTTATCATTTGATTATCAAATGTCAATTATAATACTTTTCATTTAAAATAGTGATACACTGGTATTTTTCCATTTTACTATATTATTCTTTTTATAAACTACATTTACTCGTTCAATTGTTTATGTCATTTTTTATTTTTTATTTATACTTATTTTTTTAATATTAAATATTTATTATAATTTTTGTCTTATATTATTTAGATTTTTATAATGTTAAAATAAAATTTCATATATGTTAATTTTATTTAAAAATAAATTTTAAAAGCAAAAATTTAAAATTTTGAAAAGCTCAATTATTTATATTCTATTTGAATTTTTGTTTTAATTTTTTTTCTATATCCTAAATAAAATATTTTAAGTTATAATAAAAAAATTAAATATTTAAAAAATAAATTTATAAAATAAAATATGAAAATTTTAAATGTCTCATTACCATATATATTTATTAAAAATAATATGTCCATACTGACACTGCTTTCCTGTTAAAAGAAAATATCATGTATTGTATTAAATTCTTAAATTGTTTTTTCATAGTTTTTCCTTATATATTTGAAATATTTACATTATTTTATATAATAATTTACTTTACACAAATGTTAAATATTTACATTATTTTATATAATAATTTACTTTACACAAATGTTAAAAAAAAAAGTTAGGGACATACTTCGGTATTGCAATAAAATAAATAATTACATGTACTATAGAAACTAAAGTTTAAAATAAATACTCCTGTATACCATTAAATTGTTTTTTCATGGTTTTTCCATATATATGTGAAATATTTATATTATTTTATATAATAATTTAATTTATACAAATGTTAAAAGAAAAAGTTAAGGGCATACTCCGGTATTGCAATAAAATAAATAATTACATGTACTATTGAAATTAAACTTTAAACAAATACTTCTGGATACCATTAAATATAAATATGATCGTTGATTGATTTGGTAATTAATTCATTGTGAAATTGAGAAATAATCGAATGTAACTGAAATTTAATTGAATGTAAACTTTTTAAATCAATTCATACAAAATTATTAAAAAAACTCAATTGATTAATAATTTAATATCATAATTTATCAATTATTAAAAATTCAAGTTATTTAATAAATTCAAATTACTATTAATTGTCCAAAATAATATTTTAGGATTTCTAAAATTTCATTAAAATTATTATAGGTAATCTCATTATTCTTTCCTCATTTCCACTTTATATATAGTATATATAACTATATATAAATGTGGGAATAAGAGAAAGAATAATGAGATTTTCGATAGTGTCCAATCAATTAAAAAATTATATTTTATTAGTTGATTAGATATAATCTATTAAAATTATTTTAAATAAATGGATATAGATAATTAAGCATTTCAAAATTTTATCTTTTTAAATTTATTTTTTAATAAATATATTTTTAATAATATAATAATACATAATAAATATTTAAAAATAAATTTAAAATTTATTTTTTTAATTTTATTGATTCTGTTTTTTACAATAATTAAAATATTTTATTTTGAAGACGCAATAAAGAAAGAAAAAAGTAAGAAAAAAGTATATTTTTTAAAATATTATTTTTTATATTTGTATAATTTGATTGTATATTTTTTAAAAAATAAAATTTCAAATAAAACACACATAATTAAACCTTTTAAAATTTATAATTTTCTACTTTTTAAATTTTATTTTTAAATAAATTGAATGTGTGTGGAATGGGGCCATTTGAAAATTTTAATTTTAAAAATATATATCTATATATATTGAAACGTATTTATTTATAATGAATTTTATATAAATGATGATGTAAATTAAACTGAAGTGTATATGTATACACACAACTGTTTTATTAATTAATCATTATATTCACATTAATACATTAATCTCATATGAATTTTATTTTAATATTAATAAAAATTTAAAATAATATAAGACAAATTATAATCAATATTTAATTATTAAAAAATAAAATGAGTAATAAATTATAAAATAAAAGTAAATATATAAAAAAGTGAAATCTTCCTATGATACTGTCACGACCCGATTCAATTGGGCCCGGACCGGCAACTAGGGCCCAGGTAAAGCTTAAGGCCCCCGAGACCCGTAGTTAGCCTGAAAACACATAAAATTTATTATCTCAAATTAATTTTAAACCATTCAGCCCATAATTATATGAAAGATTAAACCTCAAATATTTTATTAATTTCTCGGCCCCATAGTTTAATCTTCTACAGCATTCTATATTCGAGCCCCATGTTAACAATTTATAACACAATTTTTAATATGGGCTTACAGAATTATTTTTGTTCTATGTTTAATTTACAGCTAAAATATTGTAAATTCTACAAAACTGCGGAGTCCCACTTAACTGTTTGTTAAAACTCTTTAGTATACATAGCTTTTTATACACATAATTACATAGTGAAATAATTATAGAACTAGGAAAATTTCTCTATTGCTCTGCGCCGAAGAAACATAGTCTAAACCGGATTAAAGAAAAACTTACTTCCTGAAAAATCAAACAAGACGTGTGAGTTTTCTAAGGAGTAATAATTATTGCACAACACACACAGTCACACAAATGTGTACACATATTAATCTAGTCACCCGACTAGTTATATGCTCACGCAGCCAGTCACACAAATGGCATATCACCAGCACTCACAATCATAAACATCTTCATATAATCACATCACGTGGATCACGTGGAAATTAGTCAGTGGCGCCACTGGAAACCCCAGACGAGCCGTCCTCACACATGGCTCGCCCCTCTCATACATGTGCACCAGGGGAGCCGATCCCCATAGACGGCCAACTGGTCTAATCCTCACTGACCAGTCCTCTCATTAATTTTTTTCCATTCTCTCGTTTCTTTTCCCATACCCAACAGGAGGCAACCCGGTGGTCCCTCCATCCAAATCTAGATCATCAAGTGCTTCACACCAGGAGGCCACCCTGCGGGCCTACAAATCAAAATCCTAAAGATTATCAGGTGCGCAACAACAAGAAGGCCATCCTGTGAATTTCCATATAATTTATATCAATGCAGGTGCACCAGGGGGCGCCGATCTCCATTTTCCCGGCCGACGGTCAAATATCAAATATAATCGGGGATCCATATCCCAGACCGTCCCTCACAAACCCTGGTGTCCCACTTCAATCCTAATTCCACACAAACAAGGCAACAACATATTCACAGCACAGGTAATCCAAACAATGCAATCAAATGCAGACATATTGAATCAGTTGACATCATATGGCAATGCACAATTAGGCATTCATTCTTAATTACAATTTAAATAATTAAATAAATAATATTAACAAACAATCAAAGATAAAATAAATAATCATAATAATAATAATAATAATAATAATAATAATAAACAATGATAATCAAAATGAATAAATAATTGAATAATTAAATAAATAATAATGATAATGATAAAATAATTAGAGCACTATATTTATTATGTACTAAGTTATAGAATTAATCTAAATAAATTTATTAATTATGTTATTACTTAAAATTAGTCTAATTCTTATTGAAATTTCGGCAGCACCTCCCCGAAAAATTGGACTATCCACCTGTTTAGATAACACAGTATTATTATATATTTATCAATCAATGCACACAGCCCATCCGTCGGGCAATCAATCAACTTAACAATTTAAGTCCCATCCTCCTTTCAGTACAAGTAATGTTCAACGTCCACTAACATAAATCTAACCAATTTTTAATAACCTCCACATGTTCCATGATATTATTATTGTCCCCTAACTAATTATCAAATAAAATGTACACCTTATAACTAATTATCAAATAAATGTACACTTTATAAATAAAACTTACATCGATAAGTTAAATTCCAAACTAGCCACTAAAAATCAATGCTAACCTAAAAACAATTCAAAACATATATATCTACTAAGTAACTTGATTCACTTCCTAAACATAGGCTTTATAAATTTCCTTTGTCTTGGCATAGAAATATAAGTTCTAATTATGGCCAGGTCTACAATCAAACCATTCATTAACATATTAACTTATATACAATGGCACTAGCTTCATCTTAGCTGCTGCTTATAACAACAGGTCATACTTTACCCAAATTTACGCAACTCATATCATCCAATTAACGATATCATATATAAAACAAATTACACTAATTAATATAAAACAAATTTACACTAATAATCCTTAATTAACATTCAATTAACATATTACTTAATAATATTAACCCTTATTAGTATTAATTCATAGAAATAAAACATCCTAATTATTATAAATTCATCGCATTATAACTCGTTTTGAATACTAACCAGATTTAATTACTTTGCTAACTAACTAATTAGACCTTTCTAAGATTGTATACGTTAATCAAACATATACGTCAATCCATAGATTTAATATCAATTGAGGTCAGATAGTAAAACTAATTATATATTCATACTCTACACGAAAAATGCAAGGTTCTGCCCCTTGGTTGGAATGATAAAAATTCAAGATTTCCTTCCTATCATAGTGAAAACTCAAGCAAATAACCATTAAACTACTGCCATCTTTAAGGGATTATCAATTCCTCTAACAAATTGTGTAATGAACCCTCTATACTACTTACTAACATCTAGCAAACTTAGTTCATAACTTTAGTTTGTAGTTTAATACAAGATTTCTATAATTTTTTTTTTGTATAAACAGTACCTGAAAACTCTAACTACAAAGATCTTGAAATTTATGCAATCTAATTTGCAAAAGAGTGAGGAGGGAGGATAATTGGCTTACCTTGTCGGCGATAGTCGCCGGAGTTGCTCGGAGAGAAGGACGAAGACGCGATTGTCTCGATTGAGCTGAAGTCGCGGCTTCGTTGTGACTTTGGCGCTCACAAGAAACGGAAACGGAGAGAAGGGAAAGGAAGACCGGACTGCTGCGGCGAGGAGTCGACGGCGAGGAGGCACGGCGCGGGTCTCTGGTTGTCAAAAAAACGAGAGGAGGAGAGGGGAGGGGTGAGGTCGACGCTGCTGGAAGAAGAAGAAAGGAGAGAAAAAGAAAGAAAGAAAGAAAGTAGGTCAGTTTCTAGATCATTCCGGTTTGATTCTGAACGATTTGATTTATTTTGACTCTTTAGTTAGGTTCTAGAATAATTCCTCAATTTACTAAATAGTCATAATAATAATAATAATAATATTAGATTTTTGGAATAATTAATTTAATATAGTAATCACACACATATACATATACATTTTTAATAATTTAATAATTAATGCTCCATATTTACTCTTAAAAATTTCTAAAGATTCTCCACTCGGCAAATATTTAATAATATGTTTTGGACTTGAGCCCAACTTCGTAAACTTGGGCTCATATTAGAATTAAACAGTATTTACAGTCCGGACAATCGAAAATTCAGATTTTTGATTTAATAATAATTCAAAAGTTTCGAAAAAGTTTCGAAAATAAAATTAAGGGTGTTTCAATCACCCCCCCTTAAGACAATTCGTCCTCGAATTGAATCCTATTGAAATCTAACAGGTGGTAATAAGAACAGAGGAATAGGTGATTCTAAGGTCATAAGAAATACTCCAAATACTAAAAAGTCGGCTCAAGAGCGAATAAGATAGACCGATTAAAAAGGGAATAAGTAGGGCGTTCTGATTGTACTCCTACCGTCAATCATCCTACTTAGTGCCACCTAGCCGAAACTTATAAGAAACTCGAGTTTATTACCTAAATCTCCAATTAGTATCTTCACACTGCTACTGAAATCTTTAGAAAATCTTTCTTTGAATAAAATTTGACAATAAAACCAGGTTTAACAGGAAAAATACATATCATATATCATAGATTTTTCTCAAAACTATGTAACTTCATCTGAAAATTTAAATTTTATTAGACATTCGTCTGTGAAGGCCAAACATAATTTACAAAGGCAAACAATTGGAATTATGATTTACTTACAATCATAAGAATTAACTCGTTCAATTCACATTTGTTATTTAATAAAACCCTTATTAATCAAAACTTTTGAAAACTGGTTGCTTTACTTCAAAACTTTAGGCAAAATCGTCTATAATTTCCGCTATCTATTATATCACAGGCAATCGTCTGCGACTTCCGTTTGTCTATTATAATCATAGGGCAACTTCGAAATACTATCTGTTAATCATCGTTTAATCGTGATCTATCTAATCACCAACAATTCAATCTAAACTTATTACTTACCCTTTCCATCTATACACATCAATACTAATGTCTTCTATAAAAATCTCTTAAGTCCTGACCTAATGCTATCATTACACCCAAAAATAATCACATCCAATTCAATCTCTTCATTAGCTTCTTATGCGCCTAATGCATATATACCTAAATAACTTCTTCAACTTTTCTTGTCCATTTATCAATGGACTAGAATTTTCTAAACTATAGTCTATAAACATTTAATTAAAAGTCTTAATTAAGCCATACGTCTAAACCTATCACTACTTGAGGATCAACTTTTATATTTAACTTACCTATCTCATTTGTCCTTTAATCAATCAATAATTCTTTCTATTCAAAGTCGAGTAAGATATTTATTAAATTCCTCTGATTTGTCTTACCCACTTGCTCCTAACATATATTTCCTAACATATATTACACTTTGTTATATATACCATTTCTATACCCTTAAACCATTCAAGTCCATTCCTAATGTTATTCCTTCCATTTATTTTGCAACTTAGCTTCTAAACTAAAGTCGTCTCCTCAAACTTTTCCAACATTTGTGTCCTTAATTCAACTACTAATTGTCTACTTACTTCTTATTAACATCACCATTTCTCATTACTATCTTTTATCTTGTTCTCCTCAAACTTTCTTTTTAAGTTCTAACCACACTCATGATCAACTCACCTTGTTATTTCACCTAACTTGATATAAATAGACAACTTACGAAAATAACTTTTTACATAATTAATCAATTTCAGATTATTTGTCATAACATAATTTAAATTCAAAATCAAAATGGGGTTTTAGATTTAAATATCAAGTAAATAAAATAATAGAAAGTTCATATTTTGAATAAACTCTAAAGAAATTCAGTAGCTGAGCTGAATATTTGATCAGATATTCCTAGTTACCTTAAGATTACTTCCTATGTTTATAAATTTGTCCCACCAATGACAATCCTCTTATACTCTACACACTCATACTTCCCGATAGGAATAGAGATCACATGAAAAGTAGTGTACTGGGTGATCAGGCCACTTCACAATGAAGAAGTAGTGTACTGGGTGATTCAGCCAATCCACTACCATCAAGGTATTACTCTATTCCCTAAGCCTAAGGGTTGATACCAACTCTAAGCGCCTTCTAGGTATTAGTGGATGGATTTATCTTATTGTCTACTGCTTTCACTTTCAAAACCTTTGAATTACATCTTCTATAGTCTATTGATCTAACACAATAGGTGGTGGGTTTTTCCCACCGCATAAGAGGTCCTAGTGCGTCCACCCATCCCTAGGGAAGGGAAAATCACAAGTTTCCTTCCTTATGTTGGTTACGGCCGATCCCAACATAAAGAATTTTCCTATATCTCCGCAGTTGTGGTCTTAAAAACCCTAACCTAAGCTCTGATCCAACTTTGTCAGCGACCGATTCCATGGGGCCCCGGACCGGCACTAGGCCCCCCCCAGGTAAGCTTAAGGCCCTCCGAGGACCCGTAGTAAGCCTGAAACACTAAAAATTTATTATCTCAATATAATTTTAAAAACATTCAGCCCATATTATTATGAAAGATAAACCTCAAAATATTTTATTATTTCTCGGCCCAAGTTTATCTTCTACAGCATTCTATAGTTCGACGCCCCATTTACAATATAACACATTTTTTGGGCTAACAGAATTACTTCATCTATATTACTACACGACTAGACGTATGTAAATTCTACAACTGCGGAGTCACTAACTGTTTGTTATACATAGCTTCTTGTACATATAATTACATAGCAAAACAATTATGGAACTGGGAAAACTTCTTAATAATCCTGCGACGAAGATAACATAGTTTAACCCGAATTAAAGAGAAACTACTTCCTGAAAAATTTAAGCAATACATGTGAGTTTTCTAAGGAGTAATAATTATTACACAACACACGCAGTCACACAATGTGTACACATATTAATCTAGTCATCCGACTAGTTATATAGTCATACCGACTAGTTATATGCTCACTGCCAGCCCAGTCACACCAAATGGCATATCATCAGCACTCACAGTAATCATAAACATCTTCATATAATAACATCCGTGGAAATTAGTCAGTGGCGCCACCTGAAACCGCCAACGAGCCCGTCCTCACACATGGCTCGCCCTCTGCATACATGTGCACCAGGGAGCCGATCCCCACATACGGCCCAAACTGGTCTAATCCTCAACTGACCAGTCCTCTCATTATTTTTTCCATTCTCTCGTTTCTTTTCCATACTCAACAGGAAGGCAACACCGGTGGTCTTCCATCCAATCCTAGATCATCAAGTGCTCACACAGGAGGCACCCTGCGGGCTACAATCAAATCTAGATTATCAGGTGCGCAAGCAACAAGAAAGCCATCCTGTGAATTTCCATATAAATTTATATCATCAGGTGCACAAGGGGGCGCGCGATCTCCCCATTTTCCCGGCCGATCGGTCCAAATATCAAATCATAAATCCGGATCATATCACAGACCGTCCCTCACAAAACCCCATGGTCGGTCCACTTCATCCTAATTCCCACACAACAACGCGACTCACATACTATCACAGCACAAGTCGATAAATCAACAATCAGCTTATTATCAAAATTGCATATAATGACAGTACTTGATCTAGATTTGAGCATCACTAGATCAATCGCATATGCTTACATCAGGCCATATTCACATCTATACTTAATTACAATTAACTAATTAAATAAATAATATACAACAACAAAGATAAAATAAATAATAATAATAATAATAATAATAAATAATAATAATAATAAAAATGATAATCAATAATGAATTAAATAAATTGCATAAATAATAATAAATAACTTAATCCAATGATAATGCATAATATAGTATCTAGACGTCCACTGATATTATTAGACCATTTAGTAATTTAAGATTATAAGCAATTAAACTTACTAAATAAATTTAATTAATTATTGATTATTACTTAAAACTAGTCTACATTTACACTAATTGAAAATTTCCGACACCGCTACATCCCTCCCTACAAAATTAGGCACTATCATAACCTTGCTGCACAACGTAATATCACATATTAAACTATTATATATATCATCATACACACACACACATAAACTAAAAAGAATATCATAGAATGAAAAAAAAACAAAAAAAAAAAAAAAAAAAAGTAAAAAATCAAAAACAAAAAAAAAACATCATAATAGAACAGAAAAATAAAGCAAAAAAAATGACATAGCACATACACTGACTACCACAAATAATAAAATACTGCCGTCGGAGACAATTCCCACAATTTAAGTCTCCATTCCTCACACTTTCAGTAACAAGATATGTCACAGATCCACTAAATATAAGATTCTAGCAAATTTTATATAACCTCCAACAGTATCATAGATATTACTTATATGTCTAACTTAATTCATCATAAACTACATGTACGACCTTATTACATAAGATCATCATTGCATCGCATAGGTTTCAAAAATTACTAAGCTTATTCCCCATTAAAATTCAAACTGCTTACCTTAAATAAAAATATTCAAAGCTATATATCCATAATAATAAGTAACTTGAATTCACTCCTAAAGAATAGGCTTATTAAAATTATACCACACTTTGTTTGCATACTCCGACTATACATTCTCGTCATTCATGGAAGCGCTAATACATCAAATCTCCTATTCATGCACCATCATACACCATTATCTAACACTTATATACAATGGCAACTAGCTTCAAATCTCTAGGACTGCTTCTTATAAGAACAACAATGTTCATAATTACAACCAAATTTACATAAATCACCTATCATAAGCTTCATACGCATCTCATATCATCCAATTAACGATAATCATTATAACACAACATATGACCACCAACAATAAATACATCAATACCCTTAATATGTACAAAACATTTCACAGCTTACATATGTACTCTAATTATCACTCACCTCACTTAACGACTATGTCCTTAATTCAAGTATTAAAGTATTATTCATGAGAACTACCAACATCCTAATTATTAATAATTCATACCATAGTCACGTCGTTTCCTGAATACTAACTCCAGACTTCTACTAACTTAGCTAACTTAATCTAAATTAGACTTCATATCTAAAGATTGTATATCGTTAAATTCAAATTCATATTACGTTCTCATCACGCAAGATTAATTATCACCTTAGAGGTCCAGATCATAGTAAAAACTAATTATATAAGTTCTAACATACTCTATTCACGCTACACCGAAAAAACCTGACAAGTTTCTCCTTCCTTGGGAACCTTCCGGCCTATCCGGACCGCCAACCACCATGATCACCGCGTCGCCGTCGTCTTACAGTGGCCGGAGGTACGCCTTGGCCACTATCAATACCCTAAGACATCCTCTGCTCACATATTCTCTATCAACGTCACAAAGACACACCCACCCGCCAGCAAATTCTCATATAGGTAGCTTAAGTCATCACCACTTCATAATAGCATCTAATATAATCATTAATTTCACAATTATAATTTATAGCTCAAGTATCAACTTAATATCATACACCCATATCATTATTTATACTATAAAGATCCATATAGATCCCATATATCTTGATCAAAACTATCCTGCGATAAAAACAGATCGACCATACTATCTATACAGAATAGCATTTTCTAAAGCGTAGTAGATCATTCGGGAGGACAAATCCAACATATCACCTCATCGGAGATCATCCGTCGAGTTGCTTCGACACAACCTTAGCACATCACAGGAGTCATAGGAAGGAGACGAGCACCTGCTCATCGAATCCGCGTAGAGTCCACCGCGTTACTGCTGTGACATACTTTATGCACTCACACACGTAAACCAGAAAAACACTGCAGAGACACCGAGAAGGAATGGTCGGCTAGCTAATATCTGGCCGATCCATGCGCCCCCAAGCTAAGAGGTCGATACGACGGGCGAGGTTCAGCGCCCGCAAAAAAAAAAAAAATGAAAATGATAAAAACAACAACTAATAAGAGGACGCGGGTCCCTCTGGTTGTCAAAAAAAAAGAGAGGAGATGAAGGGCGAGGGTGAGATCGATTGTAAAAATCTAGACTCAGAGATAAACTAGTAAAAAACATAACCATACTACAATAGATCAATAATACAAAAAGAGAACAAACAAATAAAAATAACTCTATAGGATACCCAGTACAGTGTACTCAATTATCATACACAGTATAGGGAAGGAGAAGTAGACGGTAGGAGAAAAGAAGAAAAGTAAGTGGGAATATACGTATGTAGACTCATAATTCCGTTACGAAGTAATACGAACCAGTTTGGTCTGAATATCGATTTTATAGCGCTCATTACTGTCAGATTTTCTATACCCATCATTCCGAACTTGCATTTGATATTTAGACGTCTTTATGTTAAATGTTCCTAAATAATTTATATTTAATATCATGGTAACAACTACCAGTAGCCAAAGTATTCACACACATATACATAATACTTTTCTTCTCCATCATTCTCACATAATTAGCGCTCCATATTTACTTTCTAAAAATTTTCCTAGAGAATTCTACACTCGGCCAAATATAATTAATAAATATGTTTTGGGGACTTGAGGCCGCAACTCCGTAAACTTGGGCTCATATTAGAAATTAAACAGTATTTGCCAAGTCCGGACAGTCGAAAAATTCAAGAATTTTTGATTTAAATAATAATTCAAAAGGTTTCGAAAAAATAAAAATTAAGGGTGTTTTTCAGATACAAGCACCTTTTTCTCATCTCTCTCGTCTTTTCTTTAGGGAAATCTTGCCCATCTTTTTATCCTTATCTTCTTCTCATTACAATCTAAATAAATTTAATATGTTAACAATGATAATGATATTTATAAATATTTTACACAATATTAGATACAAATACTTTTCATGAATCAAATAAATATATATAAAAAATAAAATTTGAAAAAATGAATGACTGTGAGTATCTCATTTACCTTGATTTATTTCAAATTATTAATAGTATTTAACTAGCACATTATAGTAAAAACCACTTGTTGATTTAGAATTAAACAGTATTTGCAGTCCGGACAGTCGAAAATTCAGATTTTTGATTTAATAATAATTCAAAAGTTTCGAAAATAAAAATTAAGGGTGTTTCAGATACAAGCACCTTTTCTCATCTCTCTCTCTTTTCTTTAGGGAAATCTTGCCCATCTTTTATCTTATCTTTCTATTCAAAATCTAAATAAATTTAATATGTTAAAATGATATGATTTTTTATAAATATTTTACACATATTAGATACAAATACTTTTCATGAATCAATAAAAAATATATTAAAAATAAAATTTGAAAAATGAATGATGTGAGTATCTCATTTACTTGATTTATTTCAAATTAGTTAATAGTTTTAACTAGCACATTATAGTAAAACCACTTGTTGATTTTCAAAAACCATAAGCTTAAATCTTTGACTTTTTATCTAAGTTTCATTAGCTTTCATAATAAGTATTATGCCAATCTTCCCTATAATCAGAATAAGAAAATTATTATGGAAAGAGTAATGGGTTACAATTGAGCAATTAGGAATGTTTCAAATAGGCTACAAAGAGAGACCTTTAGAAGATAAAAGTAAGGAAAAAATTAATAGAAAAACCCTTGTGTCAATGAAGTTAACTGCAAGTTTAAGGATTATTACTGTTTCTTAATCTTTGTGGGAATGTTGAACTTTCAAGCATGGTGCGACGCTGACTGGTTGGAACAGGCATGAATAACCTTTCCTCTTCATTTGTTGCTCCATTGGATATCTTGGCATGTTGTTGCTTATATATTTGCATGTTTTTTTTAAGTTCTTTTTGAAAGTAAGCTTAACATGTCAATTATCTTACTATTTCTGCTTAGCTTGGTAGCACCACTACTTGTCTGTCCTCCTTACTTTTTCCTATTCTTTGTTGGTCTACCTTGTTTCTCTCATTTTTAGGTGGTAATGGTCCTTTTCCAGATTTATTCTAAATTTTTCACTATTTATTGGGCTAAGCATGTGTGTATATGCCTTTAAACATTTCTATTTTTTAAATCATGAACTAATGTAATCATAAGGATTCCCACTTAGATAATTAATGATACATATAGCAGGATTACAGGGAATGCCAGACACCTACGATACTTTACATTGACATATATGGTTTTTTAACTCTACTAAAATGTATCTCCTTATATAAGATCTCACCATCCTCTGCCTCATTTCATATCATTTGATAGAACTTACTTTCAATAAGGCTAAAATAAAATATCATTCTAATATTATTTCGATAATCCCCTATCCTTTTACTAATTTGATCTTTATTTGTATGTAATCTTGTCATCACTATCCTTTTAATATCTTCCAACATTGAAACAATGTTTTTAGTCCTTACTTCAGTTATCCCCACTATTGAAAGTGCTTCGCACAAATTATTATCAACGATGTCATAATTTACCTCAATGTTGAAGTAGGCTCTACAATAGTGAATTGGATGTGTAATGAGCATGTCTTTAAAACCTTCATTTGATAAGCTTTGCATCTCTTTCATGTTAGCTTTAAAGTTTGGCATGTTATATGACTTCACACGTGTCCAAAATTAGTTATGCAATTCAATCCCTTTGTGCTTTTTCCTCCAATTAGCATAAAGGTGTCTTGAACACACTGATGCTCATATAGAGGTAATTTCTCATACATGGCATCAAGTAACTCTTTACACATTAAAAACATAACAATCAATTAAATGCAACCTAAAAGTTATTTCTAAATGAAAATGAAAGAGTTTTGATCATACCTTTTGTTGATCAAAGATAAATGTCCAGCCTTCTCCATCATTTATTTCCAAGTCTTGCTTTATTAGATTAAGGAACCAATGCCAAGTTGTCTTGCACGATACATTCACCAGCTTATGTAACAGGGTATATTGGTTGTTGCCATCCCTTTCTAGGACAATTAACAATCATCCTTAATAGGACCTTTCAAGAAAGCCCTATCCATTCTTAAAATATAATTACAAAATGCTAAAGATAGGTATAATATCAGGGATGTTTCTTTTTACTTACAATACCATACTGGTCCCTGAATTAAATTTTTTGATCAGTGGATGGATAATTATGGGATTTGTGGTACTTGGAGGAAGAAGCACATCAAGTATCCTTAACCACGCCAATTTGGATTAAGTCTTCAATCTTGGCAGTTGTAGCTATTGATAAGGATACCAGCTGTATATTTTATATTATTGTAACTAACTGTATCCTAAGATAAGTTTGTATAACTACAAATTCTTGTAAATAAATACTGCACCGAAACACAAAAATAACAAAAAGTTGAATTCCAAAGTTACTAAACAGCTTTATGGTATCAGAGCCAAGAGCCCTACGACATCTGATCTCTTTTCTTTCTTTCGTTTTTCTGTCTTTGTTTTTCTCGTGTTCTTCTGTATTTCACAAAAACAAATGGCCACAGAACAATCTTTAATTTCTGTTACTGCATCAAGTTCTTCTTCTTCCCCCTTTCCTTCTATTCAAATACCAAATATTACACAGTTTCTATTAATCAAGCTTACCTCAGCCAATTATTTGCTGTGGGAGCTTATATTCTGCCTTTGCTCCATGGTTATCGCTTGTCTAGATGTATTGACGGTTCTATCATTGCTCCGCCTCAGAATTTGCCCAATGGTGATTCTAATCCAGCGTTCCTTAATTGGTTTGCTCAAGATCATATTGTTCAGAGTTGTATTAACTGCTCTGTTTCGGAGTCAATTATGCATCAAATTATATGATGCAAAACAGCCAAAGATGCAAGGGACAAGTTGGCTGTGATTTATTCTACTGGTGCTCGGTCATAAGTTTAGCAACTTCGAAAGCAATTGAAACATCTGTCACGTGGGAATGACACTATTGATGATTATATGCATAAAGCTCGTTCTTTGAATGATCAGCTTGGTGCGTTAGACACGTCCATTCCTGAAGAGGCTTTAGTTTGTGATGTCCTTGAGGGACTTGGTCCTGAATATCGTCCCTTTAAACGAGCTATAGAAGCACGTAATTCTCCAGTTAGCTTTGATGAATTATATGCTCTTCTTTTAAGTGAAGAAATTCAAGTCAAGTTTGATTCCATCCAGATTACTTCTACCGTTTGACCGACTACTCATTATAGCAATACAAATCGTGGTGGACGAGGTAATTCTGGACGTGAAGGTTGAAATAGTTGTGGTGGTCGTGGTGGGCAAGGACGTGGTTCTGGACATTTTTGTTCTGGCCGAAGTACATATGGTCCATCCTATGGTCAATCTTATGGAAATTCTTATTCTGGCCGCAGTGCATATGGTCAATCTTCTGGTCTAAATTCAAACGATGGCCTTCTA
>NW_023591287.1:0-19837 GCF_014843425.1 Jatropha curcas | reverse complement strand
ATTCTTAACCTTATAATGAAGGGGAAAAAAATGTCAAAGAGAATAAAAGTTGCTTAGAAAAAGGAATATTTGTTCTGATCATAATTGTGATTTATATAGTGTTATGTCATGTTTTCTGACATCTTCAAAACGGAAGATTAGTTCTGATCATAATTGTAATTTATATAGTGTTATGTGAAATTTATTTCATTTGCAAATGAATTTCATTAAAAAAATTTATTTCATTCTAAATATGTAGCTTTACTAGCTTGTACTTAAAATTCATTAGTTTTAGTAGCTTATACTTCTTTTCAGTCTATAATTCATTTGTGAATCTACCAATTTATGTATAATTTAGTCCAAGCATACCAATTTTGGTATAATTTGTAGAATCCATTTACACTAAACAAGCTCTTAGCATTTTTCCTTTGTTGCTTATATAATATCATGTTTCTGCAACTAATTCTCAATGAAGTCTTGCGTTTTATTTTTTTTTATTGTTTTTTTTTTTTGACAATAAGTCTCGACAGTAAGTCTTGATGGATTATTATTTTTTTTTTTTGAAATTGTCAAATTAGTGTCATTAAAGACTAATTTTTATACACCATAACATAATGCATTTTTAGTTTGATGTAATCAAACATTTGGGAACTTTCTATGCAGCAACTAAAGAAGATTTTAGCAAAGCAGGCTGAGTTGGGAGTTGAAGTTGCAGAAATACCACCACACTACCTGTCAGATTCAGAGAAACAAGTAAAGAAACAAGTAAATGAAAGGGAAAATAATAAGAAGTTTGTGGGCAAGAAGGGTAGATTTCAAAACAAGCATGATAAAAGAGGGAGATATAACAAAATGATCGGTTGGCCAAGCAGCAAAGGTTAACGAACAATGATTCATCATAAATTTCTTCCTTCAACACAAAGATGCCAACACTTTTGCAGAAGCTTCTAAGTGTCCCCTGTCTACGAAGCCGGGTCCTTGAAAGACAATCCAAGCCAAGTGGGAAAGAAGGGAAGGTTAGGAATGGAATTCTTTTCCTTGAAAGACAATTCTTGAAAGACAATTTCCTTTTGTTTTTTGCACAACAAAGGCTTTGTTTTCCAGAAGCAATTATAAGAATGAAATTGCCACTTAGTCTTACCAGTTATCATTCCCTTCATGACAATTACCAGATTTTGCTTCCTTTTATTGCTGTCATTTTTTTGCAATAAATAACATCCTGGCCTTCTTAATTTATTGCAGATTCTCCAATTCTGGTAAAATCACCCTCAACAAGGTACAGGAAACATTCAGGTGTGTAGATTTAATGTGGGAAAATATTGTTCTGTATTTGATTCATCAATAGGGATACATATATATACACATACAAGATACTATAAACCTATTAGGAATCTAACTCCTAATAGAGTTCTATTTATCCTACTAGAGTTCATATTACAACCCTAATTAGAGTTTATTAACAGAGTTCTATTTACAACTAATCCTTAACACTCCCCCTCAAGTTGGATCATAGATATTAATCATGCCTAACTTGTTACAAAGATAGTCAACTCGGGGTCCATTTAGAGCTTTTGTAAAGATATCCCCTAACTGTTCACTTGTTTTAACGTGTCCTGTAGAGATAACACCCTATTGTATCTTTTCATGAATGAAATGACAATCAATCTAGATATGTTTTGTTCGTTCATGGAATACTGGATTTGATGCAATGTGAAGAGCAACTTGATTATCGCACCATAACTTTGCAGGCAAGGATGACTTGAAGCCAATTTCCTCTAACAACTGACGAATCCAAATTAATTCACAAGCAGATTGTGCCATAGCTCGCCAGCACTCGATCATGAGACAACATTTTGTTTCTTGCTCGTCCATGATATCAAGTTTCCACCTACAAAGACACAATATCCTGAAGTTGATCTTCTATCAACCTTCGAACCTGCCCAATCGACCTGCCCACATGCCGCATTCTGAAAGAACATTCACATTCTCAAATGCCTATGATACTGTAAAGTAGCCACACCTGGAGTTACCTTTAGTAGCACATAAATCTGTAGTCCTAAAGCTTCCCAAAATGATTAACAGTAGGAGAGACAGTAAACTTGCCTTAAGACGCTTACAGCAGTAAAACATATCTGGGACGTTGTTACGTAATAATTCCAATTTGCCACTAAACCTTCTATACATCTCGAGGATCATCAAATAGCTCACCACCAATTTGAAGTTGCAAATATTGTGAGTCATTGGAGCATGCATGGCTTGCACCCAACTTTCCAGTTCCTTCAGTAGTCAAGGACATACTTCTTTGATGATAAGAAGATGCCCTCCTTAACCGTAAGATACTTCAATACACCAAAAAATACTATCAACATCCTAAGTTCTTCTTGTCGAAACCTGGGGTTCTAGAGAAATGATTGAAGATGTAGCCGGCTGAATCACTCCCATAATAACAATCATCAACATAATAAAACCACAAGTCAGAATCAAACCAGTCTAGTATTCTGAAGAATACAGGAATGCATCAATACTCTTCTTGCATGCCAAATTGATGTACTCACTCATTGCAAAATTCTACCCAAACAAGCTCGAGACTCTGTTTAGGCCATAAAGGAGATTTTCGAAAGTTTACACACTTTACCCGACTCCCCTGACACCAAAGCCTGGTGGTTGCTCCATTGTAAATTCCTCCTGAAAGTCCCCATGAAGAAAGGCATCTAACAGTCCAGCTGATGTAAAGGCCAGTCACAAGTTAAGCTGCTTAATGAAATAATAAGAATGAACAAAAGACAATTGGTAACAGCGAGAAAAAGTATCAGGAATAATCAACCATTAGACTGAGAATAAGCCCTTGAACTAAATCGCAGCCTTGAGACGAGCAACAGTCCATGCTAGATTACCTTTACGGTGTGGAAAAACCCACTTACAACCAAAGCTTTTCTTACCTGCTGGTGAGAGGCCAACAAAGACCTTAATTACCATTAGTACAAGGCAGCCATCTCATCTTTTCATTGCTGCACACCAAACCAGAGATGGGAACAAAGCTTGATACTTATTTTTAGAATAGATGAGCTAAGGTACTTACAAACAACGAGTGATGAAGAAGAAAGATTGATCACTAACTAACAAAGATGGAAATAGGGTAGGTACACTTGCGTATTACCTTTTCGAAGAGCAATGGGGGAAGGTCTACTAGGGATGGATGGCACAGGCTCAGGTTGAGTGGATGAGAACCGGAATCTTTTGTTGAAAAACGCAGGGAGAAGTGATTCAAGAGTGGTCTCCTGTAACAAAAACTGTTCTAAACTAAGGCGTGTAATGTTGTGCAGAAGCCCGGATAGGAGCAAGAGCTAAGTCAGGAATACTCTGACAGAGGAGCAGTAGAGTTATAACTTGCTGATAGCATAGACTAAAAGGGTCATCATTCCATACCCCTCACTCTATCTATTGAAGAAGGAAAAATGGAGCATTCTAAAAAAAAATGTGACATTTCTGTTTAGAAAATCGATAACGTCCTAAACGGACGAGAGAAACAACGATACGCCTTTTTGACTGCAGAATACCAAGGAAAACACAATGTAAGGACTTTGATCTAATTTGGAAATGGCACGAAACATCAACGAACAAAAACAAGTACAACCAAAAATACGATTACAATGACGAGGAATAGAAGTTTAGAAGCAACAACAAAGACATTATAAGGAATTGCACATTAAGCACGAGAAGGCATGCGATTAATCAAAAAAACATGCAGTAGAGACATAGCCCAAAAAATGTTAGGGACCTTCAATTTGGAAATTAAAGTGCCCTAACAACCTTCAAGAAGATGTCGATCTTTCTTCTTTGCAACCCTATTTTGAGGCAGTATCAACACAAGATGTTTTAATGGGATATACCATTTTAGTGACAATATAAAGATTGGAAGGAACTAGATAGGTATTCTTAGCATTATCACTGTTGGCAATAGCGAACAAAAGATAAATTGAGTTTTAATTTATAGCACATTGAGTTTTAATTTCAGCACAAAAAGAACAAAAAATAGAGAATATCTCAGAACGAGTTTTCATTAAAAATAACCAAGTAACACGAGAATAATCATCCACAAAAGTTACAAATACCGAAAGCCAGTTTTAGAAATAAAAGGACATGGACCCCAAACATCAGAATGAACTAACTCATAAAGGGATGAAACCCATTTATTGACTCGAGGAACTAGAGGTAAACGATGATGTTTGGCAAATTGACAAGATTCACATTCTAAACTTGATAAAGACTGAAACTGCGGACACAACTTCTTTAAAGTAGACAATGACGGATGCAAACGAGCAATGAACCTCATATGAGTGAGAATTAGAGCACCAGCACAAGCCTAGGAGATTATCTGAAACTGTTCATCCAGAGAGATAAAGCCACCAGATCACGTCCATTCTACCAATAATCCGCTTCGTCAAAAGGATCCTGAAACACACACACACAATATGTAGGATAAAATTTGACACAACAATTCAGCATACGAGTAATTTTGCTAACAGATAATAGATTAAATGAAAAACGAGGCAAACAAAAACTAGAAGACAATGGAAGAGATGGAAGCCAATTCGGTATATTTTGCAACAGCCTGCTCTGGGAGAAAAGAGGTAATTAAGGAGTTATTGATTGAGAAGTTACACATTAAACGTTTCATGTTTTACTAATAAATCTGAGCAGCAGCAAACAAACTGGTACATCTAGATATATGCATCAGAGAAAATATATAGACAGCAATCAAATTATTGTAATTACATGATTTGTTATTTTTGGTGTGAAATTCAGGCCTTTTGAATATGTGAGTAGTTGGCTAAGGAGCTGGAGAATACATTTGGAAGAGAAAAGGACTTCAGCAACAGTCAAGAAAGAAGTTCAACTGAAGAGGAATTAAGCTAAAGGACATCAAGTTTACATGTAACACCTATTGTAAACACCTAACCACTTCATTACTTGTATGAACGAATTTAAGACTACGTGGACCTGATCCTCCCTTTTTTAATTAAAAAAATTGGGGGTACGTAGGCAAGCTTTCTGGAGTGCGCGTTTCCAAATTATTAATTTCCTTCAAAAAATGGAATAGGGTTATGGCAATGAGATGGCAGTAATATGTCGCCACTAATACTGCAGAACAAGCCAGGGAAAAGAAAAAAGGTAATTTCTGCTTAAAATTATTTGTCCTTGTTAGTGAAAAAAGTTTTTATAATTTAAACCTCTACATTTGTCATTTACTTTAAAAAGCAAGATGCAGTTGACTTTTATACTTGACAATTATCTTTGCTTGTATTTTTAGGCAGGCACAATAATGGCCTTTAAACCGTGATCAGGGGTAGCTTGAAGATTGTAAAAGTTCTTATTCAATTTTAGCTTGTAAAATCAATTCTCTAAAGAAGTAATTGGCAGGTATCTTTTCAATCTGGGAAACAAAGAGTTTATTGGATTGCAACGTGTTCTCTTCTCGCCAAAAATTGAATGGCAACGTCTCATCTTTTGGGATGATGAAGTTGCAGAAATACCAACCACACTACCTGTCAGATCGAGAAACAAGTAAATGAAAGGGAAAATAATAAGAGGTTTGTGGGCAAGAAGGGCTAATTTCAAAAGAAGCATATACAAAGAGTTGCAATTTCTTAGATCATTTATATGTGTGTGTTGATATTTTAGTTAGCCGTTGATCCTAAAGTGTTAAGTGTGATGAGTAGTATAATTCATTATAGACTTAATCCGAAAAAAGATTTTATTAAAGAATGTTTTTCATTCTAAGCTCAAATTAAGTATTTCGAATGAAGATATATTGAGATTTTTATCCAAGCTTCGTTGATAAGATAAAAAGGGTTAAGCTTGCACATAAAACGTAATAGAATACATGCAATGTTACGTTGAAGATCATTCATAAACATGCCTTGCTGCTCCGATCATCTTTCGTTCCAGTTTCTTCTCAAAAAACAGCATTCTTGTAAACAACACAACCACCAAGACCATAATTACACTAGTAAACTGATATCCGTAATGGGAATTCGTTCATTATGTAGCAACTCAAGCTGCACACCCTAAAAATGACAATTGCAATTGGAACGCATAATTTTCTCGCCAAACCACGTATGCAACTTCTTTCACAATTTTCTTTAGCGATTTTCATAGTGGAACTTATTTAGATTTGTTGGTTTGAACTAGAATTATAATGATTTCGGAGAAGAGAAAACCAGCCAACTCATAAGTTTTGGTTTAAATTACAGAAAATTTTATACATGTATATAGATAGATCAAATTGATTGTCTTTAAGACATCATTTATTATCCAAGTTAGATTATAAATGCGTACAAAGAAAAGATTTTACAATATATGCTTTTGGCAAAAAAAGTTAGGAGGAAATTAATATCGATAGGATTATTTTATAGTTTTTTAATATAAGATTTTTATTTAGGAATTTTAGTAAGTTTTTTAATTACTTAATTTAGTTTTATTAGTTTTATTTTTATATTTTATATTAAAGCTCGCCCTTACAATCACCACAATCTCGCTGTGATCTTGAGGAAGTTTTGTAGCAATTTTTATTAGATAAACCTAGCAAAATGCCAAGAAAGAGTGTACTAAGCAAAAAGACTGGACACGCCTTGGGGTGTTATCGAGCACCGTGCTGCAGCCTGGTGTGCAGATTAAATTCAAACTGAGTTCAGAGGAGGTCAATGTTCTAGGCATACGCTCTCTCAGTCAAGTGCCCGAGAAGCAGGCCTGCTGCTTTAAGAAGCTGTCGATTCCCTAAGCGTGTTCACCCCGTCACGGTACCGTGGTGTGCAACCACCTTGCGGACTCAGGAGCCACGCACGCCCAAACCATGCCAGGATAGTGGCCCGTGGGTAAAGACCAGATTTTGCATTTGGCGCAAAGAAACGTGTCAGGTTCTAGACTGCTGCAGCTTGCATGTGGGACCCTCACGAAATCACTTTCTACGTGTCCAAGCAAGCTTAAAATCTATTTCAACACTAGAAAAATCTTAATTTTTGCCAAGAAATTAACAATAGCCTAATCAGTCTCCTACCTCTAAACGACTTTTTGTTCCTCAGGCATTAAACAATTCTATTTTCTTAAACGAAGTCGGGAGTTCCTCTCAAACGAAGTTTAATATAAAAGAGAGAAATTTAGCTAAAATTGAGTGTTTGGTCTTCTTGAAAAATCTCTGATTTATATCTTGTAATGCTCTAGTTAGTTTTCTTTTCTATATAGACTTCAAGTGCTCAAGATTTGTGTCGAGATCAAGGGAAAGGCGCCAAGCCCATTTGGTTGACATAGTTTTTATTTCTAAACACCTCTTTTTGTTATTATTCTTTTATGGATTATTTTACAAGCTTTAACTAAAAGTATTTATTTAATTACTATGTCGAACTAAAACTTCTCATACCAGAGATTTGATGTAGCTTACTTTCTATTCCCAATTTTATCAAATAAGATTTGCTTTTCTTTATTCAAAAATATAATTTATTATTTGTCACTTAATGCTTCCAAGCAGAGTCTCTCCCCTGAATTGATGTGGTATTTCATAATCGCTATCGAAAGAAGATTTTTTGATATGGAAAAAAGTAATAAATGTACATTGAGAATAAGTAGCTTGATGCGGAAGCTATATCGTTTGACTCAGTGGCGGGTTTTCATAGCTTAATCGACCTTAGGTTATGAATTCATAAATAAAACCATAAAATTAACTCGATTTAATTTTATGTTTGATGCACTATTGGAAGATAGGTAATTAAGACCGTAAAATAACTAATAAATTAATCGAGATAGCTTTTGTTAGTGTGATATTTAGGGTTGTTTCGTACTTGAACAATATTAAAATTGATTATGAAACTAGAGTGAATTAAATTGGATAGAATTAAGTGAAGTCAAAATCCTTAGGGTTTTTTATATCAAGTGATATCTCTTTTCACTTAATATTCTTGTCTTGAATTTCTTATTCATTGTTTTATTAGTTTTCATCCATTTCTCCTTTTTATCGTTTAAATAAATAGTAGGTCTAATCACAATTTGGTACTTAGTTATTATAATTTTTTGGACGATACTTTACTCCAACTCTTTGATTACTTGGTTGCGGGTTTCATACACTTACGAAATAACCTATATTAATATATATAAAAAAAATGGATCCTAGAGTTAGAAGAGAGCCTATGTTTAGATCACTAGAAGTTATTAGTGGCGAGTTCTAACTAAGAACCCAAAATCCAGATTGGAGAATTAGCAATTCTACATTACTAAATTACAACATTTTAACAATTTAACAGTTGACTCAAAGTTAAGTACTGCACTTTGACTTAGTACGCAATGAATAGCTGCGATGGTTTTCAGTTACTCTCTGAAATTGGCCTTTTTGCCGCTTTAAGACTATCAATAATTGGACTTATTAAATCTCTCTCTCATTCTAGCTAAGGAGGAGAGAACGCGCACTATTCCCAGTCTAAAGGGAAGCAAAGAAATTTTTATCCTCGTCTCACAAAAGTCAAGAAACTAATTTTTTTAATATATTTATTGAATTTTTTTTAAAAAAAAACTTTTAGAGGCTTGGGGGCCCAATATTCCCCTCTCTCTGCCTTGATGCCCTTTATTAAGCTGCTATTTATAGGTTCAAGCAACTGTCTAATAGGGCAATTTATATTATATAGAGTGATTATCAAATTTCCTTTATGATTTTCTTCTTATATTCCATGTCGAAAGTGGATAAAAAAAAGAAAATCAATAAGATAATAATAAAAAAACTAATTATTTTTTTTTAAGCCATGGGAGTCCTATGCCCCTCCAAGCTCTCTCCATCTCCATCAGTGACGTGACACCTATTTTGGCCTTATGTGATCCTAATATCGTGAACTGCAAATCACCATGCTCCTTCATAAAGAAATGATGTTTAATTGTTATGGCTTCACGGGATTGTGCTACCATGACCCTTGCACCTTGTATTTATTAACACGATCTAATTACGTCTTAAAATTAATAGACCACTAAATTTGACTTTTTAATAATTGTAAAAGTGTGGCAATTTCCTTCAGAGGCCAGTAAATAATACACTAATCCTGTTCAGATTTAAATTAATAGTATTAGGTTATTAGCAATCCTAACAAAAATTGATAATTAACGGTAAAACACAGTTTTTACTCCAAAAATAAATCGAAACTTGCGAATGTAAATCCTTATCAGAACAGTTATCACATTCTTATTTACCCTTCTTCATCGACCTTCACCTTCCTTGATGTTTTTGGTTTGACTTGTAGTTCCGTATTTTAATTTCGTTTTTTCCTTTTTTAGCTTCCAATAACTCTACCCCATAAAAATAATAAAAAAAATATAAAAAAAAAAAAAAAGTTGAGAAGAGTTAATGGTTAGAAAGTCTTTCCAATATCTATCGCATATTGCGACTTTTTTTTGGACACTATAATAATAATGAATTCACTCTCCCGATTTTTTCCTTAAGTGTATACTTAAATAGAGGAGTAATTATTATTGCTGATCGAGATAATGAGTATGCTTTTTATCCCTCTCCTTTTTTCTTCTCTTTAAAATATTTGAGCGAACTGCGGAAAATCATAAAACTATATTTTAAGTCTTGTAGACTTCTCAACTTATGTATGTTTTCATCAGAGAAATGCAAGATTTAAGCAGATTATTTATAACCTACTCCTACACTCTTTTTTTTTCGATGAGAATTAAGATCTAATAGTTTCGGTTGAAAGTAATGTAATGTACATGTAATGTAATTCAGAATTATGTAATGCCCAATGAAAACATGATATTGGAAATGGAATGTTTAATTAACGATTTTCACTTTACTTACATTTTGGGTTATTTAATAATTGAGATAATAAGTTATCGAAACTGTATACAATATTCCAGTTTTTATATGTTCATTTGACGTATAATGATACATGTACACTATAATTTAAACAACTAACCCACTACCACTCACACCATTTACCACCGATCTTAAGGCACCACACCACCAGCCACCATTCACAATCCACTAAACCATCACACCACCATTTGCTCCACCACCGCTGCAACCGCCGCCACTGCCACCGCACCAATCATTATTAATACACAAATACCACAATATTATTTGAACCTACAAATACTATCTTATTATATTAAGCCTATCTACAAGATCATTAGATTTATACATTATATTTGAATTAAAAAATTTAACACAAGAAGGTTAGTACCTCGAAAGGAGAAAAAGATTATGTAATTTATCGGATGATCATTTTGTCCACATCCGGTCCAATTTGAGTAAAAATTTTTTTAACCGAAATAAAATTAATCCTATATATTTTTATTAAAGACAAATATTAACCGGAATTTAACGCCAAATTAATTTTTTAACCCGGCATTAACCAAACCCTTTTGGTTGAATTAATTTTTTTGTTCCTTATGTTAGAGACTCATAACCCATCCATCTTATAGAGAGATAAATAAAAAACTTAATTAAAACTGAGAACCCGCGATATTTGATTTAACTGACTAAGATTGATTATGATTACCCTGCGCAAACCTAAAAATTAGACCGAAGTTATTAATTATTACTAATGCAAACATAAGAGACTGAGATATTTTCGTAATTTTTAATTTTATTCGTCTACTTAACCAAACAATGTTATTTTTGAAGAAGGTTGTGTATTAATATTGTTGATGCTCAAGGTTCTCTGCTTTAAATTCAAGTTTTTAACTGACTCTATCGAAGACAATTTTACTTTTTTCTTTAGATCGAACTTTTTAACAAAACCATTTAGACTTTCACCAATTCACCAAATTGGCCCAAAATTAACCGAATTTAATCCGAATTAACTGAATGACCCGAACATCCGTATGCTTCACCCTAATGTAATATAACAACAATAAAAGTTATATTTAAGTCCCATTAGAAATTAACCCTTTTCTTTTCCCTTCATATTATTTTCCATTGAAGTAATTAAATCACAATATAACAATTAATGAGTATCTTTAATCATTTTAGTTTCTTCCATTCTGTATTTGCTTTCTATTCTGTTAAATATATAAAATAATAAATATAATTTTTTATTCATGCTGTTGCCTATTAAACACAGAACTTATAATTCTTAACCTTAGGCACGTTGCGCTGTTGCTGGATGTTCGGTTAGAGTGATTTGGCGGTGGTCTTGGTTAGACAGCAACACAAAGTGATGGTTGTGTGGGCTCTGAATCTGATGGTGGGGCTAAAAAAAGCCTGCCTGGTGTGTGTGATGATGGTGGTCGCCCGGTTGGTCGATTGATGTGCGTTAAAAGCTTCAACTCTGGTGATCACAATGGTTCGAGTGGTAGGTGGTGACTTGGCGATCGGTTAGTGAGGTATAGAGGTGTTCGAGGCAGACAATGTCGATGCTGCGGTGGTAGTTTGGTGAGGGTTAGGTCGGCTGAATGTGTGGGTATGCGAGCTTAGTAAGTGGTGGTTAAGGTTGAGAGGAGCAATTGGTGGTTGAGTAGATGAGCAGTGGATGGTGGTGGTGGATGGTGATGGTGGTCTGAAATTGGTGGTTGAGGCTGGTGGTGATTGAGACGAGAGGCGTGGGGAGCAATATGGGTAAGTCGGCTTGGTCGGAGAGTTAATCTAGTGATTGGGATGGTGGTGATGTGTGGAGAAGCGTGGGTTGGTGCCGAGCTAGGTTGGTGAGGTTGAGCTGGAGAAGCGAATGGGTGAGTTGGGAGGTGGTTGCGTGTGACCCGTGGTGGCGATGAGGGTGGGTGAGTGATTGTGGCCTAGGATTCATTCCCATTTTCGTTAAAATCATTATGCAAAACAAAAGAACAAACATTTTTTTATTTGCAGCGGCCTTGGATAGCACTATATTTTTTTGGACATTTCTTCCAAATTCTTTGTCTTTATACTCTATCTTGGGTATATTCATAACAGGGGTAAAAGAAATTTTCCATGAATTCATGACTTGTAGCCTTCTAGGTTTCTTGGAAGGATTTGTGATGGGACTTATAAGTCATTGAATCAAAGGCGGGCGCACTTTAAATATTGTAAACCATACTCTCAAACAATTACATAGAGCAGGATGCTTATTTGCACTCTGGCTGATTTTCGCAATCTCACGTGAAGTTCACTGTGATTCTCCAGAACTCTGTTGCTTACGCCATTATTGAGCTTAAGCCCCTCCTAGTAGTTCTAGAGTCTTCCCTAAGCTGCCATAAGGGTCCCAACATGATTCCATTGCCCCTCCCATTAACCTTCCTTTGTTGCCACCCAGCTCAGAGTTACCCTCTAGAACAGAAGAAAAGTGTTTACTTTAAAAATCGAGAAAAAAGGCCAAATAATGCACAACTAAGAGCTTGGATTAACCTCTAGCAAGAGGCAGTCGCGCTACTGCACAACCCATAAACTAATACCATTCATAACTGACAGGCTTAAAATTGAACGATGGATAAGGCAAAATTTGATTGCTTTATATAAACGCAATAGTATGAGAGTCTTAAGGCATAATTCACATAATGATCATGAAATTAACTTTGGATTCCAGCGTATATCGAATCGTGATTCTGTTATGGTGCATTCTGTTAACCGACCCCGCCTTTCCACTGGGCCCGCGATTCTTGGCACTAGGGCCCCAAAGGTACAGCCAAAAGGCACCCAAACAGCCCCTTTCATGCTAATGGACTTGATTCACCATCAACTTTGTATAAAAGGATATTCCGTCCAATCTATTAGTCGTGTATATATGAATTTCTACCCATTAGCCATTATATCCCCATCGCCAGGTATGTAAGCCTCCATAATTCATATTAATAGTTTGCGCTTGACCTATAATCATGATAAGCACATGTGTTACTACCACTCATATTTTATAGATCCGGCCCAAATTTATATGACCCATATGACTTATAATTATGGGCCTTCCATATAAATTTATCTATCAGGCGCCTTATAATTAATATCACAGTACTGAGAATACCATTATCATCTCTCAATTAGCTGTGGAGGGTCTGTATTATCTATAACTGTAGAACATAAATCGAACATGGTACACGACTTTTCTCATGTACTACAGTGTGCGTCCTCCAATCTCCTCGTGCGCACAATGGTTATTCGCCTCTATTCCCCAAGCTCATCCCAGACGCCTCTCTGGAGTGAGAGCTTTTGTAAGATACATATAGAATAGTAACTCTCATTCTGCGTGCTTAAACTCCGAGCGAATGTACAAGGCGCTATCACTCCCTGAACTATATAGTGTAACACCCATAACCAGGGAACAGTGCGTCTCCTCATCAAGTATAACACAATTAATCTCGATTCGCATGAGAGTGCATATTTCTGATCGACCAGCCGAGCTCATATTACTCCATAAGAAAGATACGATTATATGGCTCATCAGCGAATCAGCTACGATCACAAGATGTTCATAACAAACGACACTCACATTATATAACAATACTTCGCATAATACCACAATCATGCTGGAAATTGGTGCCAGTGCTGTTCCACCGAAAACCCTTTTGATGAGTTCATCCTCCCATATAGCCCATCTCCCTCTCTCAGCGCCATAGTAACGTGTTCTGGCCAGTGGACGTGTTCCGACCCCTCCATTACATTGAACCCGACCGGTCTAATCGCCTCACTTTGACCAAGCTATTCTCATCGTTTTTCCCAATGTAACAGCACTGATATTTGTTCTTTAAGTGTTCCGTAATAGTAGATTCTACCGGTCTGTGAAAATCCCAAGTATCAATACGGGTCGCTGGTGGAATGTACCCTTATTTTTCAGTCGAAAAAATCTTACTATGCTTTGATATAATATTTTAATTTACTATTTCTTGCGAGCATGTTTGCATGATTTAGGTGGTTAGAAATTATTTATTATGAATAAATATTTTGGAACAGTCTTATGGTATAAATGCATAAATATTTCAGATTGTGGTATATTAGGGAATAAATGAGGAATTATTGTCTAAAGTAGGAGTTCATCTTCAATTAATTGGTGGAGTTTAATAGAGCAAGTAAAGAACGAGATTTATTTTGTAGAGAATATTTAGAGCCATTGGAATGAGAATTACCTTAAGGACTATTAATCTTATCCACACATTTGACAATTGAAATTCTGGAAGGTCAAATTTGACTTTGGCACTTTTAAAGGTGAGAGACGCATACAGACAAACTTTTTTGTTTTCTTTCTCTTCTTTCTCCAACGCCATTTCCATCTATTCTTCCTTCTTCTTTATTCTTCATTTTTTCTTTCCTACCCAAATTTTACTCCATACCCAAACTAACCTAATTAAACCCATAATTAGTTAGCTTTAATCTTAAGAATTTAAGAAGCTAGAAGTTGATGATTTTGTATGATATTTAAAAAGCAAAGAGAAGTGAATGTTACACATTGAGCCAAGATAAGGTTGTTGTTTTTGAGTTTTGTGGAATCTGTATAAAGTGAAAATTTCATGGATTTAATACATGTAAATTGATGCCATTAAATCCATGCTCCAACCGCTCAATTATATCTTTTGTGTGTTCCAAGAGTCTTTGCGTTGTATATGTTAAGATTTTTCATGTTTGAAAGAGGTTGGAGACCATCCTCCAACACGGGGGAAAGAGAAAAGGCACAAGGAGATAAGAGGAGCTTCCCAACAGCTTATATTGTAGCTGCTTAAATAATGGTTAGTGCAATCATATTTCAACCATTGTGCTTATGTTGTTTTTTCATAGTTAGTGTTTTGGAATAATAATCTATCATAACTTGGTTATTTTTTTGGTTGAAAATTGATGAAGATTTTAATTAGAATGTAGTCATTGACCGTAGTAATGGAACCTCATCTTATGTTAGCACGTTATCTCTTCACTTCTCTCAATATATGTTTTAATTTCTCGACATCTTCATTGTAAAATCGCTATCTGTTATCCTCTACTCTTTCTCCACGAGCTTCTCCAAAACATTATTACATGGACTCGCTCTAATTTTCCAAATAATCTGTTTAGCTCAAGACTTATTGAAAAACTACCCCGACATACCTGGTTCTGTTATGATGTCTTAACTGTATATCCGAAATTATTGTCCATTTTGACCACTCAAAATTGGCAGAAAAATTAATGTCTTAGTTCTATCATAAAAGACTTAATAGCTATTACTTCTTATCTTTCCAACCATCCTCTATCGTGTCCCAAAATATGGAGATACATATCTCAACCTTTATGGCCTGAAAGAACCCAATACCTGACACATCTGTTGTGTCCGAGGACACCATGCCAATTACTATAATTGATTGCCCATTTTGACCCAACCCTATAATGGACCAAATTAACGTTCCCTGATATTGTCTTCATAAATACACAGTTAGTTTGCGCTGGCGTCTCGTGTGCGAGAATCCCTTCGTCGTTGGTTCGATATATTGAGTGCTCTGGTGAGTAGGAAGATTATAAATCTATTGGACTTGTTACTTCGAAACTCTAACTACTCATGCCTAGTATGCTACTCATTTGGTTTGGCCTACACTACATCATGTGACTCCTAAGCGGCCTTAGTCTGGTAGCCCCCTTTTCTAAAATTGAAAAAATTTTGTTCTAGGATATGTGCAAACTGAATGGAAGACAATATAAATGTCATGCCCAATTTGGGAGACCGAATTAGCTACCTTGAAACTTAGTGTGTTCATTATTCATGCCCCTGTTCCAATAGTGGTCAAGTAGAGATGTAAAGATTGTGAAAAGTCTTATGATAAATCTCATTAGCTTATCCTCTTAAGTTATACTCATACTATGTGTAAAGGTGTTTATGAGTAAAATTTGTGACAACACCTCGATCTATAGGTAATCAAAAGAAAGGTTATGGACCATGAAATATGACTGATGGAAAGGAATGGAATGTGAATTGGTGCGTACATAAACCATATGGATTAAAATATAATCGCTATGAATGTGAGATATGAATAATATTCGTCATGTTAGCAGACTATAGAATCATATGCCTAGGGTTATTATCAAGCCCTTTATACTTTCCTACAAAGGCGCATCACTGCATTTAATTTTGTGTGATGGTCGGTGGTACATAGTGCACCGATTCCGAATGTGGCATGGATCGGATAGGCTCGCATTCACTACGTGTCGATATATAAATAATCACTATCCATTCTCTCTCTATCTGCGGGGATGGCGCTAATCTATATATTCCTATAATTCATAATCTTATTGTTATTCTGCCTGAGAGTATGGGCTTACACGAAAAATGATATTATATTGTTGCGTATAATAAGGAACTGAAAGACATTATTTTAGTAAAAAACCCATTTGCTTCAATAATGAATAAAATAAACTGCGATCAAGGAGTAAATAACAGTTGCCTTGAGTCGCTATATTTAATATGTTTAGAATTAATATGTGGTGTAAAATAGCACCAACTGAGCTTTCACACTAATCACTCACAATGTGCCTATGAGTAACTTTCGAGCGCAAGATGTGGACGGTAGCAGCGAGTGGGTTGCATTGTTCTCTAATGTATTAGAGGACACCAGTAGAGAAGTAGAACGTCACTGATTCTTTGCTATAGTGTTTAGATGATATTTAAAAATATTGGTGGATTTGGCTTGTGATATAAAATATATGTGTATAACGGTTGGAATAGATATTGTCTATAGTATCTATAGATTAATGTATTTATTAAGAGGGAATAAATAACATTCATATTATATTTACTGTATCTGATGATTATAAATTCCTTGAAAAATGTGTTTTCGAATCTCTATGCAGTATGTTGATGGATATTTAGAAGTGACTTGTGGTATGTTGTAATTGAACTTGGAGTTTCTCTGGGGGTTTGTGGCAAAATTGCGATTGAGTAGTATTTTCTTGCTGCTTGGCAAGTTTTGTATTAGGGGAAACTTCTGCGAAATTTTCGTAGAAATATCTTCACTTACAGACATATTTTGAAAAAAAAAAAACAGATTTTAGATTACTTCGTGCCCCATAGAAATTAAACCACTTTTCATAAACATTTGTTGAATCTAAGCTTTCTAAGTGACATTAAGAGGGCATGTTCTCCGGCATTGATTGTGGCATCCACCGTCTGGTTCTCCGGGATTGGTCGGGCGTGTGTTATCAATCCATTCTCTCCTTCTATTTTGTATACAATAGGGGGTCCTCCCTATTGGTTTCCCCATATCATCCATATTCATATCATCAAGTGCACACTGGAGGGCGCCGATCTTCCTCATACCTCCAACCACATAATTTGGAAGAATCTTAGCATGGCCAAAATAAATATTCATCCACGTACATCAATATGCTGGCAATGAATTTCCTTGCTGATTAGATAAATAATAAGAGAGTGTCAGCTTTTGACTGTTTAAACTCAATATTGTGATCATGAGCAGCTTAGAACAACTTAGCAAATAACCTAATTTATCAGCGAGGACTTGTTTTAAGCCATGCAGGATGCGAAGATGACAAATCTTCTTACTCATCACATAAATTATCATATGGTGGTTGTGCATGATACAGTATTCCTCGTTGCGATCCATCAACCATGATATAAATCAGCATTAGGACACCTAATCTTGATGTGAATGCCATTCCCGATGATCGAACTTCAGATGCAAAGCCAACAAACGGACAGTTGTGAGTTTGACAAAACTAGAACGAAATAGTTTCATGCTCTCCTCTTCAACTTAGGTGCAGCCTTTGCAACAAGACGTTTATAACGTTTATTATTGGATCGCATCAGAATGTACTTGATTTATATGTAGATCCATTGACACCCCGATATCCTTTTATCAACTGGAAGATGCTCACAAGGGTATCCATGTATGTTTTTGTTTCAAGGCTTTCACAACATCATTTTTCAGTGTGCTTTCTTCTCCATTGATCATATTGCACTGCTTTGGTGATAATGCATGTGAGGCTCTATGATTGTGTATAATGGATTTGTAAAGGATAACCTCATTCTGATGCGTGAGAAATTTTTGAAATTAAGTAACATAATTAGACAAAAGGATATGTTGGACTGTATCAATGTCAAGCTGAGAGTTGGATGAACTCTGAAGAAGAGCCTTTTTTTCTTTAATTCTTCTTATTTGTTTGCCTACATTCTTCAAATGTCCCCTCAAGGTCACAAAAATTAGCTTTCAAATACAAAACTTTGTTAAGCCTTAGAAATAGACTAGAATGCCCAAAAACTAAGGCTTATTATTCCAATTAGGAACATAACACCTCCTTAGTTTGCTTAGAATCTGCATTTTCCAGTAGATATACTGTAATGAAACAATTAAAGTGATAGCACATCCCAAATTAAAACTTTTACACCTAAATCTTTAGAAAACTCTAATAACATATACAGAGTCAGTGCTCTAGTGTTTCATCTAAGTTCTTTACATCATTATTCAAATATGCATATTATTTTCATAAATACCATCTGGAAAAAAACATGACATATTTTTTATCCAAAAATATGCATAAGAAACAATCACAAATAATACATATTGGTATTAAAACGGGTTTCGTGACTACATAAGAGAAAAAAGAATGAAAACATGATAGTTTTTTTAAAGAAAGATTATTATAATCTGTGTGGTACCGTGACGTATGTTTTAACAGCCAAGTGTCGCCCAAACTATAGACATGTCCCTGGCTATATAAAAGACAACCATCTTATTTGTTGTCTTGTAGTACGTGTTCCTTCGAGAAGTCAAACCCCTATCCTTAAAAGAGTAAGACGTCAAATATTTTGTAGTTCTCCACTAAGTTAGTGCTATTTAATCTCATATTGTTTTGTGCTAGTTCTAATGAGTTATATATTTCATATTATGAGTGGTAACATAAGTATGAATATGATAAGTTATAATTTAATATCTAATTTGATGCATTTTTCTGCACATTAATCTCTCAAACTAAAATTGGCAATATATACAATATAAATATATTTTATTTTGAGTGGCTGTCATGAGGTGTAATACATCATTTTTCCAAAAATTACTTGTATCCATATATGTATGTGCCCAATCCTTATCCTCAGCTATTAACTTACTAGGAATAAAAGTATACACAAAAAAACACTCCATGTATTACTAGTTACCAAGCAGATAACATAATTCTCTCGTTATCAACTGTGCTCTTTCTTATTGATAATATATGGGCATATCTGCATATTACTGTTTAAAACGTTAGTTAATAGTACGTTCATATATAGTGGTTTATAAAAGGTAAAAAAATATAGATTAACGAAAAAAAACTCCTCCAAAAATAAGAAAGTGTTTAGATTAATGAAACCAACTAAATCATACATACAGCTCATCATTTTGCTACCATAATCATTTAATTAATAATTCTCTAAAACGATGTGTAAAGATTAAAGTAGTTAAGTTTTCGTGTAAAGTCCATCTCTCACCCTCCACATCAGAAAAGCTATACAATAGTTATGTAGACTCCACACCAGAGTGCATTTGTTTTATTTAATTTAAAAAAAAAAAAAATTTTGCTCTATTAATACACAAATATCAAATGGCCACAAATCATCCCTTGCTTTGTAATTAAGGTAATGATGCTATTGGAATTGGCCCGCTTAATGAGGTAAGCTGTGCTATAAAGGAGATTCATGGATGAAAAATAGGTTAGGAGGAACACATTCACAAGTTGCTCTGCGTGTTAGGACCAAAAATGGCAAAAGAAATACCTAGTCATCTCCATTTACTATCCCAGACTATGTCATTCTTCATCTTATAACTCTACATTTGGCTACATATAGTCATGAATCGAGCGAGAGGAGGAAGTCATGAAAACTGCCGGAAACTGGGGGACCAAAAATTTACCTGAAATATTTTTTCCCTCCAAAAATAATTGAGTACAATCCCTTTAAAAAATACCCTA
>NW_023591286.1:0-28191 GCF_014843425.1 Jatropha curcas | reverse complement strand
AGAGAGGATCTCCGAATGGACCAAATAGAAAGCCCGAGCAGTCAGCTTTAAAGGCAATTGGATAAACGGTTTTTGGCTTTTGCTGTTTTGTTTTACCCTATAAGGGCGGAGCTTGAGGAAAAACTTTATCCCCCACTTGAGAATTGAAATAGCTCTCCTGTGGCCGATTGACATACTTTAACCAAATGAACTTGCTGAGATCGGTAGCAAATTGGGGTTGCCGGAGTTTTGACCGAAAAGTATCTTACAAATCTCTATTTTTTGGCAAAAATTGTTTTGTTGAAAATAATGCCATATATATATATTCCCCCTCCGGGCAAAATAAATGTTTGTAAAAGTGGTAAGGTTGGGGGTCTTTCCATAAAACAACCTCAAAAATGGGCGCCTTTCTTAAGTTTGCACTATGGAATAAATTTTACGTTTATTACCAATATTCTGGGCCCATGCCCAGCCATTTTTAGCCCATTTTTTCTAGGCCCTGTTCGGAGGAAGAAAACACCGTAGGTAGCATTCCATGATGGCTTCTATTTATATTATATAGTCGGGTTTTTTGCCCCCGTCAGTTTGGGGTGGGTAAGATGCTAAAAGAAAAGGTTAGAACCCTTGGAGCTTTAAATAACTCCTGTCCAAAAATAGAGCCTGAGGAAGATCGGATCTCGGTAGTTTTTTTTCGGTATGCCATGGGTAGAACGGACAACCTCTTTTGTGAAAAATTCAGCCACCTTAGTTGGCTGTAAAAGGATGTTTCAAGGCAATGAAATGGGATATTTGAGGGATATACCACTAGTATGCAATACAAGCTCTTTTGATTTTGGAAAGCTTCGGATATGAAAATAGTATTACTTCCAATTTGGAGGGGAAAATGGGTAACGCGTTTGCAGTAAACCTCCCGGGGATTTAGCCTCGTATTTTTTTGGGTTTGACAAAACCCAACAAAACTGCCACAAATTCCTTGATTGCGTCCATCATCTTGGGCCAATAAAAAGTTTTCAGCAATTCCTCTTGTAAGGTTCTAAGTGCAACCGGAGTGACACCGCCAATAAAAGTGGAAAATGGAATTCATTGATGAGCTTTGGGGGTATCCACTTAGAAGAGGAAATGAAAGAACTAACCTTCCTCTTGTAGAAGAGATCGGCCCTGGATGGAGAAGAGTAAATGGTGGGTTGAACTTGATGGCTGGGATTGTTTAAAGGCCCGAAACAATCCAGATAGTTGCTTGATCTTCATTTAATTTCAGCTTGTATCTCATCCAAATCTACCCATTGAAGCTTCTAGACAAGGCAGACAACTTTCAATGTCCCTTCCATTGGCACCTTGGATAAAGCATCCGCTGCCCTGTTTTTTTTTTTCCCGAACTTGTACTCAAATCAATAAAGTCATATCCCCATTGAATTTTAGCTGCCCATATTAGTTGAGCCTGGAGTGGATACTCCTTTGAGTGCCACATCTGTTAAGCTTTCTTTGATCATGTTCACACCGTGATTTCCTTCAATCAAATAAGGCGTCCAATGATGGATAGCAAACCAATGCCATCATTCATTCCCTCATAAGCGGACCGGGATAATGCGGATCTCCGGTGGACTTACTAAAGAAATGCTATAGGTCTGTTTTGTTGCATAAGGACAACCCCTAAATACTGGAATTTTGGATGCAATCCGTTTCCACCAACAATTCCTTGGAAAAAATCAAGGGCATAGCAAGGACTGGAGAAGAGGTGATTGCTGCACACTTGATAAAGCAATCCCGCTGCCTGTTTGGGTTTTTCGGACATTATACTCATCATAAAAGTCATATCCCATGATTTTTTAAGCTGCCCAATATTGGTTGAGTCTTGGAGTGGATACCTCTTGGTTGCCACAAATGCTTCAAGCTTCTTTGATCCTTTTCGCGACCGTGATTCCTTCCAATCAAATAAGGCCGTCCAATGACGGATAGCCAAAACCCAATGCATATTCATTCTCAATAAAGCGGACCGATAAATGCCGGATCTCCGGTGGCGCTTACTAAAGAATGCTATAGTCCTGTTTGTTTTGCATAAGGACAACCCCTAATACTGGATTTGGATGCATCGCGTTTCAACCACAAATCTTGGAAAAATCAGGCAATAGCACAGGACCGGAGAAGAGTGATGGCCTGCCTTAATTGTTCACGGCCTTTTGTGCTTTTGTTCCCCAAGCAGAACTTAATCCCCACTTCCTTCTTAATGTAGCTCCGTCAATGCCTAACAAAAGCTGGCCCATATCCGGCGATAATGTCGGTAAATTATCCAGTCAAACACCAAGGATCCCCTCATTCCCGATATTGTTGGAGTTGCCAATTGAAGTAACACTATCACTTTGTTTAGGATCCATAGAAAACCCCATTTGTTGAAATTATATGGCCCCAAGTACTCACGGAGGTCCGGCAAAGGCTGCCACTTCTTGCTATTGAGGTGGAGGGAGTGAGTTTGTAGGAGCTGAAATACTATCTTCAATGCCTTAATTGTGATCTTCCAATGCTTGCTAAGTGTCGCGCCCTGACCTATCACCAGAGGACATTGTCCGCTTTGTGTAGTCCACGGACGCCCTAGCACCTCAAGTGGTAGTCCCCGCACACCCATACCCGCCCACGGTTTTGTCGCATGTGAAATGGGAAACTTGTCTATCTCATTTCCTGAGATTTCTGTTAAGCGATCACGCTTAACCTGGAGTTCCTTCCAACTCTCCAGCCATTACACAAAAGGCGTCCTCTAATAATTACTTTCCCTCACCCTTTTCGATATAAATGATTCGATTCATTCCTGTGTCCCTGCATTCAACTACCCTAGCTTACCTGTCATCCTAAAGCTAGCCAGGATCTTTGCTCCCTAACCCACGCTCTTAGGATTCACTTTGCCGGGTCGAGAATGTCACATATAGACAAGATGTCATCAAAAACACTAAACGACAAACTTCCGTATATAAGGTCGGAAGATGTCGTTCATAACAGTTGAAAGGTGGGCTGGGGCATTGGTGAGCCCAAATGGATGACTAAGAACTCCAATAATGCCCGGTTGTGTACGGAAAGCTGTCTTCCTCAATGTTCGGTTTTTGCTACCCCGGATTTGAAGAGAACCCACTTTTCAGGTCAAGTTTGGAAAGTAGTTGGGCTCCATGAAGTTCATCTAGTAAATTCTTAGATCACCTTGAATAGGGTATTTTGTTGAGGAATGGTGACCCATGTTGAGCTGCCGGTAATCGACACAAATCCAGCTTCCATCTTCTTTTTTACCAGCAAAAACTGGGCTAAGAAGAAAGGGCTGAACTTGGCCTGAATAACCCCAGCACGTGACCATCTGCTTGTACAAGCCGTTTCATCTCATCCTCCCTGATGGTTACCCATAGCAATAAGGCTTGACAGATACTGTCCATGTTCCCGGTTGGAGTAATAATTTCGGTGATCAAGCTGACCGTTTAGGAGGAAGAAAGTAGAAGATCTCAGAGAACACATTATTGTAATTGGTGAAATAACTCTCCGAGTTCAGCTTGTTGTTTCTGATCAATTTAGCCTCAGTAGAGGCTGCCCAAGGGGGTTTTATCTGTGCAACGCCTATAAAGAGCACAAAAAAGTCAGTTTTAAGGAGTTTAGAAATAAGACCGTGGCTAATTGGTATGTTGACTGAACAAGGGAAGGATCTCGCAGATGAAGGAGTGCTTTGCCGTCTGGATGTGGAATTTTCATAAGTTACTTTACGCCAACCAACTTTTACTCCCCAAGAGTCTCTAAGCCAATGCTAACTCCAGAATATACCACTCCGCTGAGTGGAAAAATGTAAAAATCTTCCTTAACTTCAAGGTTCGCCAAATCTAACAGCAGTTTTCGGCAACCCCAGAGGATTGTGAGACGGTACCATCCCCCAATCTGCACAAAGAATGGATTGTTTGGTCGACAATTACCCCCAACTGTTTAATCAAGTGTGTTTAGACAAAATTGTGGCTAGCTCCACTGTCGATCATATGACTACTACTTTTGCGTTACAATTTACCAATGTAGCTTCATGGTTTTGGGCTTGATATTCCCCCGCTGAGAAATAAAGGCAATTCAAGGTGGGCAAAAGAGCTTCATTCAACCTCTAGTGGTGGTTTTGCAAACCTGATTCATCTCCAATGGTCAAAATGTTGGAGGAGGTTCTTTTTGTAAATGCATGATCTCACCACCAATTAGGGCCATGAGGGATTTGTTTGGCCAGACATGGAGAAGGAGTATGGTTGCTTAACATCTGAAACAATAGACCCTTCTCTCTTAATTCCTGGTATTCCTGTGGGAATAGTGTTTTTTTTTTTTTTAATGCCTCTATTTCTGGTAGCAACAGCGTGGTTTTGATTTGGTTGTTGGAGCTGGAGGTGCGAGCTGCTTAGTAGAGTTCCGTAAGATCTGATGAATGGGGTTGGTAGTGATGGGTCCGGTTTATGGGTTGGGGATTTAGGTTTGATTTGATGGTTTCGGGTCAAGAGTGGAATTATAGATTTTGGGTTTGGGCCTTACCCTCCTCTTAAGGTGTTGGTCGCGGGTTGAAGCGAGATGAGTGGGCAATTGAAGAAATGGAACGACAGCCTCAATCCGATTCTTTTCGCGCTTGCATCACCGCGTATAAAGATCGGAGCGTCTTTTGGTTTAATTTCCCGACTCGTTATTTCGCGACCGTAAGAACCATTAAGGAATATGGCGACAAGCTGCGACTCTGAAGAGTCTCTAGAGTTTCTGTGCCTCAAGACAAAATTCGTTGAATAGTTGAACACCGATTCTCTTGCTTGGTTGCGACTAAACCTCATAATATGGTCTGTAAATCACTCTAACTAAATCTGTTTACAACGTCCAGATTTCCATGGTGACCCAATCCAATGTTCGGGTTCCCAGTGTCGTATAAAACAACAACCAGTGAAGGGGGATGGCCTTCATTCCATAAATGCCTGAGCTATCTGCTCAAAGGGGGAATGCCAATGGAGTTCAAAAAATTGCTCGGCTCTGCTGTCCGCGCCAATGGTCGTTTCGCATCATAAGGTAAGGCATGTCGTTCTTTTGTGATGAACTGAATGAGGATAGTGGGGTTTTTGGTTATTTTGTGGAATCCGTATTGATGGGTCTGTGATTGGTGGGTTTTGGAGAATTTGGGGTAGACATGTTGGAATGTTTGTGGTGTTTGTTGGGTGTTTTTGTGGTGGGTGGTGTAGAAGGTTGAAAGATTGAAATAAGCTCCTTTCCCTGTAGAGTGGGAGGAGTTTTTTTGATCTCGTTTAAAGTTTTGGGTCAGATTTTCTGGAATAGGTTTGTTGTGTCGAGCTTGAGAAGCATCTAATGTTGGGTTTGGTTTTGCATTTGTTCGGTAGGCGACACACATTTCTTCTCCAAGGCTTTCTACTCTTTGATCCATTCTTGTCTTGGCATCTATGACAGATCCGAGCAGTTCCGGACAATGAATGGAGAATCGGTGAATGTTTAACAACCCAGAGAATCAAATTTTAGCAGGAAATAGAAGAAACAGATTGTAGGGAAGAGAGGGATTAATTTGTATTGTTGAACTTGCTGAATTACAAGAGTTTAGGGAAAGCAATAAAGGAAAACAAAAGATAAAATGATTGGCTAAACCAACCCCCAGGACGAGCCCGATATAGCAAGAATGCTGATTACATAGATGATAGAAAAAGATCTCCCCCTTTCCCAAACCGTACACTATATATACACAGAATTAGTAACAAACTATGCTGACGTGTAACTGCTCTTTTCTTCATTCCCAAGGATGATTCCTGACGTGTAACTGCTCTTTTCTTCATTCCCAAGGATGATTCTCTTAGCTGGCTTCCCTTTCCTGGTATATACCCAAAATGCCCTTTGAGTATCAGCTATGCACTCATCACAATCTCAGCTTATTCACATGCACACTACTTTCAAACTCAACTTTATTCACATGCACATTACCTTAAAAGTCAGGTTCATTGACATGGGCACTGGCTTCAATCTCAGGTTCAATCACAGGCACATCCTTATTTAACAAAGTATTTACCCCATCCTTAGTTGGTACATTCTCTTTATTAACTACAGTTTCAATGCCAGACAACAAATGCATGTACACAACATCTGGCGTGTCAATAAAATGTTCACATAAAGATGAATAACATCATTATTCGTATAACCTGGTATTAATATATCATGAACAGCAACATCATCTTTCACTTTAATTAAGGATTCTTCTTTAAATCGATGTCCTTTTGGCAACCAATAAATTATAAAGTTGTTACCATAGCCACATTATCCACTATTTTTTTAAGTCTACGATAATGTAACTTGTCAATATCATTCACATTAAAATCTTCAACCTCACCTCCCTCATATCTAAGCTTGCCTTTCTTGACTGCAAATACACCTCTGTGATGAATTACTACCCTTACTTCCACTTCATAAGACATTTTGACCGTGGAAGATACAATAGTTCAATCAAAAACCATATATAACAATGCAAACTGAGTTACTGAAAAAAAAAAAAGACTACAAAATTCTCGATATTTAGTAAAAGCTATATATAATGATGTAATGACATGCAATTGACCCTAAATAAGGTGCAAGATAGTTACCTGTAGATGGACAATATGATTCTCTTATGAAGTCTGCTGCAATAGGTTTTAGGTTTTGTATTTTCCCCAATTTCAGTATAAATGAGCCAAACAGGGCAACAATAATGTTAAAGGAGGAATTATGTTTCTACTATTCCCTTACACACGTTATTGAGGGAGATAGACAGCTGTAATTGGAAATCTTTTAGCCCCATTTTTCATATTTCAGACGCATCCCCTTATGCGTTTGTCACGCGCTGACCTAGGGAAAAATAGGGCAACTTGGTCTGCTTGTTGTAAGGAGTTTTGCCCTGCTTATTGTAAGATGGTGAGTTTCTAGGCTAAAAAGGCGAATTATGTGCAAATCGAATATGGCCTCCAAGTTCGGGAGGGCAAATTGAGCTTTTTTCCTATTACAATTGGTGGAATAAAAACCTCTTAAACCCTCTCCGACCTGATTTTTGCGAGTTCAATCCATGACCTTTATGTAAAAATTAATCTACCTTAACACCACGCTACTTAATATCTTTGAATAAAAAAATGCACATAATATATATATAACTTTTAGTTATTTTATATTTTAAAATTTTTATTAATGAATATTAGATAGTAATAAAATTTTATTCATAAGTAAAATTATATACATTAGATTATAGTATTTTAATAATTTGAATTTAGTTTTTTTGCATAAAATATATTAAATGAAATTATATATATAGTATTTGTGTCTTAGTAATTCAGTTGAATTTTTGTAGTTTGGTAATTATGAAAATTTATTAAAAACTAAAAAAAGTTGTTAATATGAATAGAACGCTAATAATATTATAATTAAAAATTTAAAAACTACCTATAATTAAATCTTAATTTAAAATATGACTAATGTGAAATATGAAATTTAAATATAATTATAGTAATTTAGAAGATGACTCGTATAAAATATAATTAGTGAACTTGTAAACATAATTATAATTATATCTTAATTAAAGATCCTCTTATTTTTTTATTAGTATTATCATATATATTAGAATAATTATACTTAGAAGTCTAGCATATATAAATTAAGGAGTACAACAACTATAATGAATTATATCCCACTAGATATATTCTCTAATAAAAAGTATTAAACTTAATACTTTACTTATTATTATTATTATTATTATTATTATTGCAATTATATAATATTGGAAATATAATTATAGCGTTTTAATTAATAGTTGATTATTATCATTATCAACGTAATTTTTATGTAGGAGACACATCCCATCAGAACTCTGAAGTTAAATGTGCTTAGACGAGAGTAGTACTAAGATGAGTGACCCCTCGGGAAGTTCTCGTGTTACACTCTCGTAAAAAACTATATAAAAAAAAAAAGGAGCCACAAACAAAACTACGTCGTTTTAGCTGAGGGTTGCATTTCATTGATACAAACAAAACAACATCCTCTCAACTCAATGTATCCTCCCTGCGCTCTCTCCTCCTACAGTTCTACCCATTGACAGTCTTATTGTTTTTTCTACCCCTTCCCCGTTGCTTCCGTGCGTGGCGTCGCCTCCGCAGCAGTCTCTGCTCTTCAACCGTAGTACCAGTGCCAGGTCCTCCATTTGCATTCTTGATCTTATTTCGTTGTCCATTTAATTTTTTTTCTCCTTCGTCCCTTTTCCTATTTCTTTTTTCTTTTTGTATAAATACATATAAACAGACAAAGTGGAGGGGTTGTTGAATATATTGTTGAATTAATTTGTGGGTTTAGCAGGGAGATATATGTTTATTGTTTTATTTTTTCGTTTGTGGGTTTTGTGCATGTTTTATTTGTTATTCTCCATCTCAAATGGTTTACTTTTTAGATGAAAGTATTATATGTATATCCTAGATGAAAGAGGAGCTCTATTTATTGAATTTATCTTCACTTTCTTTCTTGTAAAAATCTAAATCTTGGAATGTGGTTATGTATTTTGAGGTTCAAAGATTCTTGTTGAGTTGGATGAAGCTAATTAATTTCCTGAAAAATGTATATGTTTAGATGATTAGTAATGTGATTAGGAATTTTTCTTCACCGTTGCTTTTTATTTTTTAAATTAGGAAAAAAATGTGCTGTAGCTAATTATAATTTTCTCTTTAGTCTTTTATTAAATTTTCTGTAGCTAGTTGTATGTATTATTTATTTATGTTGAATTTTAATTCTTTTCTTCTATTTTAACATTACTGGTACTGTCGTTCTAGAATACTACAGGTTGAATTGTTTTATTATTTCAAGTTGAATTTTAATGTATTTTTTATATTTTTTTTTGTTGCATTTTTTTTTTATTTATTTATGTTGAATTTTAATTCTTTTCTTCTATTTTAACATTACTGGTACTGTCGTTCTAGAATACTACAGGTTGAATTGTTTTATTATTTCAAGTTGAATTTTAATGTATTTTTTATATTTTTTTTTGTTGCATTTTTGGGTTCAGATTCAGGTTCTGGTAATCCTAAGCGGATTTGGGCATAGTTAGTTTATTCCTTCACAGAAATTGATAATCGGGTTTGTGTAGTTGATTTCTAGTGACTAGTGGGTACCTGCCCGCTGCCTTTCCTATGCTGCGTTGAAACCCAAAAGAAAAAATAAAAGAAAATGCTATCCACACTGCAACCTCCTTGGTCTCTCTCTCGCTTTCCTTTACACCACCTCTCTTCCATTAAGCCTCGCTCTCTCACCTTTACTTCTGTTTCTTCTTCTTCGTCGTCGTTGTCGTCTTCCATAAACTCATTGCCAGTCACTACTTCTGCCCTCACAGACCCATCCCCTTACTCTTCACAAATTCTCACCCTTCGTCACTCTCTGCTATGTCGCAGCCTCACTGCAACCCAACTCGCTGAGTCCTACTTAGCTCGCCTCAGAGTCACCGAGCCACAACTCAACTCGTTCCTCCACATCTCCGATAACGTATTGAAACAGGCCCAAGAGATAGACGATAAGATTGACAAGGGTGAGGATGTGGGTCCACTTGCTGGTGTGCTTGTTGGGGTTAAGGATAATATATGTACGGCCGATATGCCGTCTACTGGTGGGTCCCGCATTTTGGAGAATTATCAGGCACCGTATGATGCGACAACAGTTAGGAGAATGAAGGAGAAGGGTGCCATTGTGGTGGGAAAAACTAATTTGGATGAGTTTGGTATGGGAAGCACAACTGAAGGTTCTGGTTTTAAGGTTTGAGATTCTTTTTCCCTTTCCTTTAAATCGGAAGGAAATATTTTCATGGGTTTTGCTTCAATTTGTTGCTTTTGCTGTCCTGATTATTGTTTATATGATAGAATGTGAGTTTTAACTAGTAATCTTGAAATCGTTGGTTAATTGAATAGTGAAAATTTGAGCAGAATGCTTACAGTCCTAAGTTATTCTAATTTGAAACCAAGATTATGTAATTGTGGCTTAACTGAATCTCGATGTACTTTGATATCTTTCTAGCTTAAATCTATAGAATTTTTGGAAGGAAATGCTTTTCCCCCTTTGAATGTCAACTTTATAATTGATATCATGTCAATTCACCCAAAGAAACATTATTTGCAACTGGATTCTTACGTTTGAATATCTCTATGTATATACATTTCTTTATCTTTGTATTTATGTTTATATATGCATATTAAAAAGTGAGTATCCTTTCACATTTCATTTTGTTCTTAGCTGGGTGCTGGGGAAAATACTTCAGCTTGTAGACATTTGCATAAAACATGATAAAATGTCTCCTTTTGATCTCATACTTGGATAATTCCAATAACATTACTACCAGGAAACTTTGTTTTTTCCTTTACCTTCATGTCTTCAAGTGATTACTAGGCATTTTTTTTTCTTAATTATTTCACTTTGGCGTTAAAATACTCTTCTGATCTATTGAATTCTCCTACCTGCCATACTGGTATAATTCTTAATTTGTTAATTTGTTTATCTCTTTGAGCATCAAATGCATATGGAGCTGATTTTTTTAGTTAATATTGCAACATTTCATGCTGGTAACTGGAGTTGGTTTACTCAGGTGATGCGTATCTTAATTCATTAGGTGACTTCAAACCCTTGGGATGTGTCTCGGGTGCCTGGTGGATCTTCAGGTGGATCAGCTGCAGCTGTTTCTGCTAGGCAATGCATGGTATCATTGGGAAGTGATACTGGTGGAAGTGTAAGACAGCCAGCATCATTTTGTGGTGTTGTTGGTTTGAAGCCAACTTATGGGCGTGTCTCAAGATTTGGACTCATGGCATATGCTTCATCGCTTGATGTTATTGGATGCCTTGGTACATCAGTTGCTGATACTGGCATCCTTCTTCATGCAATTTCTGGTCATGATAGATATGATGCCACTAGCAGTAGGAGAGTAAGAATTCATCTACCTTCTTTGCACTTGTCTTTATTTATTGAAGTCTGTGAATTCTTTTCATGTTTGCATGATTATGATCTCATATCCTTCCATTTCATGGCACTTGTATTCTTATTTGGTTATTTTGTTAATCCATGAGACAACTAAAAATTGTATGTGGTCATTGTAATAGGAATGGCAACGTCTTTTATGTAAACAATATTTATACATCACTTTATATGTACTATACTTGTTTAAAGGAAGCCTTGAAAAAAAAAATTCACATGGTGTTATTATTTCATTCTTTCAAGTGCTACATTTTGATTTTCTGAGTTTTGGACTTTGGGTTTCTCATTTTGTAATGATTTGCAAAAAAATCTCACTACAGGAGGTTCCTGATTATACATCTCAATTCACTTCCATAAATCTTGTGGAATCTAGACCATTGAAGGGGTTGAGGATTGGTCTCATCCGTGAAACTCTTGATGATGGTGTAGATAATGGAGTAAAATCTGCAATTAATGGTGCCGCCTCGCATCTAGAAGAATTAGGATGCATTGTGACAGAGGTTTAACTCTCAACCTTTCCTTGCTTAACATTTCTCTTGTTTAACCTGTGAATTTGCATTTTAAACATTGTTTATTCGCTTCCATTCACTTTAAAATATTGATTTTCAGGTTTCACTACCATCTTTTTCCCTTGGTTTACCAGCATACTATATTCTTGCTGCATCAGAATCATCTTCCAACTTAGCACGTTATGATGGTGTCAGGTGATATCCTAACGAAATTATTTCCTTTAAATTTATTTTGATGCTTATATTGGAATTGTTACTTGTGTATCTATTATTTTCTCAAGTTTTGATTACTTCATTGTGTTGCTTCTTCTTCCTCTTTATGATGGTGTCAAGTGATATTTTGACAGATTTATTTCCTTCAAATTTATTTTGTTGCCTATATTGGAATCATAACTTTGTATCTATTATCTTCTCAAGTTTTAACTTTTAATTACTTGGTTATATAATTCCTTTTTTTTTTTTTTTTTTTATTCCTTTTTTTTTTTTTTTTTTTTTGAGAGGGCAATATTTGATTCCTTTTTTTTTTTTTTTTTTTGAGAGGGCATATTTGATGGCTTATGCACTTGAGCTAAAAATAAAAGTGAATAAAGCTAAAGTGTCTTAAAGTTGCACTAGGCCTTCATGTTGCGTTGCCCGTAAATGGTTACTTATTGCACTTGAGCTATAGATGAAAGAGAATAAAGCTAAAATGCCTTCAAGTTGAACTAGGTCTTCATGCTGCATTGCCGGCAAATGAGCTACTGATTGCACATGAGAGAGTGAGAGAGAGAGAGAGAGAGAGAGATGCAGATCTGAGTGGTTTCTTCTTCTAGGTTTCAGATGAAATATAATAGAGCTAACCACCTAATATTAGCACTGAATCCACAGGTGTCGCATATTTCCTTTAAACTATGGGTATTTTAAAAAATTAGTTAAAACACCTTGTACTTTTTCTTTTCTAGCACTGTCCCTTTTTGTGGCTTTACAATATTTATTCTGGTAAAATTGGAAATATCATAATAGGGTAAACACAATCTATCATCGTTTATTTTTAATGCTTTGGTTGAGAGGTTTTGTTTATACTAACTGTATTACTAAGCAACCAACTGTGAAGCCCATTGTGAAAAGAACTTGCTTTAACAATAGTTATCACCTAACCCCCTCTTGGATTCTCATTTTTCTGGACTCATTATATTTGTATATATGCTCAAGTATAAGTATACACCGTCTGCTTGTCGTCCAGGTATGGAAATCAAGCTGTTGCTGATGAATTAAATTTGCTTTATGGAGATTCTCGAGCAAAAGGATTTGGTCCTGAGGTATGTATCATCTCAAGTGGTCAGAGTTAGGGCTGTAAATGAGTAGAGCTGAGCTCGAACTTGCCAAACTTGAAGCTTAGTTTGAGCTTGGCTCGAAACTGGACGAGCTTGAAAATTTTAGGGTCGAGGCTCAAGGCTTGAGTAAGCTTAAAATAAATGTTATATATATATATATATATTATATATATATATATATATATATATAAGCTTGGCAAGGCTCGACGAGCTTTTGATCTAAACATTGGTTAGGTCCGAGCTCAGCTCTTTTGCTAAACGAGCAGGGCCTTGGAAGCTCAATTGGGACCTGAATATATATATATATATATATATATAAGCTTGGCAAGGCTCGACGAGCTTTTGATCTAAACATTGTTAGGTCGAGCTCAGCTCTTTTGCTAAACGAGCAGGCTTGAGCTCAATTGGACCTGAACTTTTTCGAAATTTTTTGGAGTTGAGCTCGAACATCTCGCGAGCTGGCTCAGCTCATTTATACCTTAGTCACAGTAAATAAATTTGTTGTACTTATGCTTAAGTTTGTAGATTTGAAAGTTGGATGGATTATTTAATACCCAAGGATCTTATTGCCTGCTCCCACTATCATGGATAACCTGAACGCTAACCATTACTTGGTTAAAAAGGAAAATGTAAATTGTAGTTGTACTTTTCACAAAACTTGAAGCAATGTCATTTGTTTACTTGCAGGTCAAAATGAGAATTTTGATGGGAACATATGCCTTATCAGCTGGTTATTATGATGCATACTACAAGCGTGCCCAGCAGGTAAATAAGTGGGCATGTAAATCTAACATGTCTCTTGAAAAAGGTGCATGTATGATGCACCCAGCACATCTCTGATAAAGATGAATGTGATTACCAGGAACCATGGTGTTTTCAATGGGTTCAGGCTTTCAGCGTCATGTTCCTCTACAGAGCTTGAATTTCTTATTGACAGATTTAAACAAGTGGCTTGGAATAAATTTTGCTAGTCTTGTATGTTTTTGAATATCTAAGTATGTTAGGTGGAGTTTCATAACACCGTTTAGTGCTCAATTAAAATTAACATTTTTCAGAATTTGTTAGTTTTAAGTTGTTTGATAATGCTTATCTACATATCGTTTACTTAAAATAATAAGTTAAAAATTTTAACTGAAAAATTTCACTGGATGCATTAATTCAATAAGTATTTAAATAATTCTACAATTTTAAAACTTCATCATGTAAATTACTTAGCACTTAATATTCAAGCTTTAAATTTTCAGCACTTACTTTTCAGTTTTACCAAACACCACTAAGATACCACTTACGGTAATTTCATATGGGTTCTCTTCTCTGAAAATCATAATTCTTGCTATAGTTTTTAAGATCTTCAAGAAGAAATTTATGATTGTAATAGTTATTCAGGTGAGGACTTTAATTCGGAAAAGCTTCAAGGCAGCGTTGGATGCAAATGACATCCTAATTTGTCCTGCTGCTCCATCTGCTGCTTATAAAATTGGTATTTCTACACATCACTTTCTTGTGGCTTGTTTTTTTGACCTTCTGCCTCTGCTTTGACTTCTTATTGTCCCTTTTTATAAGTGTCCAATTCTTTTAATCTTTACAGGAGAAAAGAAAAATGATCCGTTGGCAATGTATGCCGGTGACATTATGACCGTAAGCATTTTTGTGCTTCTTTCTACTCTGCCTGACTATTTGCATCCCCTTCCCTTCCTTTTCTTTTTAACTTTGTGGGTAGGGGTTGAATTTTGATGAAGATTTGATTTTCAACATTGGACTATTATGCTTTTTCGATGAGGATTGAAAGATAAAATAGAAAAGGTGTATTTTAGATTGAGGAGGTAATTCTGTTACTTGGGATCAGTATAGGATCATGAACTTAACACGGCCAGATGATAGTCAAATGACTTTCTTCACAAATACACAGACCTGCTGTTGACAAGTAGAACAGAGGTTTTTCATATTTTTGTCCAGCATTTTTATTTTTACTTCAAAATGGATGCTTCAGCTCTTCAAAATGTTTATATTAGTAAAATTTATTGTTAATTGTGCCAAGAGTACTTCGAATTTTTCTTATTTCAAGGGTTATTTTAACGTGCCCTTTATTTTGAATTCATCTTTTGTTTAATTTTTTGCTTTCTTACCTTCCTTATTTCCTTCACAGTTCTGCTAGTATCATGGCAAAGTTACTTGATTCTATTTTCTTTTCATCATGATATGTATAGCAATTTTTTCCTTGTTGCAGGTTAATGTTAATTTGGCAGGGTTACCTGCATTAGTTTTGCCATGTGGATTTGTCGAAGGGGGTCCTGCAGGACTTCCTGTTGGCCTTCAAATTATCGGTGCCGCATTTGATGAGGTATTGACATCTCATTCTTGGCCAATGGTTATTCTAACTTTTATTTCCAATTTGAAAGACATTAAAAGAAACGGGCTGCAATCCGGCATGGTTATTTGCTAATTATGCATGACCACGGTTGGTTTCAAACCGGAACCGACCGAAACCGAACCGGTCCAAATAAGGTTCCAAACCGTAATCAAATCAGGGTATTTAAGGTTCGGTTGCGGTTCCTTATATTTGAAGATTAAAACCGCCGGTTTTGGTTTGAAACCAGCGATTCTGGTTTGAAACCGTTAAAAAAAAAAAGAAAAGATAACACATGATTTTTAATTGCTAAAGTTAATTTCTACCATCTTAAAATTTGTTAATATAAATACAACTTGTAAATTGTAAGTGGAAAAGAGGAAAAAATAAAAAATTGCTCCTTATTCAAATATTTTTAATTTTAATCTTTGCCACTTTATAATATATATTTTTTACATACAAATTATAATTTTTAATGAATTTTAAAATTATGTATTTACTTTTTTAGTGTTTTTTAATTTAATACTATTTTTGCTATTAATTTTCTTATTTAGCTAGAAAATAAAAAACGTTAAAAAAACTTGAACAAGTTATCTAATTCCGGTTTCGATTGCGGTTTTAAAACCGTCTAAAAGTGGTTTGGTTCCGGTTTCATCTTTTTTGAAACTGAAACCGGCGGTTCTGGAACCGTGGTTATGCTTGTTGCTAATATTTGGAAAAATAAATCACTTTGAAATAGGATTTATCAGGAAAAAGAAATTTTAGCTATTAGTTTATCAGGTAATATCTTCTAGTTCTATATGGTTGCACGATGAGCTGCAACTTGGATCTTCCATAACTTCGACCTTTTGGTTGTTCAGCAATTGGTTTTTTAATCCAATCATTTCTTGTAGCTTTCTTGAGTCTCAGTTTACTACTAAAATTACATTGCTTGTAAACTAACCTTTTGGTTTTTGGTTTTCCCCCATTGAATGTCAGCTAAAACAATATTATCAGCTAGCATATAGATCACCGGAAAATGAATATATCTTATCATTGTGAAATATGCAGTTAATTTGCAGATTCTGTTTGAGTTTTTCCTCTGCATTTTCGTGAATTGATATAGTTGATGGGTTTTTATGCTTAGTTTCTTTTTCCATTTTGTTTTCAGGAGAAATTACTCAAAGTTGGTCATATCTTTGAGCAGACTCTGCAAGGTTACAGATTTGTTCCTCCATTGATAGCAGGAGATGTTGTATGATAGCATATGCTATTTATCTCTGCTCCTTTTCAGCATTTTTAAGCCTTTGTGCAATATTATTGTTCTCCTGAGGTAAAATTCCAATCCAATTCGAAATCCCAAACCAAATGTTAATTTGGAATGGAATTTTGAAATGCGGAGTTTAAAATGGAATTTAACTTTTAAAATATTAGTATATGGAGTATAGAATGGAAACAAAAAAATAAAATTCCATATTTCAAGCCATATGTCAAATTTTTATTTTATTATTGTCTATTTGCAAATTATATATTGTAAAATAAAATATTAAATTAAAGTTTAGAATAAAATATCTTTAATTTTTTTTTATTTAATTTTAAAACTACGTAATTTATAATTTAACACAACCCTAATTTATATTTTATACATATTATGTGCTTGAATACTCGTTTATTTTCTTGGGTTGAAAATTATGCTTTTAGTTATCATATCTTACTTTTTATTAGATTATAAGGTCGAAATATTTTAGTATGCTTAAGACTCATAATATATATATATATATTTTGTGGATTTAACACTTTAATAGATTTGGTGACTAAATATATTGATATATCTTAATATGAATGATATTATCTTTTGTTGATTTTATAACAATCTTATTATTAATTATTAAGTAGTTAATTGTATGAATTGAATTATTAAATGTAAAGGGTGAAGTATACCTATTATCTACAAACATGTAAGACGAAATATTTTAATTTTTAATTATGTGATATTAATTTATTATTTTTAAAAATTTAATTGTCTTTTTAGTATGTATATATAAAAATATGTTGATTATTCCTTATTAAATTAAAAATTTATATCTTAAAAAATGTCATAAAATGTTGGATTTGTACTTATAGTTGAGAAATTTGGACCTATTGAATTTCAATGGGTATAGAATAAAATTTTAAATTTCAAAAAATATTTGAAATGAAGTGGGATGCAATTTCAAATTTTAAAATGTTTTGGAACGGAACTGAAATGAGGGTCATTCTAAATTGCACCCCTATCGATAATTCATAAGTGCAAAATATAGTGCAAAATATATAAATCTAACGGTGAAGTTTATAAGAAAAATTAACGGCCAAATGTATATATTTGCTTTTAAAGTTTACGCGATTTATCTTGTGACACCCTCGAGTTTGTAGAGAACTGGTTGTGATTTTACACTTTTACATTTTAGTAATAATTAAATCCATCATCAAACTAAAATGTAAAATGGTAGGATTATAATTGAATTTTTATAAAGGTATTACATTTCGGTGAGAGTATATTTAGGCTAAATCATATTGCGGGTAGTTTTACTTAAATCTTAAATTTAACTTTCTTTTTCAAATATCTTGAACTTCAATTTTAGTTACAATAGCAATTTAATTTTAAACTGTATCCAATTTAATAAATAAAGTATTATTTTTATCTTATGAGTTTTTTTAATGATTTAGCTGCATAGTTATCATTGAAATGTGAAAATTATAGGGTCGTGATAGTCCCCTGCAAATTTGAGAATGCCACGAAGCAAATTGTGTAAACTTGAGGAGGAAATTTATCCAATGGACCAATAATTAATGGCAACATTAACTTTTATGTTCGCGGTTTCAATTTGTGAAATTATACTTGTGAAAACTTTAGTTTGTAAAAAGAATGAAGCTTAATTTTGTTCTTAAGTTGTTTAGAAAGGTCGAAAAGATTGCATTATTTTTTGGTCTTATTTAAAATTATTAAAAATATTATATTTAATGATATTATATTTAATATTATATGATATTATATTTAATATTATATGATATTATATTTAATATTATATTTTTTGATCGGAAATTGTTTAAAATGATTAAAAATATTATATTGAATCTTTGAGCCAATTTAGCATTTAAACTTGTGGTTTTGCAACCTAATGAATTGATTCAATTCAATGTAATTGGATTTTATCCCTATTTGTTCTGCACTAAAAACACTCAAATCAAACTTTTCCGACACTTAAATAGAAATTAGGAAAAATTATAATCGTACCCTTATATTTTATAAAAAATAAATACGTTACCCTTATTTTTTCAAAAATAGACTATTATACCCTTGTATTTTATGTCTGTTAAACTAAATTCCTCTTCCGTCTAATATTTGCAATTTTATTGTACAAGCCAAAGCAAAATTTAACATTCTAAAGAGAGAATATTTTTTTTCCCAGAATACCTCTCTTTCTCTTCCATTGTTCTTTTAGCCTTCTTTATTGTTTCAATTTGTGCTTAAATTAACAATATATTGATTAAAGTATTTAAATATGTTATTGGACTTTATTCATGGATTTTTCGATTATTTTAAAGTTAAAAAGAAACTTACTTGATTGTAGTTGTGGGTCTGATTCCGTTGGAATTAATATTAACCTTTGATGATATCTTTTTACTCCGGTGATCAGAGTCGGCACGGACACTCTATAGAGAACGCATTTCATGTAACGGATGAGTCTCATCAAAGCAACCATAGGTTTGGATTTATCATCAATCTGATTTTGAATTTTTTTTTTCCTTCAATACACTCGATTTCGTCTGTGTATTATTATAGTTTGAAAGCAAGCATGAAATTCTAAAAGAAAACAACATTGGTTGTTGCTTTCTTAGCTCTATTTTTGTTTGTTTATATATGAATATATCTGGGAATTCAAGGCATTAACGTATTTGATTGGCTCAAGAAATGAGATTCGAATGCAATTATTGTAATAAATTTCTGTTTTTTGGTTTGCTTCATTGGTTTTAAGGTTTTTTTCAGAAGATAATTTTAGGTTGAATCACTTCATTTCGTCAAAAACATCCAAAATCTAATTTTTAAGAAATGAGATATTGAGGAAGGTGGAATCAGGGTCATTTTGGTCATTTAAATGCATTTAATGTCCAAAATCGCAAATTTTTGGACGGAAGCACAATCTAGTACGATAATCTTAAAATACGAGGGTATAATAGTTTATTTTTAAAAAGAGAAGGGTGAAGTAATTTTTTTCCGCAAAATATAAGGGTACGATTATAATTTTTCATAAAAATTTAAAATCTATAAAACATCATTTTTTTCAACACATTTTAAATTCACAAAATTTATAATATAACTTTAATTTGTTCAATTCTACATGGATTTCATATGTTATAAACTCAGTAATAAATAATAGTTCTAAAATATTCAAATTGGTCCATATTTATGAACTTAAAATCAACAATTAAATTAGAGAGAGACAGAAATATACTTCTTGTATCTTTTTCCTTTATTCCATATTCAATTATTTGTTAATAAATTATATAGTTTAATCTAAACTATAGTTTTAATAAATATCTATATAAGAGATACCTATAGTGAATAATTTAGGATTAAATTTAATCATTCTAAATAAGCTCAATGATTAAACTGCCTAAAAAGGTCAAACATGATTTTTTTAATTACTCTAAATAAGTTTAGGGTTTAAATTGGCCTTTATTCTTTTGTAAAATTATAACTTTAATTGTATTCTTATAAAATTATAAAATTTTAATTGTATAAATTGAAGTGTTAGATTGTTCAAAGTAGTAATTGAAGGTATCACAAGTAGGATGTGAATATTAAGTTGGTTCAGTTAACCGTTCATCGAAATTGCATTTAATGATTTACCAAATGAATATTTACCATTTACTAACAGATTTACCGAATTGATCGATTTACAATATAAGAGTTGGATTTTTTTAAAAAATAAAATAAAATGACATTGTTTGGAGTAAATCGGTAAATCAAGAATTCCAAAATTTTTTGATTATTTTACCAAACAATTTGTCGTTTATCCAATTTTGTCTAAAAAATACTTGATAGAACTATTGCATTTTGAAAGTAGCTAGGTATACAAATTTTTTGAATTTTTTCTATCTAACTTGATTACTTAGGGAGTATAATGAACTACAAAAGGCTTGTTCGACAATATTAACTATTTTAGTAGATAGTAGCTTTTGTAGTAGATGTTAATTGTTCTACTAGTCTTAGCTATTAGTTATAAGCTTTTTGCTGAAGTTATTTATATAGTGTTTAAATTAGAAGTGTTCGGTAAAAATAGTTGTTTAACTTAAAATGACATTAGATGTTTAATTAGTTGAAATCAGCACAATAAAATAGGTAGGATTGTAAGAAAAAAAAAATCTCTATGAAACCCTCAACGTTCAATGTTAGAGTGTTCAACTTTTGATAAAAAAATCACCCAAACTCTAAAAGTTATTATAAATACTATATCACCGAACAGTACAATTGATAGAAATAGAGTTTTGATATGGTTAAATGCTAAAAGCTAGCTGAAAGGCTATTACTGAACATAGCCAAAGACTTTCAACCATTAATTTCAATTGAGGAACATGCTGACTTCTAAACTCTTAAAAAAAAAAAATTAATGGATAAACTATACATTGTATGACTCTCAAAAGAAGAATAAAATGGATGTCTTATATTGTAGGGGGTGTGAGTCCAGCATCCCTACCCATGGTGCCTTACCATGATGACCCTATGGACGAAGTAAGGCTATTGGAGGCGAGAATAACATGTTGTATAGCATATGGACCAAGAATATGAGAGGGGAGACATGGCGTAATGCTCTCCGCCGCCCCGAGGCCAGGAAGCGGGGCCCGGCCTTAGTGAGCTAGGTGCGGGCATCATGTCTGGCAAGAGGGACTGATGTCTCAATAGAGAAGGAGCTCTATGGACACTATAGGGCCGAGGGCCTATAGTGCACATCTCTCCTGCAATGGGGGTTTCGGTATAGGCAGGACTATGCCGCCCGGGATGCCCGAAGGCATTGAGCCCATATACGGTAGTGCGAGATCCTTGGATAAATAGGATTGTGAATATTAAGTGTTCAGTTTTAACCGTTCATCGAAAATTGCCATTTACTGATTTACCAAATGAATATTTTACCATTTATAACAGATTTACCGAATTGATCGATTTTACAATATAAGAGTTTGGATTTTTTTAAAAAATAAAAATAAAATGACATTGTTTGGAGTAAATTCGGTATTCAAGAATCAAAAATTTTTGATTATTTACCAAAACATTTGTCGTTTTAATCCATTTTGTCTAAAAAATACTTGATAGAACTATTGAGCAATTTTGAAAGTAGCTAGGTAATACAAATTTTTTTGAAAAATTTTTTCTATCTAACTTGAATTACTTAGGGAGTATAATGAAACTACAAAAGGGCTTGTTTTCGACAAATATTAACTATTTTAGTAAGATAGTAGGCTTTTGTAGTAGATGTTAATTGTTCTACTAGTCTTAGCTATTAGTTATAGCTTTTTGCTGAAGCTTCAATTTTATATAGTGTTTAAATTAGAAGTGGTTCGGTTAAAAATATTGTTTAACTTAAAAATGACATTAGAATGTTAATTAGTTTGAATCAGCAACAATAAAATAGGTAGGATTGTAAGAAAAAAAAATCTCCTATGAAACCCTCAACGTTCAATGTTAGAGTGGTTCAACTTTTGATTAAAAAAGATCACCCAAACTCTAAAAGTTAATTATAAATAACTATATCACCGAACAGTACAATTGATAGAAATAGAGTTTTGAATATGGTTAATGCTAAAAGCTAGCTGAAAAGCTATTTACTTGAACATAGCCAAAGAACTTCAACCATTAATTTCAATTGAAGGAACATGCTGACTTCTAAACTCTTAAAAAAAAAAAAATTAATGGATAAACTATACATTGTATGACTTCAAAAGAAGAATAAATGGAATGTCTTATATTGTAGGGGGGTGTGAGTCCAGCATCCCTACCCATGGTGGCCTTACCATGATGAACCCTTGGACGAAGTAGCTATTGGAGGCGAGAAATAACATGTTGTATAGATATGGACCAAGAATATGAGAGGGGAAGACATGGCGTATGCTCTCGCCGACCCGAGCCAGAAGCGGGGCCGGCCTTAGTGAGCTAGGTGCGGGCATAATGTCTGGTCAAGAGGGACTGATGTCTCAAATAGAGAAGGAGCTCTATGGACCACTATAGGGCCGAGGGCCTATAGTGCAGCCTCTCTCCTGCAATGGGGGGTTTTACGGTATAGGCAGGACTATGCCCGCCCCCCCCGGGATGCCCGAAGGCATTGAGCCCATATACGGTAAGTGCGAGATCCTTGGATAGGCATTCTAGATGAGGCCTAACAGTCGAAAAGGATGCTAAGAACCCTTCCCGAATATGCAATGGGCTGAAAGGATGCTAAGACCCTTCGAATATGCATGGCTGGCCTTGGCTATGAGCAAAGTCTAGGCGCCACACGCGTGCCAAAGGCTCCGAGATTCTGGCACCGTGACATATATAAACACCACACCAGATGAGGATAAACCAATTTCACACAAGAGGAAGGGAGATAAAATCTAATAAATATTGGAAGAGGCACAGAAAGAAAGAAAGAAAGAAAGGAAGAAAGAAAATATAAATAAAAGCAGAAGTTGATAATTTATACACTAAACCATTCATAAATTTCTCAATTTTCTAAATTCACATAGATCATACAGGTGGAATTGCAATTGCTTAAAAAAAAGCTATAAAAATAACATCACCTCTACGAATATATACAAAATATTAAATACAGAAAGGGAATATTGTAAAATTGAGAAAAATATTTAACATCTCATGACAAGGGTATTTTTAAGGTAATAACTTTACAATTTTTTCTTTTCTTACTCCCTCAAACAAAATGAGTGCAATGGTCAAAGACTAATTACTAAGACAAAAAAAAAAAAAAGAAGAAGAAGAAAAAACAAGAGCAAGGACCAGAAAATGGCTGAGGATGCTAAATTAAAGGGATACTAATCTTTCTTTATATGTATACATATTAAAACTAAAACAAAAAGAAGATTCAAAGCTTCTTCTTATAATCACAATTGCAATTATCTTTTTCTAAAAATTTTTAGAAGTTTCTTCTTATTTTTCTACAATTCAATTGGACGTATATTTTTAAAAGTTATATTTAAAATTTTTTTAAATCCATACATTGATAATTAGGCTATTTAAAATTTAAAATTTTTATTTTTATTTAGATAAACATTGACCATAAAAATATTAATTTGAATACGATTCAAATTCTTTTCTAATCCAACTTATTTATATTATTCAGATTTGACTTAAACTCATTGTCCAACACTTAAGCTTTGGTTGAAACACTCTACTTGCTAAACAATACTCGACAAATGTTAAACACAGAATAAAGAGAAGATATTAACACACCACAAGGAGAAGGTTGGTGGGAAAATTAGTTAGCTATTACAGTTGTAAATGCTTAGCTCATGTATTTTGTCTTCTAGCTTTAGTAGTTACATACTACTTAGCAGAGAGCTAATTTCACTCAAAATAGACCATTTCCTTCAAACAGACCATTTCCTTCAAATAAGCACCCATCCTCATTATTTAGTCCCATGATCTAATTATTTCGCTAATGATAGATAGCTCGAATCGCTGGGGAGTGTGATATTATTATATTGGTATAGAATGAATAAGTGGAACCCCAGTCACCGGTGTCTAAAGACCCGTATAGTGAAAGGTAAAGAATACATATAAGAGTTGGCTCTTGTTCAAGAATTGAATTAGAATTCTTTTTAGGAGAGTGGTCACTTTCAATTGGAGTCCAAAATGTAGATTCTAAATTTTAAATTTTGAAAACCCCTTTTCACAAAATATACATCAATCATTTTGTTGTTGCCTATGTCGTTAACTTCTGAATTTTTTTACTAACCTAAATTTGCTTAAAGAAATTATTAATATCATATATACGCTAGCTTTCTTAGATGTAACATCATATCAATTTATATAAAACAAGCTCAATATAGTCAATTTATAATAGGATTCATATTAATTTATAATATTTACCAATAATTTCTAGAAAAGAAAAAAAAAATAGAAGGAGAGACAAATAACTTATTAATTAGATTTCCACTTTATCTTAATTCTCAATTCAATAACCTTCATGACTTCTTTCCACTGTCAACACAATTAGCTGCAATCTAAAATGAATAAATATTGATTTTTAATTCAAATATATAAATAGTTTAAATATAACAATAAAAATCAATAAAACATTTTGCATTTAGAAAAAGATGCGATTTTTTTTTAAAAAAGAAATATTTAAGGTAAAACTAACATCAATTTATTGTTTATTTCACAACAAATATTGAGAATTTTGAGCTAAGATTTACCTATGATCACGTGTAGCTTAAATTTCCTTCAAGTATAAGTAAATCCTGAAATTTTCTATTAAAAATAGAAAAAGTATATAATTTTGTGCATATGAATATGAACTGGCGTATTTCAAAGTCATAGCCCTCAACAAATAAACATGCAAATTGCAAGGGTTTCTTTGCTCAAGTTGATAGTGACTTCATAGTCATCTCTAAAATCAACTAAGTTTTTTTTTTTTTTTTTTTTTTTTTTTTTTTTTTTTTTTTTTTTTTTTTTTTTTTTTTTATTAAAAGCAGCCTCTGAAATCATATTTCTTAACAATGATATTCATCTTTTGTACCTAAAACACACAAAATAATTAGAAAACATAAATGTAATACATTCATAAATTAAAAGTAAGCCAAAAAGAGAGGTTAAATGGTAATATTCACCTCAATAAACTCATCTGAAGATCACTTCACATGGTCAGAATTTGAAATCATAAATCTATTCATTTTTTTTTTCCTTTGCTATGAGACCCAACAAACCAGATTCAGATGCAAAGATAAACAAAACCGTAGTAATAATGTTTAACAGGGGAATATCATAAAGTATAATTCTGATCACTAAACAATGAAACCACAATCTGAACTTGAGAACAAAAGGAAATACCTTGTAAGAAGAAATATTGCTAGGCAAGGGCCTGAAACGCAAAGGGGAAAAGTATATAAAGAATAAGTATGGGTAACGAGTAAACTACAATCTATAAAAATGAAGGGGGAAAAAAAAAAAAAAAAAATAACTAAAAAGCAGCGCAGAAGATTTGTCATTTCTACGTAAAGATACTTGAGCCAGATTACTCCCCCTCCTTCACCTGAGGTACACATAGACTGATTCTGATTATATATGCACTTAACAATTACTATTCTCCAACCTAATTCCATTTCTATATTTTTTTTTTAAAACCTTGTGAATCATACATGAATATTGGAAATGACTCTAAACTGCAAGGTTTTTTCTTAAATTGGAATTTCAAACTACGCAATAACTTTAGTTTTGTATGATTCTTTTTTCTCCCTGCAATCTTTCTAAAATTCTTATTCAACTGTGTCCTAACGAAAAACATTTCTTTTTCTTCTTTTACTGACATCAGCAACTATTTTCTCGATGTCCAATTATAAACAAACCAAAAATTCCAGGCCACTTGACATGGGTAGATGTACCAAAAGATTGAATAATGAAAAAACAGAACTTGAAAGGACCAATGTAACATAAAAATAAAATAAAATAAAATACCAAGCAAAAGATAAAGAAAGTTCTTGTAACTTTATAAACAACTAAAAACACGAGTTCTTTCCTCACTTTGTCACTTGAGCATCTTTAGAAACCAAATTCTGTTCCTGTTATACATCGATTTTAATTTATTCTGAAAGCCAAAAAACTGCAACTATAAATGACAAAAACACCATTTCAGCTATGTCGTTCTTGCAGACTCAAAATTAAAACATGGGTGTTACTATTAACAAAATTAAAAGCTAAGATACATAATGGGCATTGACTCTTTGTGAAATCACAACAAAAGAAGAAAAAGGAGAAAGAAAAACAAACGTTATCAACAAACAAATAGACAATGAAATATATAGAAAAGAAATTAATTTCTCAATCGAAATAAAAATTGTCATGAAGAAACCAATTCACCATGTTTTATAGCAGATAAAGGATATAGATTTAACAATCAAATGAATAGCAGTTTAATACAAATAAAACACATTTAAAAAGGGCTGAATCAACCAAAGAAGCTTCCAAACAATTTGGCCCTGATATCTACAACTACTTTGAAATTACAATCTTGTTTATAAAAGAAAAATGATTATAGAATATAGGAAGATAAATTCAGAAAACATGAGGTTGCTTTTCTCCATATTGAGAAGCCAAGACTTTTACCACTATGTTGTCATTGCAGTTTAGCATAAAGCAATTTGCAAGGATGATCACATGGCAACTTAACAATAACCATGTGAGAAAAAAAGTCTTTTACAACAACAAAATTAGTGAAAAGTAAAATAAAAAAAGAACTTTAATTAATCAATTTATTTCTTTTTATTTGGATTAAAAGAGCTTTATTAGAAAATAATTATTGAATCAGGTGATTGTGCATAGATGCAGATTCTTCGAAGATAATTGTGCTATTACAGTTAGTGATAGTACTAAAAATAGTGAAGCATCATCAATGATCAAATATTCAAAGCAAAAGGCAAAACTAAATTATTATCTTTTCCACCTATTTTTTCACTAAATCACTGGTAATTAAATCAAGTTTTGTTAGGAAACAAATATCAAACTTGATCATAAAAAAGCATATAAATATATTAATTACAGTTAGATCCTTGAGAATAAAATCAGAAATAAAAAGGAAAAATAATTATAGCAGTACCAGAAAACTAATACTGTGAGGTTCTTCAAATTCTCCCACCAAGAACTACAACACTCCCTAGTCACCTGCTAGTACAAAACAAATCAAAATACAAAAATAACAACAGAAATCATATTATTCCAACTTTTAAAATTCACCATATTCACCTACCATTTGCAAAAATAGAACAAACAAATGGCCAAATACTTTGAATTAAATTGCAGCAATGTCACTACAGATATCCAAACTCCCAAAATTTAGGAATGAAAACATAGTCCCTAGGTTCCGGTTTAAATTTTAGGAACTGAAAAAATAGTCCCAAGATTCAAATTTAAAATTACCCTGTGTTTTTAAAGTATAGCTCTGTGTTTAGGAGCATTATGTCCAAACTATAGGATTATGAGTTACAAATCCAAACGAAGTCAAATTAATATAGCGACTAAATACAAAATTAAGGAGAATTGTAGTAATTACAATAATAATTACACATGTATCAGTAACATACAAGCCAATATATCTAATCGAGCTTATGGCCAATGAAGCTACTGCCTACCTTTTTGATTCGATATCTCTCACACTTTGCACTATGTTCTCAATGCTTCTTGATAGGTGATTGGAATGCTCTTCCATCTCTATCAAAACCATGTCAAGTTGTTGTTGGTAAGCTGCAGATCACTTTCGCTCTCTTTGTAGCTCAACAGTCAATTCTCGAATTTTTACATCTTTCTCATCCTACAAAATATAAAAGAAACATGCATCTAATAAAATTATTACTTTAACATAATGTAGAAAATACAAACTTTTATTCCACATGAAAGAACAAACCAAATACGTGCTAGATTCAATTAAAGAATAACTAAGAGGAGATCTAAATAAATATATCATATAAGCATTTTCCTACGTGGAGAGTGAAAGATATTCAAAATTACAATTAATGTATAATTCTTCATCCATCCATAATTGAGAATTACCAAATATTAAAACAGAGAAAGTTAAGCATTACATCCAAACCCCAGAAATCTTAATTTGACATTCCAATCGTTCAATATTTTCAATCTTTTGGGGCTAAGAGAACTAAATAAGGATAAATTTTAGATTCTAATCATCTTAAAAAGATAATTGATATTTCCAAAACTTCTCGCTCAATTTCAATTACCCGAGTGGCAAAAAAATCAGCTTGCTTTAAAAATTGGTGCAGGGACCTGAGGAAAAAATTAACATTACTAATGCTTTTCCATGGCTTACAAAAGAAG
>NW_023591285.1:0-62409 GCF_014843425.1 Jatropha curcas | reverse complement strand
AAAGAGAGAGATAAAATCTAGTTCCTGTGTCAATTAGGCATTAAAGCAACAACTACCACAGTTACAAAATCCGCTAATCACAAGTTCTTTTCTTCACAAGCAAGAAATCACAAAAACATCTGTACAGTTCACAGTTCATCCCTGCAAACCAAAACAGGCAGGTGGCACAACGTTTAGGGCAACAGTATAATCCATAAAGAATTGGAACATTACCTAGTATATCACAAAACACTTTACCTAGTGACTGGAGGGCTCTTTCACAGTGTCCTTTTATTGTGACCTAACTGTTTGCAGATTTTACATCTGACATTCCCAATTTTTTGTGCTTGAGTAACTTGGTTGGGCTTGCAAATAATTGGCAACTGTTGAAGTAATCATTGCATTAGTCTTCGCTACCATTAGCCCTCTTGTAGTCAATAGCAACACATGCATGCTTAAACATAGGCATCCTTGATGTCTTGCCCACCATCCACAACTGCATACTCTTTTTTTCTAAAGCTTACACAAACTAAATGGCCCCACCATTTTACTTCAAACCTCATCATGGCTATAGGGAAGCATCTTGCATGCACGACTAAGACTTGATAAGTTTATAAGAGCTCGCCAAGCATTTCAGAATCTAACTCTATCGTTCCAAGTAGAACCTTTGCAAACTCTTGTGCAGCCTCACCATGCCAATTTTCTGTTACATGTGTCAACACATCTTAATTATAGACTGAGTCCTAATCTTTCCCTAGCCATGAGTTAAAGACTCTGGAAACATGTTGTATGATGTCATTTGATTTGTCCATCTGTGAATGCCATGTCTGGGCCACTGTTGAAGTGGTAATCTTTATCAACGCAGCATGTCCTTGACATTTAGGCTTAATCCTAAAGCACAAGATATGTCACAAGCAAGAAGTTACCTCCATAGCCACTATTCTTAAACACTTGGAGTCAGTGCTTCTGGCTTTCGGAACAGTTAGAGCACCGACAGATAGACAGCGATTTGGTTTTCTATGTAATATCTTGAACCTCTGCTTCAAAAGGTAGCTTTTATTGCTACGCAAAGTCCCTTCCTAAAACCCACTCTTGGTTATGAGTACTCTTGAAATTCTCAAGATACGTATGCAACAAAACCTGTGGCTTGTATGTGAGAAGTGGTGTTTTAACTGCCTCTATCAATCTTGCAAATAATGTTTTTTTAATAAACATTACAATTGAAACTAAACATAAAGCATGAATTTAAAAAACAAAAGTTTTTCATCATACCTTTTATCTATCAGACATCAAATGTTAACTTTTGTCCTCCACTTCCCATCATCTATGCCTATGAGAAGGCAGTCTAAGAAAGGCCCAAGTTTTTGTGCATTCCCGATCCACAATTGCTAATGCGAAGAAGGTAGAACCCTCTATTTCCAAATTCCAACCCATTTACAGCAACATCTCCTTTTAATGGGCCCTTCAAGTAGCACCCATTCAAACCTAATAAAAGGTCTACACCCTTAAGAAATCCATTTTTTAAAACTTCCAAAGCATATCATAAGGCCCCAAAACCAATGGGTCCATCCATACTATTTCCCTAGGCTTAGGTGAAATTTGACAAATGTCCCAGCATTGAATCTTTTGTTAACCCCTCTAGACTAGAATCTTAGCTGCTAAAACATTTTTCATGTGACCCTTCTTGCTTCTCCCCCTACCTTGTTTCTCTATTAATTGGCATTTCTGAGGCTTGTATTTCCCCAAACTTGCTAAGCTTATTTTGGCATCAAACTCAATAGCTCAAATGTTGGATCCTGATTCAAGCTCCTCTTCTCAATGTTCTTACTAATCCATGTACTATTTGCATCTGGATTCTTTTCCCCGTGGGTCTAATGCATAGTTTGTTCCTCTTTAAATGTTTTAATCATAAATATTGTTCCATCATTCAACCTAAGAAGCATGAATTCTAAAGGCACAACCCTCTCCTTTACGTGTTACTGGACTTCCCGAGGGTCATTCTTATTCCCTACTCCAATACATAGCCACCCCCTAATGGCATAAGTCAGCCAACAATTCTCTTAAATTGCTTTACATCATCAAAAGTTTGGCCAACACTAATCAATGGTTGCCATCTAGACATTGGTTTGTAGTGGTTTTTATTGCATTTTCTCTTAATGGGAACTTTCCTTTGCATATCTCCTCTTTTTGGAAACACTACTTCTGTAATATCCCTTCCCGGTCCACACCCGTTATACCCGAATGAACCGAAGCCGAGACGCTTCAATCTGTTTGAACTTATATCCTGTCATGCTGATATCATACTGTATGCTAAATATGAATACAAAACAACTCCCAAATTAAACTCCAAACTTCAATATCTCCACTAATCCATCATAAACACAATAACACTTTATATATATATAATAGTCAATAACGTATAAATCCTCAATAGCATTTAATATCCAGTAATTAATTGGCATTCATGATCTATTAATCAAGTCTTCTGAACTAATCATCAACTATTGTAAAATATTTCATATTCAATAATTTTCTCCAAATACTTATACAAAATTAATTACATGCTTCAATGATATTTCCAATCAACATAAGCTCTAAAAATGTTATAATTATACATGCCTAAATCTTAATATCATGCTATAATTCCTTGAATACATGCCATAATTCTTAATTATTACAATCTCAATCTATATGAAACAAATTAATCACTTCTGCTTTGATAGTACTCTTCAAGTCTTCAGTAGCAACCACGATCTTTCACCTCGCGTGATAAAATCGATGCGCTGAGTATAAAACTCAATGGTGCTCATAATTCACAATACTTTAACAAAGTGTGATGACAACTAACTTAAAATAATAATTTCATAAAAGCATTGAAAATCAAGATTCAAATAAAATTTTCAACATCAAATGTATCTTTATAGCAGAATAACTTCTAATAGCAATAACATAATAATTTAGTTCAAGATTATTACAGCGGTTTTTGCAAGTGTACGAAATCGCAAAAAGTAATATAGAGTAGAGAGAGTATCGTATCCACAGGATTTGTATTACAATTACCAAAATTATGTTTAACCTATTTATTATTTAGACGATGATAAGAGAGAATTGCCTATAAGGTAAATAAACTTAAAGTAAAAACAAGAAGAGATCAAACACAAATTCAGGTGAAAAGAAATAAGAGAATTTAAGCTACTAGGGAATTCTGGATTTCCACACTTATATTCTATCCAGCTTATTCCATTAGTTCATTAATTCAACTTAATTGTTCGTAGGTAGAAACAAAACCCTAAAGCTAACTAAAGCTCTCCCGATTTATTGTTAGCTATTCTAATCCAGTTTAATTACCTATGCTTTTAATAGTGAAATTAAACATAAATCAGATCATTGGTTTTTTATGGTTGTTTTGTGAGTTCACACCTTAATAATTTATTAACTTATGAAAACCCCCGCTTGAGTCAAACATAATAGCTTCCGCATCAAGTTATTATTCTCAAGTAAATTATTATCTTTTTTCATATCATAACCCTTCTCCCGAAGTGATTATTGAAATAAACTCAATCCAGAGGAAATTTCTGCCTGGAGCATTAAGCACAAATAATAAATTTATAAACGAGAACAAAGAAAAAACAAATCTAATGTTATAAACTGGAATCGAATAAAATTACACATCAATCCCTAGTATACAGAGTTTTAGCCTGGACATAGTAATTAAATTAAACTCAATTCATAAACTTTGACATCATTCAGTCATATTTAAAGACAATAATAAAAGAAAAGAAACACAGATTGAAGAGTTTAGAATAAAAATGTATCACAAACTATGTGGATGGCTTCCTTATTCTTGCACAATTCTTAGATGCTTAAGTCTTTGAGAGAGAGAGAATTAGTAAAAGAATTGCACAAAAAAAAAACAGAGATCCCTAGCAATGGAAGTTTTCCCTCTTTATAATGAGCTCCTGGAGGTGAGTCTGATTCCTTTTAGGAAATAGATCTTATTAGTGCAAAATCCTTGTGTAGGAGATCAATGAACTGTTTAAGAGGCCTTTTGGATTTTCCTCTTGATTAGGATCCTTTTTCTCCCCAAAAATAGGTCTAGCGTCTTGTTTAACGTGTGTTTAGGAAAACTCCCGATGTCGGCCCATGTGAGAAAATGCGTTGATTGCGTATCTAGTTCACAACCTGGTTCCGCCTGCGCAAGCACGGGCGTGCCTTCATGGCACGGGCTGGTGTTGCTTTAGTCTGGAAGTCTGGCTAGTGAAGCACGGGGTGTGCTAAGGCAGCAGCGGCCTATTGATTCCCTGAGGCACGGGCGTGCTACCAAGCAAGGCAGGGCGTGCTTTCTTTCTGGAATCTGCCTAGAATTGCAATGGGTGTGCTAGGCTTGACAACGCCCTGGTCCATTTGTAGCACGGCGTGGCCTTTTGACACACCCTGGCCGTGCTCTCTTCTGTCTCTCCTTTGGTTTCCTTGCTTCTAGCACGGTTGTGCTTTCTAGCACGGCCGGGCGTGCTAGAAGCTAAGTGTCCTTGCATTGTAAAGTTTCTTTTTCTGCGCCAATTCCTACAATTTTCTCTATAGATCGGGGAGTTAAGAATCAAGGAAGCTTTGAACACAATTAGTACTAGAAGTGAATTAAATCAATTAAAAGTAATAAAAAACTTACTGAAATTCTAATCAAAAAACTAAATTAAAAACACTATGAAATTAACACCTATCAATTATCTATAACTCCTTACATGAACTTTTAATCACACATATCATGATAACTATCATGATCTTACCTGCTGTTCAATTATGCTGTATGACTTACTGGCACTTTTCAGTCACATCATATAAGTTTATGATTATCACATCTCATAACTGTATGGCTCTTTAAAAATTAAATAAATAAACTTATAAAGCATATATAGCATTGTACTTTCATGATCTTACCTGATGTTCTTTATGCTGTACTGAATTCTGCACTTTTATTAAAAACTCAGTGAATATCGCGACAAATAAAGAAACATATAAGCCATACATATGTAGAAAGAATTAAACTGTACTCACATATGGAATTGTAAGCACACATATATGATACTTTCATTATTGTACTATGCTGCTCATTATACTGTATGATTATGCAATTTGTAGTCAATATAATCTATATAGCTCCATAAGGTTATAGTGAAACCAAAGTGATAAGAGGTACTGTATGAATTATGAAATACTGTATGAACTGGGGCTGCTTACTGGCCATTATTATCATATCCACTCCAACAGCGCTGTAGCCGGAGTAACAAACTGTATGGGGGAGCAGATTCTTGCTATCCTATGTCGGCGACGTAGCCTTATCTAAGTGGTTTTTACCTAACCTCAATGGACATATCTAGTGGTAGTCATAGATAACACAAAAGCATAGTAACTGTGTCATAATTTGCAATGCTTATGTTCCTGTTATTTTTCACATGCTTTGTGTCATGAAATTAACTGCTTTATAATTTTCATAAACGTACTCTGCTTTAACCTGTATGCTGATAGCCTCGGCCAAGCGGGCAACTTGTGGTCATGTTAGTTTCAACCATTTGCATGCTTGCATTTTGTGTTTAATACATGTTGTTTTCATGTTGTCTTTTTTTATTTTAAAATGATTGAAAGGCATACAAGTTGAGCAAGGAATAAATTGCATAGAATTCATACCTTCATGACACCATAATTGGTTTACCTCATTTCACCAATCATTTGCAGCTTTGCATGTTGTTTTGAATACATGTTCTCATGTTGTCCCTTTTTTGTTTTAATAATGATTGGAGGCATACAGAGTTGAGCAAAGGAAATACAATTGCATGAAATAAGGTTCCAAAAAGAGTATCAAAACACAAGTGCGAGCGCGAGAAGCACAATATGAGGGTCAAGAGAGTTTACAAGGCCAAATTCGCGAGCTGCGCATGAAAATTCGGCGAGCTCGACAAGTGAAAATTCGCGAAGCGCGCATTGTTGGTTTTCCAGCCTGCACATTCTGTACTAATTTGGTCCATATCTCTCTAATTTACAACTCTGATTTGGGTGATTCAAAAACCCATGGAAAGCTCACACATAGAGGAACAAATAACTTCTTTTCTATGACACTTCCTAATTCCTCATTAAATAGGGTCAAAATCAAGGTTGAATTTACTGGTTTACTTTTCCAGCAAACTTGTTTCAGATGAAACTCAATATCTCTTCTCTAATTCATTTCATCTCATGCTTTTCACCATTTTCCAGTCCTCTCACTCAACATTGAGCAACATTTTCTCATTATCAACAAACAACAAATTCTCATGCAAGGAAATGAATTAAACTAAAAGAGATAAGCAACACTTTACTCCAAAGAAGCTTGAGCTCTTCCTTTTTTAAGCTTCCTTCTACCTTTGAGCTCAACCTCTCCTATACATAATGAACTCTTATGAATATTCTAAAATATCACCAAAATGATTCAATTATGAATACAAGAAGGTACTTACTTGGATAGAATAGAAGTTGATTAATGCTTTAACTCCCATTAATGGAGAATAAAGAAGAAAGAAGATGGAGAAGAAGGTGGAAGAGTAAAGTAGAAGTTGGAAAGGAGATGAAGATAAGGATGAAGAAATGAAATGAAATGGAACTCACGGGTAGACTCCAAAAATACAAATGAATTTTTGTGTAAAATTACCAAAATGGTACCTCAAGTTGTCAAAATGGTATATTAATACTCAACTTTATATTTAGGTGCAAGGAAGTCCTAATCCTTATACTTTGAATCTTTTCTGTTTCCTTCAAGTAAGTCCACCTTTCTTCTCCTTATTTCAGTTCCATCCTTCTAAGCCCAACTCTAGATCTCTAATGACTCAATGGGGTTCTGGATTAGCCCGACCTCGGACTCTTAAGCAAGATCGATTCAATAGAAAAATGGGACTTACAACTTTCCTCATTTCATGCCTCTTTCACTACTTAACTGCCTCTCCATTCTTAATCAGACATCCTGCTTTACTCATGTGCATCACTATCATCACCATCTAACAAATCTTCCACACCTCTAAAACTGTTCATCACCAAAGTTTGCATTTAAGTTTAACGAAATTCATCACTAAATAATCATCACTACTTGGTTTGAGAATGCATATCCTCATCAACACACATAGTCTTCATCTTCACTGTCAGGAGTTTTCATTACTATGGTTAGGGTTTCAGTTGGATGGGATTTTTTACTTTTTTCTTCTTAAGTCTGTATCTTTTTGGTCTTTGCTTATGTGTTATTGCCTTGGGAAGGGCCAGGATCAATCTAATGGTAGGTCCATTTAGTTACTTAGGTTGGATTTTGCGGTTTGCTGACATTAGTTTGGGATTATAGTTGGCTGTGATGGGGTTGGGCTTATAGTGGGCTGGGATGGGAATTTGGGATTTGGGTTAAAGTTTGTGTTGGATGGGACTTGGATTGGGTTTAGGATTATATTTGGTTGGGGAAACTGGGTTTGGCTTCAATTACTTGGCTTTGTGCAAGTGTTTTGAGTTAGGTTTTATAGGCTCAAATTGGGGAATTTTGGAAACTTAGGAATCTAAATCTATAGTAAGCCCATGCTCTCTATTTGTCCCAAGCCCAAAGAATAAAGTAAATTCCATCTCACTACTACCTTCTAGGCTTTCCCCTCCATCAGACCCCTGTCTTTTAAACTCACTTCTGTTCTCCCTCCCTCTAATGCCGTCAACTATACATCATGTACTCTTACTTTACTCTCTCTGTTCTTGCTTATCTTTCCGTAAAAAAAATCCTCCCATATTTTAACACCTGATATTAATGTTTTTTAGACACTAGTTTTTGTTCCCAGTAGATTCACATAAAATACTCTACACTTACAACAGCATACAGTTCAGTTCCATCAAAATCACTTTTAACATGCTTCTTAATTATGTTAATGCAATAAACACCCATCAAATTTGCACACATCAAAATACAAAAAGCAAATCATCCTCATTTTCATCGTTCATATCAATCACCCAGTCTATTAATCAAACTTTATAATTTTAATTTTACTCATTAAACACATCACAAAGGAGATTCAACAATGAGTACTTACTCTAGGTCATCATTGGAAGACTCACTTCTTGTCCAAATACTTCAACTTCAAGTAAACACACGTGAAGGAAGCTATACTGCAACCAAAACCCAAAACATTTCAAATATTTTTCCCAAAACAAATTCTGTAAATCCCTAAAATGAAAGTAATAAAGTCTGAAAGCTAATTTCTACAGTCGCAAAATTCAAATAAACCTATAATGCAAACCATTTCCATGTACAAAAATAGTTTTCAGCAAGACTCTCTTATGTCACTATACCAATACAAAACTTACAGAAGCAAAAAGAAAATTTTACCTCATCAATTTCAACTTGACGCATTTCGAAGATCGATTTAGTGCTTCTTCAGTCAAATCAGATTCAAAACCTCCGAGGCTTTGCGTTTCATTCAATTTCTCTCCTCACAAATTCTGGAGATTTCTCTCACCTCTTCTTCCCTTTTGCAATATGACAATTCACTTTTCCCTCCAATAAAAAACCTTCTTTTTCGTTTTATTATATGGGGGATTAGTTTGGTCATTTCAATTTTAGTGGTGACGGAAAACTATAAAATCAATGACAAAAGGATGCAATTTATTGTAACAGAAGTAAAATTAGGAAATGCTTAAGTTCAGTTCCAAAATGTTGAAAGAGAATGTGTAAATATGCCTATATTTAGTGATGGCGTTTTTTTTTTCCCTCCATTAATGTTAATATTCATAGTAAGAGAGAAAACTTAAATTTACTTGGTTTTTAGTTAATGATATGCAATTTTCCTATATAAGCATTTTTAATATTATGACTTATAATTACTAAATATCACATATACGTGTGTGAATACTCAAGATTTTTGAGCTCAAAAAGCCAATTTTCCCGGACTGCAAACAGTCCGGCCGGACCGGAGGCCAAATTTTGGAAGTTTCGGGACGTTGCGAGATCCCCAAAAAATGGGAATTGGTTTCCAGAATATTTTTTTGGAGGTCGGGAAACTCCCGAAAAAGCCTCTAGAACGAAAAATTAGCAAAACCCGGCCGGCCCCCCGGCGCCCAGGCCCGCCGAAAACAGTCCATTTTGCCTATAAAAATGGGCCGCCGGCATCATTTCAAAGGCACTCAGTCTGTGTTGACGGACACTCCTTCTCCCGCCTACGCTCCTTGCGATTCTTTACTGCTTTTCTTCCTGCATTTTCAGTTTAGCTTTATGCTTTTTTCTTGCTTTTGTTAAGTGGTCCCACATAAATTTGAATTAATTATATTCCCGTTAACGAGGAGCTTAACCTGGAGTTAAGAAGTGGTGTCGATTAAATCAGGTACATAAACTAAACTCTGCTAATTAATTTTAAGCACTTCATGGCATGCTTTCTCTTCTACTCCTAATTCTACAACTGCATAAATGTATCACCGTCATTAATTAGGCAAAATAAATTGCCTCAATTAAATAAATTTAGACTAAATGCCCGGTTAATAATAATCGGGTATTAAAAGCCTAAATTCCGACCAATATTTGGCTAAAGTGCCTAGTTTAATTAATAACTATGGTAAATAATTGCCTTTATTTCAAATAACAGTCCGGGCTTAGTCAATTAATCCATAATTGTGGCTAAAAGCCTTAAATTAAAACACGTTTTTTCTTGGCAAATTGCCTACATTGCCAAGTCATCAATCACTTTTGGTAACAAATTGCCTATAAGTGAGATTAATCTTCTTTTAGCGACAAATTCGCTTTAAATCAGTATTTCGGCTAATATACAAAATCACTTTTTGGCAATAAGTTGCCTGCAAATCAATCAATTTTTGGCGACAATCGCCCAATCAACATTTTTTTTGGCAATAAATTGCCTAAATCAATATTTTGGCTTTAAAAGGCCTTAAAACAATCAATTTTGGCACAATTAGCCCCCAATCAAACACTTCTTTTTTTGGCAGAGCAATAAGCCCAATCAAACACTTCCTTTTGGCAATAAATGCCTAAATCAAATCAATCGATTTTTTCAGGCAAATGCTAACAAATGCCGAAGCATACAACATTCATGGCATTAAGCATACCCATTCAAAAGCCCTTTTAAAAGGCCAATCAAACTACGTTGACTTTGATCTTCTCTATTCAAAAACCAGGAAGTACGTAGGCACGTTCGGGATTTAACCCCGGGCGGCAAGTCGAAATCACATAAACATTTTCATTGGTCCAATTTACTTCATCTACCGCAAAGCATTCATTAATTTGGGTTAGTTTCATCAGCAATGACATAGGTCTCGGGATCCACCTCGGGTTCGAAGAACCATGCCTTAGACATTGGGTTAATTAACTTAAGTAATTTAGGTTTAAATTAAAATTTGGAGTCACTTAGGGTTTTCCTAAGTTTAACCCTAAAATATTAAACAAGGTGGCAACTCATAATTCACGTGCCATTCTACCATTTAGTACATGCATCATATGTTCTGTATATTTTGGGGAGGGTTCCACAACGTGTATAACTACAACTAGTTCATTTATAACTAGGCGAAGACTCGTGCATTGCACGCGGTTGCTTTATTACTTTGTTATTGGTATAATTGTTATATGTTACTTTTTTTGCACATATAAAAATAAATATCTATAAAAAAATAAATCTAAAACTTCAAATAAAAAGAAGCAAATAAAAAAATTGTAAAAGATATATATACATATAAACTAAAATACAGTAAATAAATACATACAATATAAAGCACTAAACAAAAAGCATTACTTGTAAATAAAGATACATAAATTTGAAGGACATATAAAAAAATTTCATCTATAAATAAAGATATATAGATGTAAAAGTAGATAATTGTTCTAAATAAAGGACACAAAATATTAAACAATTCAATCTAAAACTAAAAAAAATAAATATTCAAATATAAATTATGGTTAATTATTTTAAATAAATAATAATTTTTAAGCATAAAAAGTATTTTAAATGATCAAATAAAAAAAATAAAAATTTAAAATTGAAATATAGATATAGATTATATTCTAAATGAATATTAATTTTTAAAATACAATTATTTGATATAAATAACAATAAAATTCAAATAATAAAAATATTATTTTAACTATAGGATAGTAGGTTGTATTTCCCATTTGCTCTGTCTCTCCTCTCTATCGCGTTCGTCTCTCTTCTCTGCTCTTCGTCTCTCGGTCTTCTCTCTCATCCTCGGGTGGTGTCTTCGTCACTCTCTCTTCTCTCATAATATATTATATATATATAATAATAAGTTAAGAGGATTCTACTTGCCAAATGATGATGATGATAATTAATAGTAAATAATAATAATGAATAAGTAAAATAACAATAATAAAATTACTCATATGTTTCTACTAATTTTAGTGAAACTTCTCAAAACTCAATTACTTAAATCAATGGTGTGAGTGGAGATGAGGGGGGAGTACTATAATACATATTATACGAGGAGAGAAATTCATCAAATTATAAAAATTATAAATAAATAACTAAAATTTACATATATATGAATATAAAGTAATGAATAGAAAAATTTATTGCAATTTCTTACTATCTAATTTGCTTCTTGAAGTAATGAATAAAATTATAATCAATTAATCATATAAATTCATTAGTAATTATAGCTTCGTCTAACCATAATTTGTATTCTTATCGTCTTTAATTCTAATTACAACTATTCTAATTATAATTAATATTTTAACATCATTATTATTTATAATTACAAAGTTTCTAATTATATCTAATATTATTATATCTAATAATTTTAATAATATTATAATTATTGCCTTTCTAATAACAATATAGTCACTAGTAATTATTGCCTTTTTAATAATAATATAGTCACTAGTAATTATAATTAATAATTAAGCCTTAAAAATCAAAACCATGTAGTTTTTGTCTTTGAGCTTAATTTAACTTACATTAAAGCTATATCACTCTAGTGTAAGATTTTAATTTTATTATTTAAAATAAAATTATTAATAATTATTCTCTCTGTCCCTAATCCATCTTTCCTTTTTGGTTTGTCCTAAAATATAGTCCACTTTTCTTTTTTACATTATAGTTAATCCTTAAATTGTCTATTATACTTTTATTAAATTTTAACTTATTTTCAATAACACTTATTACTTCTTAGTTATTACTCCAATATAATAATTACTCATGTGTTATAAGATGGACATAATAGAAAATAGGGGTGGCCACGGTTCCAGAATCGCCAGTTTTTGTTCTGGAATCGAACCGAAAATTGACAGTTCCAGTTATAGTTTGGAACTAAACGGTTATAATTCCAACTCCGGTTTCTTAACGGTTCCAAGTTAACAGTTTCGGTCGGTTTTCCGATTGATTTTTCAGCATTATAAAATCAAAAGTTAGGGAACATTTTTTTTGTTGAAAATTAAAATTTAAATATTTATATTTTTAGAAAAAACTTAAAGAAAAAATAATAAAAAAATGCTTAACTTAGAAAAAGGGCTTGAACTTAATTTTTTTTTTTTTTTAGAAAAAGGCTTGAACATAATTTATTTTTTTAAATGAAAAGGAGTATTTATAGTAAAACCAAAAATTCAATTGTCTACAAATACCTTAAAACTAGCTGTTATATAGTTCTCAGGAGGGTAAATTTGCGAATTTCACAAAAATATTTGAAAAAATAAAAAATTATTGAAATCGGGTGGAACCGCCGGTTTGAACCGTCTGAATCGTCGGTTCTAACCGATTGGAAAAACCGTTGGTTCTAGCTGGTTTCGGTCGGTTCTTGGAACCGCCGGTTTACGCTCCCTCAAAAGTTAGAACCGGAATCAGACATCAAATTCCCAGTTTCAGTTCTGATTCCTTACGGTTTCGGTTTCGGTTTCCACCAGTTCCGGTTCCTACAGTTTCGGTTCCGGTTCCCACCAGTTTCGGTTCCCACCGGTTTTGAACCGACAGTTCTGGTTCAAAAAATCGGGAAATGGGCACCTCTAATAAGAAAATTATATGAATAAAATTGTCTTTTATAGAAGGTGGACTATCTTTTTGAGTCGGAAGGAGTGTCAAATTAATCAAGATTCAATATTGTATTGTAATTTTATACTATTATTATAATTATCCTATAGATGATTTATAATAATTTTTAATTTTTAACACTGAAATTGGAATCAGAATTGAAACTAGAACCAAAATATCAAATAATTGATAAAATTGGTAAGAAGAATCTTCTTGTTCTTACAATTCACCAAGATCAAAAAGCCAATTCATCCAATAAAAAAAAAAAAAAAGAAACCATTTTGATTGGCTAGAAATGAATGAAGAAATAAAAATCCAAGAACCAAAAAATTAAAGAACCAAACTAGATTGAACAGTTCAATTATGATTCTGATTCCTAAATCATTTTGATTCTAGTTCAAATTTCAATTTTGAGAAAAACAAAACTATGGCTCTAGTTCCGATTCTTATCAAGAAGCGAACCATAATAGGATTGTACAACCCTACTTTACTAAGTAATTTCTAAACAAGTATAATTTCTAAAGAAATTATGTTTTAATAATTACAAGCTTTCTAATAGATGCATTGTGAAATATTTACTATTAGTTATTTACTTATTGTTTGCATGAATTACAATTTCCTCCTCAATCTAAAAGGAAGAATTGGACCAAAGAATGCGTACATAAAATCTTATTTTTATTATAACAGAAAGAAACTGTCCTTGTTATTTATAAAAAACAAAGGATGAATGGTAAATTAAAATTGACGGAAAGTGCAAGTTTCTGCTTCGTTTGGTTGAGCTTTAACGTCTCCGCACAGCGCATTCAAACTGACGGTGGGTAAGCAATTCGCAATTTGAAGTACATTTTATGACACCTTAGATAGCAACAAATGACCAAATAGGCTTTTCCGGAAATTCAACATTTCCTTTCCATATTTAAAATTTTCAATTTGAAACCTAATTAACGCAACAATAATAAATAAATAAAAAATAAAAAACTTGCGCAAAAGCTAAAATCGCAACTCCATTTGCAGTTTTCATTTCGCATCTGCTACCATAACGTCTGCACCTTTCTCTCTTTCTTTTTCCGATTCTCTTTGTCTTCCTGAGGAGGTGCTGGAGCGAATTACCCTCACCTCTTCGGATATCTTTCTCTTTGTGACTTTATCAGACCAGAATCAATGGCGTCCGAGAACTTCACCGACAAAAACGCTGTGTTCAGAAAGCTAAAGACGAAATCTGATAACAAGGTTCGTTTGTGCTTTTTCGTCTTTAGGGTTTTCTTCTTTCTTTTTCCATATAGATCTTTTTCGGATCTGGCTATTTTGTTATTGGATCTCGAATTTTGAACTATGGGTTTTGTTTAAATTTCTGTAGTTTTTCACTTTTTTATTTTTTTTGGGTGTTTTTAGATGTGCTTTGATTGTAATGCAAAAAATCCGACTTGGGCTTCTGTAACTTATGGGATCTTTCTCTGCATCGATTGCTCCGCCGTTCATCGCAGCCTTGGAGTACACATTAGCTTTGTTAGGTATTCTGATTTCTTGTTATTATTATTATTTTTAAATTTTGCGGAACAATGGTGTGGTGTTTGATTAGCTGATTTGAGTTTGGGAATGCTAGTTTATCGTAGTGTATATTGGTTCAATTAACACTTTGCGCAGGATTTTTAATTTCTATTCGTTGCTTACCTCAAATGTAACTTCTTTATCTACAAATTTACTAAATATGTGCAAGAGGTCATAACTTGTATTAGATAATGAGGAATCGATATTATGGGTTATGGATTTACAGGTAATATTGTCGATCACTATAATAGAAGTGGACCTACGGTATAGGCTCACTCAGGTCTAAGGTCACAGTACCTCCATTCCTAAACTGCTTACAGTATGTTTTCGTGATTATCCATTAGTGCTACTATCTGTGTCCATAAAATAGGTAAATTGCATAAAAAATGCCTTTTCATGTTGAATGTCACAATATGCTTGAGTGTTCTAATCCCAAGTTCCATTGACCAGTGTAGCAGCTGGAAATGAATAAAGGTACTTATTTGATGGAAATGAATGAAGAGGAGGAAAAAATTGAGGGGCTTAACTGGTTGAAGTGATGGAAGAAGTAAATGAATATATTTCCTTGAAGATGTGAGTATTATTTTTAGTTTTCTAGGAATGGCTCAGAGCAGAAGTTGTTTGTGTACACATGCTTTTTTGCGAGATCGAACTTGCTTGAGAGTAGCTTGTGCATTTTCACGAGTTCTCTTGAATATGGAATATACCTGACTTAGTTTTAACTAGTGGCTATTTTTATTCGTTAATGGATCAAACAGTCTGTATTAAAAACGCCTGGTAGTTCAACTTAAACTTCTAAAAAAAAAAAAAAAAAAAATTGAAGGCAAAAAATGGTTTTCTTGGTGTTTTGTCAGGGACTTGATTTCAAAATTTTGTTCACAGAACAAATTTGTGAAATACTGTCCAATATCAGAACATAGAAGAATTTTAGATCCTTCTTGTTTTTAGTGCTTGAGATATTATGAAGCAATTCTGTCACTGGAGCTTTTGTACTTAGGGTAGTTATACTGTTGTATTTAGGATGCTTTTATTTAGTTATTCACTTTTTATCATGTTATTATCAGTTTCTTTGTTAGCAGGTATTAGTGGGGTGGTTAAGCAAGTTATTTATTATAATAGGTAGTTATAAGTGGGTAGTGGATGGATAGTTTTTTCATTAGTTGTTTAAAAGGCTGTGATATCAGAAAAATTGTAAGCAGAATTTACGAAAAGGTTTTGAGTTCCTAAAACTCAGATATTATAGAGTTTTCTCTTAACGAGCTCTAGGAGATTGCAGATTCTCTCTAAGTCTGTTACCATAGACAGAAGGAAGAAATTCTTTCTAAGACATCCCGTCTCAAACCTGATCCCCTAATTTAAAGACCCATACCTTGATCCAAATTTGGAACATTACATCTTTGACTTTGATACTAGTTATATCACTTCTATTGACATTATATTGGGTATGTGTTCTAATGGAATGAGAAATTTCTCTCTCTCAAATGATTGCTTGTCATTTGTAATGGAGGTTCTGAGAAAGGTAGAAGGTAGTCTTTTGGACCTTTTTGATCTTTTGGTCTGGCTTATAATTTGCAAGTTTTGATCACAAGTGTTTAAAGAATGTTTCTATTAGCATAAACATGGGATATTAATTTCAAAAGGTTCAAGTTGTATTTCTTTCTGTGTAAAGATAAAAAAGAACATGAGTGATTCTACGTTACCATTGTAAAATGTAGGGGTAAACAAAAACTCGTTGAAATTGGTAGACCGGATGGACTTAGAGGAGATTGCAGATTCTCTCTAAGTCTGTTACCATAGACAGAAGGAAGAAATTCTTTCTAAGACATCCCGTCTCAAACCTGATCCCCTAATTTAAAGACCCATACCTTGATCCAAATTTGGAACATTACATCTTTGACTTTGATACTAGTTATATCACTTCTATTGACATTATATTGGGTATGTGTTCTAATGGAATGAGAAATTTCTCTCTCTCAAATGATTGCTTGTCATTTGTAATGGAGGTTCTGAGAAAGGTAGAAGGTAGTCTTTTGGACCTTTTTGATCTTTTGGTCTGGCTTATAATTTGCAAGTTTTGATCACAAGTGTTTAAAGAATGTTTCTATTAGCATAAACATGGGATATTAATTTCAAAAGGTTCAAGTTGTATTTCTTTCTGTGTAAAGATAAAAAAGAACATGAGTGATTCTACGTTACCATTGTAAAATGTAGGGGTAAACAAAAACTCGTTGAAATTGGTAGACCGGATGGACTTAGTTTAGTCCAATCCATGAAAAATGGCTTCACTTCATAGAAAGTCGATTGTGGTAGCAAAGTCCTAACAATTGTTTCTAATGCTCTTTTTTTTTTTCAATTGCCACTTGGATTCCCCTTATAGCTGGAATCTTAAACTTATCACTATTCTTAATTTGTATTGTGCTTTCTGTCAATTTGTAATTCGCGTGCTTGAGTTTCATGTAGTCTCAATTGTCTTGGCCCCCTCTAGTCTTTCTCATAATTGCCTTAGCGTCCTCCATGTTTGTCAACCATCCACTTCAATTTGAGTATTAGAAACATCATTTGCGCTCAAAATAATCTCTTTTGCATGTATGAATTTGGGGGTGATGATCTCATAATTCAAAGATGCAGAAATTGTGGATAATTTTCTTCTACATTTTTTTTACAAGGTTTTTCTCAAATTGATGCACGGTATGTTGGTTACTTTTTTTTATTTGTCTTCAAATTTCTCTCTTACTTTTCATTTGAGCATGTGACTTATGAAACTAATGCCTTCATCTTATGAAGTATCTGTTCTTATATGATTGGGATTAAATTACCTATCTACACAAGACTAAACAGAGCTAGCAAACCATTTTTCCGTAATTGGGGAAGAAAAATCTGATTGGTGAATTATCTGATGAAAAGAAAATCATCATCAACTTTCAAGACTTAATAAATAGGGGTTCAACATCAACCTTTGGTTTTGTAGATCACAGAGTGGCATGTTTTTTTGTTTTGGGAAGCAAATACAATATCATTTTCTACCTGAAGTATTTTAATGCCTGCCAACTTTTTTTTTTTTTGAAGGAAAATGGACTATAGTAATAGGAATCATCAAACAAAGTAGAAACAAACATTTATTATTTTAGAATATGATGCTTTTGCAAGTGCTTATAATTTGCTTTCTATTTATAGTTTCCACCTCAATGTCCCACAATTTAGCGATCCTACTTTCCCACAACCTATTAAGTTATTCCAATAATCCTACTTTCTGAAATCTTATTATCATTTGAGTTGTTGGTTGGAATACAAGTAGAAAGCAAGAGTGGCTCTATCATTCACTATTCTGAACCCTCATTCCTTTTTTATTTTTCAAAATAAGTAAATATCTTTTAATAAATTTTCAAGGGATGCTGCCTATGTAGCATTGGAGTATATGTTTTGAATTTTCCTTTATATATTAAAAATTTACTGAAGCAAAATGATAAACTCAAATAAAATTTCTATTATCCTCAGTTGAAGAATATGTAGCCACTTTTTTTTTTTTTTTCTAAACATCCAACTGGATGAATACATTCTCCAAAGCTTTCGAATTCCACATTTTTCTATCATTCTTTAAGATATCATCCCATGCATCCTTGCTCCTTACATTTTGGCATCCCATCAGGGCCCCTTTTGGCTTTTAATTCTCTTTGCAGATTTTTGCATAGACTTAAATAACTCCAAGAGTTGCACAAGCTAAAACTCCAAAAAAAATTTTCTCCATTTGATTCCTTGGGGTTGAAAATGGGGCCTTGAGGGAGAGGAGAAGTTTGTCTTCCCTTGCCAATAGCACCACAAACTTTATCATTGTGCACAATTTCGTGAATGCTTTTGGTGGTGGCTTTGTTGATTCTTTTTCTATTTTTTAAACTTATCAAAAATGAAATAACGTAAACTTGTTGAAAGCAATTGCATTCATAAGGACTTATTATCCTATTCATGTAGGTCTACAAATTTAGACTCATGGAGTCCTGAGCAATTGAAAATGATGAGCTTTGGGGGAAACAACCGTGCACAAGCTTTCTTCAAGCAGCATGGTTGGACTGATGGAGGAAAAGTTGAGGCCAAGTATACATCTAGAGCTGCTGAATTGTATCGGCAAATCCTTTCAAAAGAAGTTGCCAAAAGCATGGTGGAAGATGGAGGCTTGTCATCATCGCATGTTCCACCTCAGTCAGCCCAAGTGTCCAATGGACTTCCTGATATCAAGACCAATGAGACTACCAAAGAAACTTCCCTTGGAAAGCAAGATTTGCCCGATGTTGTCCGTTCTCCAAAAGCTACTCATCCAGTTAGTACCAGTACGGTCAAGAAGCCTCTTGGTGCAAGGAAAACTGGGAAGACAGGTGGCCTTGGTGCTAGAAAGCTGACTACAAAGGTAGATGTTTGCACATAAGAGAATTTTATTGTTAGAATTATCACAACTATATCTCCATTTTAATTGTTATATAGATCTAAATTAACCTGTCTAAAACCTTCCAAAACAAAAATAACTAGAATTTATATTTTTAATCAACTAAACCAAATTTAACTTAACTGAATCCCCTGTTCATTTTGATCAGTTTATTCTATTCTGGCTTCTGAATTGGTGTATTAGATTTGGCAAAGAATATAGGTTTTTTGGTCCTTCAAAGATAAAGAAGAAAACCATATTCAAGCTACAAATAATGATATATTTTTTTTCTCATCACTTCTTTTTCTTTTGTTGTAATGTTTGATATTTTGTTAGAACTCCAAATGAGAAGAGTGTATTCTCCTCATTAAGAATAAATCAATGATATTAAATTGATTAGGAAATATAATCCATATATTTGGGATATTTCAAAGGTCTGGTAACCAAAAAAAAACCCCAAACTATTTTAACTGGTCTATTATAACCTACTTTGAAAAATTAGTTTCAATTGTACCCAAATTGAAATGGAAAACTCTCCCCAGTTGTACAACTGAAACTAATTCTTCAAATTAATGTTAGTAGGTTTATTTAAACAGTTTGTTACAATTGCAAATCTGCAAAAAGGGTTTTTTCCCTCTATCTTTAGACGTTTTGCGGATGATAGAACTAAACTGCAATCTAGTATTTGGAACTAAATACATGATTATAGCATGTAATTAGTATTTGGTTGTAAAATTCAAAAGAAAATTCTAAATTTCAAAGTGAAGCAAACAAAATTAACTGAGATGTGTCCATTTAGTTGACGTTCATTTTCAGCTGATTGTTACTTGTTGCGTGGCTGTTGTCATGAGCTCTCTTCTTAGTCGAAGTACCTTATTGATTGCAGCCCAGTGAAAATCTTTATGATCAGAAACCTGAAGAACCAGTTCTTTCTGTTCCTTCTTCCACTAACAGCACTCCAAAAGCTGGAGCGTCTTTCACATCTCGTTTTGAATATGTTGATAATGTCCAATCTACTGAGCTTATTTCTGGTGGGCCACAAGTGATTAGCCATGTCTCTCCACCGAAGTCTTCAAGCTTCTTTGCAGATTTTGGAATGGACAGTGGATTTCAGAAGAAATCAAGCTCAAACTCCTCAAAAGTGCAGGTAACTTAATTTAATACTGGATCCAAATAACTCATGATTGACACAGTTATCATTTATTGAGTGCTAAATGCGTGCCAATATCCAGCCATTAGAATGTTTTCGCTGTTTGGAATTTTAGACAGATACTGTAGGATGGATGCTATGTCAAAATGCTGGGTAGGGTCACCATACACCATACTGCAGAATCTCTATGTGCTGTGCTAAATCAGGCTTCGAGGATAATTTGTTTTACCTTGAAAAGGAGTGAGCTAGAAGTCCAAAAATTGGGTGCCTATTGTCTTGTGGAAACACGATGCATAGTCGAGACCAACTCTTTTTTGTTTTAAATTGTTGCATGTTAATGAGTATTTATATTGGTTGGCGCAGGCACCATCTATGAAAATTTAGATTAATGAATCTAAGGTTGGGATGCATCATAGTTGTTAAAGGCGTGCCTGAGGTGCGCGTTACTTAAGGCTCAAGGGCTTGCGCCTCAATAGTCATGAGGCGGGCGACTTCACTCAGGCTATTGCCTCTGGGTAGAGGCGTGCGCCTTTTTGCGCCTAAGGCTCGAGAAAGGCGCGCCTTTCTATTGTTTGTTTTCCAGAACAAGTCACCTAGGGTTTTTTTCAATATAAAGCTATCTAGCCAACATCAGCTTACACAAAATAAATAAATAAACATAAAAGAAATAAAATTCAACACAAAAACCGGTGATGTGCTTTGTGATCAAACCTCCACTCCTTCATCTAGCACTAAGCTCTTGCAATCTAGTCTTCAACCCCATTCCATCCAGATATAACTCTTTCAATTTTTCTTCCTATATTTGCTTTCTATTTCTTTTCTTCTTTTTTTTCCATTTTTTTGATTATACTCTTTTCCATTTTTTGATTTATCTTTTTTTCAATTTTTCTTCCTATATTTGCTTTCTATTTCTTTTCTTCTTTTTTTTCCATTTTTTTGATTATACTCTTTTTTGTCTTAACTTTAATATCTTACAATATAACTTGTCATGTTGCCATTTTTTTCTGATTTATGTGTGTTTCTTTCCGTGTTTTCTACTTTTTTTCATTTTTTTATTGATATCTTTAAATATATTTTTCAGATTTATGTATTTTATTCCTTTTTTTTTTGCGCCTCACTTCACTCATGCATGTGCGTTCGCCTGGAGGCTAGCGCCTAGGTTCCAACAGCCCTTTGCGCCTTAGTGCGCCTTTTGCCTTTAATTACTATGGGATGCATGGACGGATGTTATTTTTGTACTGAAATATTTATGCTTGGGTTGGTATTTCTTCACACTGAAATCAACCCAGACTTTAGGGAACCAGCAATGCTACATTCGGTTATTTGGTTTATGAAAATGCAGATAACTGTAAACTCATCCAAGGGACATAAAAAGCTTAAAAGGAACTAGAACACTACCCACATAAATATGAAGCAAACACGAAGTATTGGGATATTTGTAAATAGGAAACTCACATAAATATGAAGCAAACTCAAAGGTATGAGGGATATATGTAAATCTGAAATAGAACAACAAACGTAATTAGTGGGAGATAAATGATACAGCTACACATAAATACAAAATATAGCAACATGCCCAATGGGCAAAGGTGAGCTGTACTGACTCACCCAAAATAAATCTCTTCATATGTTCAAATTTAAGCATCACGTTGAAATTTTCGATCATCAAGGTCTTCCTACCCTCATGTGACCTGCCACAAAATACGTATGCCTAGAGATGAAACATAGAGAAAGAGTCCTAAGTTGTAGAAAGTTTGTCTGAAATCTGTGAACTGAATAGCAAGTTTTTCTTAATACTTGAAACAGCATCAGTGTTGCATTTACTTTTCATAGTTTGGTTCCTGGTTGGTCATTTTCAATTGATTGGATATTTGGAAACCTCCACTGTCCCTTAAATGTCAAGTTCTTTACAAATATTACACCTAGATTGTATTGACTCAACATTATATTATTATATTGTTCAGCCTAGGAACCATTTTTTGGTGTGGTCGGTGTATCATTTGTACAGATGCCTACATATTTTGTACGGGTAAACTATTTATGGCCCTCTAAAATTTGATTTCAAAAAGTTTAGGCTCCTTCAACAGTATGCTTAAGATTCTGTTAAGATATTCTATTTTATAGAAAATATAAGGATAAATTCTCAATTTAGCCCCAGAACTTTCTCTAGGTGTACAATTTGGTCCAATATTGAACAGAAATTTTAAGTGGGACCAATTTTCTTCATCTTGACGAAAAATATAATGCAAAATATTTGAAAATTAAAAAATAAAAATAAAAACAGAAAAAAAGAAGGAAAATTCAATCTTGTTGAATATGCAGAAGAAAAATGGGAATCGAAATGAACAGTTTTCAATTTTCACATTTTTTGCCTTATTTTTTTAATTCTGATTTTTGAAATATTTTATATTTAAGGTAAAAACCTTTTTGGCTAAATATGTGGTAAATTGATTCTAAACTCAAAAGTTTATGCCCCGAAATGGTGCAAGAGTTAATGTTGGACCAAATTGGACATTTAGGAAAAGCTTAGGAGCCAAATTGAAAGGTTGTTCAGAGTATAATTAATATTTGTGCAGAAACATCCTCGGCCTTGTTGTAATGATATCTGCTTTAAGCATCCGTGCATGTTCTATGGCTCAAGCACAATTAGAAAGGATCTTGATGTAGGTAGTATTTATGTTGCTCTACTGCAGCTTAATGTTGTGTTTTTATCACTCTCTCATGCTCATGCTGAATTATTATACTTCTGACATTGAAGAAAATTTATGTAATGATAAGAATGTTTAGATTTTGTGAATGTCCACGTCACATGGTATTTAATTATGGGGTGCCAGATGTTTTTCCTGTAATATATTGTTCTTACATCCTAGTATTATCAGATTCAAGAAACAGATGAAGCAAGGAAGAAGTTCTCAAATGCAAAATCAATCTCATCAGCTCAATTCTTTGGTGATCAGAGCAAAGCTACTGATGTTGATACTCAAGCTTCCTTGCAGAAATTTTCAGTATGTTCCTTTCTATCAACTTTAATGTCTTTTTGATTGATTGCTTTTAATATTCATTTTTTTTGTTAATTAATTAATTTTCTTGAGCTTCTTTGGGAAAAACATTGATGAACGGAACTCGTAAACACCCTTTCCCCTTTATTTAATTTGTGGGACGATTATCGAGAATAGGCAAATGAGTTGAGTTCCCCCCACCACCACCCCCCACCCCCACCCCTCCTTTTTTGGGCTATCCAAATGAAGATCAAGTCACCTTTCCTCGTGTTTTTTATTATTCATTATTATTCCAGTTCCAATCTAGCTAAAAGGAGCCATTTCAGAATTCAGACGAAATGGAACGACATAGAAAAACTAGGTGACCACTTTCAGATTCCTATAATATCCAATGACAAAGCAGTTGTTTACTTGTAATAGGTGTCTCTATCAGTTCTCTCCTTTTATCTTGAAATATTGGCACAGAAACCATACAGTTCCTTTGTATTCTGAATTTTGCTTTTTAAGGCAAGTTTGTGATCTGTGCTATTCCAGGGTTCAACAGCCATCTCCAGTGCTGATCTTTTTGGTCAAGGCAATGATCACTCCTCCATTGATCTTGCTGCAAGTGACCTGATAAACCGGATATCATTCCAGGTATGCTTCTCAATCTTTGGTGCTTGCAAAATATACGAGGTTTTATTGATAAGGAGTGAAAATGTTGATTATAGGTCATTAGAATTTGTTTTCAAGATAAATTGTCTATTTTGGTCATTGGTGTTTCAAAAGAGTTAATCGACACTGTCAAATTGTTTTCTCCAATAGCATCTAAAATCGCAGGAAATGCAGTTTCAACGTCAATTTCAAACAAGTTTTGAAGCTTGAAAGTACTTTCTTTATTCATCCCCTTGTCAATACTTGATACCCGAAGAAATAATGGTTTATCTTTTGTTTTATCTTTTTTCAGGCACAACAGGATATTTCTTCCCTGAAGAATATTGCAGGAGAGACTGGGAAGAAACTCAGTTCCTTGGCATCCACCTTAATAACTGATCTTCAAGATCGAATCCTGTGATAATGATGAAAAATATCAGAGGAGCTTGACATATTACCAGCCAATATTTGTGTAGTGGAATGTAAAATGAGTTCATTATAAAAAATTCTTTCAGGATACAAATAAAAACAAGGACATTTTCAAGGTGTTATTATTTTGTAGTACAGGTTTTGAGATTTCATTGTGTTTAGTCATTTCAGTTGGTAACTATATTTCAGCTTGTAAGCCAGAAGAGTCCCTTGCAGTGTATTCAGAGATGTAGGAATTGCAATGAACAATGCCTATTGAAAGTGAGCCAATTATGGAGACAACTTAGGAAAGGGATTGTTTGGTGTCATCTCTACTTTTAGTTTTTGGTTTTTGCTTATCTAAAGTCACAGGTTTGCTTCATCTTTGTGCAAATCGAGTTGGTGGTAAAACATTCTGGAGCCCTTGATTTTTATCCATTTTTGCTTTTAAGTTCTCAATTTATCATTTTTAATCACTTTGAGAACTTATTTAACAGTCTTTCTAAACAAAGAGAATATTTTAGCTTTTCATGCTTTTCCAATTTCAAGCTATTTGGAATTTTGTCAATCTTATTAAAATTTGGATCTTTTGTAGCAACAATATTTTTAATTCAAATTAAGGATGAAATTGAAAATGGAAAACAGTTACAAATTGGGTTAAACTTAATCCAATATAACTTAATTTTGTTAAAAATCACTGTTTTACAGATCAAAAGCGGTGTCCTTTTATTGCTCATCACAATTATTTCAGCTTTGTTCAATAACAATTATTCTTTGCGAGAATATCTTTAGAACTAGAGGCTTCATAAATTTAGAATATCTCTATTTTTAAGTTCATGTGTTCATTAAATATTAAAAAACTTGATACCACTTAATCTATGCCTTGGTTTTTGAAATACACTTTTACAATTTCACGCTTGCTTACAGATATTAGTTCCTTGCTATGAATGCTTTCAAAGTAAGATTCTTACCTTTTGATATCACTTGAATGTTGAGACTTTAAGGGATTGGATTTGCTTGTTGCTTTGCAGGTTGTGACTCTGCTTTTTGCCTTGCATGTTGCTTGCTCCTACCTCTTTTCTTAACTCTTGTCTTAAACTTTTAGTGATTAAAGTTAAATGATTTTTCAACTTAAATATGACGACTAAAGCCACATTTTCTTAAACTTTATGACTAAAGCCTCTTTTTTGCCGATTAAAGTCACTTTTTCTAACTTAAAATCAAAAAAAATTCTCAAACTTTTGATGATTGAATTCACTTTTTCAATCAAATTTGTGATTAAACTTATTTTTTCAATCAAAACTGGCGACTAAAACCATTTTTCAGTCAAACTAGCGACTCAAGCCACTTTTTCAAACAAATGACATTGTTTCTTTGTGGCAACTAAAGCCAAATCTGCAATTTAATGAACTAAAACATACTTTTCCAACAACACTCCATCAACCCCCATTTCACAATGGAAAGAACTTCTTGGTTTTGATTCCTATTCAACAGGATAAGCAGACAGACCCGATTACTAAACTTTAGTTGTGAATTAAATCTATAAACCCTCCTATTCTCTCTTTTTCCTTTACTTTTTAATTTGTTTTGCGTACTTTATATATTTGAACGAAGATGTGTGATTGCCTTAGAATTCTCCAAAAGGAGCTAGAGACAGTACTCCCTTTCTTGGGCTTTTTAATTGGCAATGGTTAGCGATTCACTTCCTTCAACAAACATCTTATTCGCAAACAACCGATTCTACTAGAACATGGTGTTTTGAAAAAAAGAATTTACATAAATGGTGTTCCTTCAAAAGTATTTATAGAAATAGTGTTTTGTTAACATTTCAAAGGCATTTGTTTACATAAATTGTGTTCCTTCAAAAGTATTTACGAAAATGGCGTTTTGTTGACATTTCAAAGGCATTTGTTATAGTCATAGTTTAACAAATGCATTGTTACGCTATGACTGCAACAAAAGCAATAAGTTTTATTTATTTTTATTCTATCCAGCAACTTTACTGTATAGATACTCTCTCTTCTCTCTCCTTGTTAAATGTTATATTATAAGTGAAATGATGTCAAAATATATTCTCTCCATTTTCGAGATTCCCATGCACGCAAGGCAAGGTCGAGATTCAGATTCCTACGAGGTAAGGTCAAGATTTCCATGCAAGGTGATAGAGGAATATATTTATAATATTATTCCACAATGAGTGTATCAATCTATGAAATTAAAAAGTTTGAGGATCATTCAGAAACAAAGGTTTTTAGAATCGTGTAGGGATGCAGGGAATCTCACGTTTACATTATCTTTACAATTCTTACATTATTAATAGAACAATAGGTGTTCCACAACTCCTGCGCAAATTTTATATAAAGCCTCTTCAATCTCCTATGATGCTGCTCCATTGTGGTGCATTGTTTTGTTAATTTTCTTTTTTTTTTTTCGTGCTATCTTTAGAAAAAATAAATTATAGACTACATGTTGTCATTTTCTAGTACAACTACTCTACTGCTCAACACATTTGACAGGCTTTTTCGCAAGTGTAAGAAATTGCAAACAAGTAATAAAAGTGAGTAGAGTATCGTTCCAAAGATTTTATACCAATTATCAAAATTATGTTAACCTATTATTATTCAAGGACAATAAAGAGGATATCTGAAAATAAAAGAATTAAAGTAAAACAATCAGAATGAGATCAAGCAAGAAATTGTTGAAAAGAATTCAAGGTTTAAAAAATACTAGGAATTTTGACTTCACTTAATAACTATCCAATTTATCCTATTAGTTTGATAAACAATTTTAATTATTCAAGAAGGAGCAATAATCCTAAAATCGCTAATAAGCTCTCTCGATGTTTTATTAGCTATTTGGACTCAATTCAATTTACCCATCTCTCAATGGCGCAATCAAATATAGATTAAATCATTAAGTTCTATGATTATTCAGGAATCCACAAATTAAGTCCTTTAATTTTATGAAAACCTCCAGGGAGTCAAACCATATAGCTTTTGCATCAAGTTGTTATTCCCATGAAATTTATTATCCTATTCATATCAAAAACTCTTCTCTCAATAGTGATTAGTGAAATAAATTAATCCAGGAGAGAAACTCTGCCTGGAAGTATTAAGATCAATAACAAATTTTACTTGAATAAAGAAAATTAAATCTAATATTTTAAATTGGAATTGAATTTAAGCTACATCATATCCCTAGTAAAAAAAAATTAGTTTGACATAGTAAATAAATCAAACTCAATTAAACTTGTAAATAATCCCATAATGAATAATAAATAAGAAGAGAGTTTAGAAATAAAAACTAGTCAACGATTGGCTTGACGACATAGTAAATAAATCAAACTTCAAACTCAATTAAACTTGTAAATAATCCCATAATGAATAATAAATAAGAAGAGAGTTTAGAAATAAAAACTAGTCAACGATTGGCTTGAGCGACTTCCTTGAATCTTGACAACAACTTGAATACTTGAAATCTTAAAGAGAGAGAAACTGAATCGATTAGAGAAAAATAAAACAAAAGATAATCCATAATCTAACTAGTCTCTCTTTTTATATAAGCTCCTTTGGAAGATCTTTGAATTCATTTAGGGAACAGAATTTTTTATCAATGAAGAAATCATTTAAAAATAGAAAACTGTTGAGGCTTTGTATTTCTTCTCAATTAGGACTGTCCCAGCCTCTAAATAGGATTAAGTTTGATTAGACACGTCCTATAGATTCTCATACAGATTCATGCATGCAACACAGGCTAAAGCTGGAAGTTTTGGCCCAAAGTGAATTCTGCAGATTAGTACGAGGGTGCTTGGTAGCACGCCCAATCTAACCTTCATTTGATTTTGCCTTGAAAATAGCATGGGGGTGCCGGGTAGCACGCCCTTGCTAGAAGCCTTGGAAAAATCCTCTTTTTTGCATTTTTAACTGGTTTTCTATAAAAATCTTACAAAATTTCTCAAGATCAAGTGAAATATGATTAAAGGAGGTCTTATTAAAAAACATAAGTAAAATTAACTAAAATAAAACAAATTAAAGAAAACTTAAATAAAATCTACTAAAAATAACTATAAAAATAAAACCTATCAAAATTTCCCAAACTTAAATAATTGTTTGTTCACAAGCAACAAAACTAAAAACAAAAGGAAAACACAAACTAGACAAACTAACAAAGCTAGCTTAATATGGTTGGGGATTATTATTCACAATCTCAAAAATATCAAAACTTATTAAAATGAGAATAGGTCAAGTGTTTCCTATATTAATTATTTTCTTGCAAAATTCAATTCTGAACAAAAACATATTTCTTAATACAAACATAAGTTAATAAGATCTTCAACACCGATGAGTGTTCAAATTATGACAAATAAAAATACGAATTTCACAAAAATAATTAACTTTAAAATAAGATGATGCTAATTACAAACTTAAACATTCCCATAGGCAAAATTAGTCATCCCCTCTACATAATTTTAAATGCAACACAATTAGAAGAATCAATGGGTCTTTGAATAAGGTTATAATAGGGTTTTAGAATTAAAAATTAGCTTAACAAGGAAAAAAAAATAAGATAACAAAAAGCACAAAGAATACATAATATCAAGATTTTAATTATATACCAAAACATATATTTTATTTGTAAAGAGAGGTTAACTTGAAGTTCTTCACTAGCTTAAAATTAGAGATACTTTGGCAAGGTCTCTTCATAATACTTTGATAATTTCTTCCTTGCTTCAAAATCTCCAAATTTGAATTCTTGATTAATTGCTTTTTTCATGGGGTTTTTCTCCTTAATACTTTGATAATTTCTTCCTTGCTTCAAAATCTCCAAATTTGAATTCTTGATTAATTGCTTTTTTCATGGGGTTTTTCTCCTTGACTTTTATAATTTTCACTTGTCAGTATTAATGAAATATTCTCCCTTTTATTCTCTTGTTATGTTTTGATAAAATTAAACCCTTCAATTATATATTATTGCACTTAGAGTATGGATTTTTAAATTGGTTTAATGGCTAGGTTTAATGAGGTTAAATAAGAAAATTTTTGTTATGGGCTTCAAATTGGTTGCAAAGGTCATAATTCAACTTAGGGTGGCTGGGCTAAAAATATAAAGTTCAACAAAGAATGCTAAATCATCTCTTTCTAATGTGATCTTTAAAAAATTTTGCTTCAAGGGAAATTCTATATTGTTCTACGAATACCAAGTTAAATAAATTTTAATTAAAACATACCTATTTGCCATAAAAATTCACAAAAATCAGTGTTTATGATCTTAAAAACAAATGGTCAAATCAATAAATCATGTTAAGGCAAAAACTAAAATTTAAGCAAGAAAATCACTAGATTAGAAAAACACTAAATTTATCACAAGTTATTGAATTATGAAAATTTTAAATTTGCTCACAATTATTCCAATCATATTAAACTAACGAAACAAGTAAAACTAAAATTTTAATTAAAATTTTTCTTTCCCCAACTTAACCTAGCACATTGTTCCCAATGTGCCTAAAAAGAAAACCAATTCCCCAAACTTATCAAGATTATCATCAAGGTTGAAAAGTAATATTAGAGTTGAGAAATTGTTACCATTATTGTATTGGAAAATACAATAAAAATCTAGGAAAAGATTCGATATGAGCTGGGTGCGCTGGAAATTTCAGGAGCTATGAATAAGACAAAATAAAGCAAAAGAAACGAACAATATCCAAAATACTGAAAATAAACAAGAACAAGGTTCGAAATAAAAATAACAATCAAAGGTAACACAAATTCAAAACATAAAATAAATAATGAAAAACTAAAAACAATCACTCCGTAGGTGGTGGGGGTGGATGTGGGAGACTCTAAACTCCCATGCATAAGCTCTATGGATCGGAACCGATCAGAAATCATGGTTTCTATCCCCTGAAAGTGAGCATCAAGCATGTCCATCCTAGGAATCATGCGTGTGAGAACCTCTTCATTGGACATGTCAAACGCCAACTGAAATGACGAACCAGCTTCAACTATACCTGCACCAGAAAAAGTACCAAAACCAAGAGAGGTATGCGAATTATCCTCCTCCATGTTAGTGTCATCTCCCTCCTCATTATCACTCTCATCATCTTCCCCAACTTCACGTCTCACTAGACGAAACGTGTCCCCTAGTTTATATACTATCTTCGTGTGGTGCATGACATCGATATCAATTCTAGTGCCCTTACCACTCCCCACAATATCATACACGGGCCACACGGGGTTCCATGCTTTCAGATAAGAAGCAATGCGTGTTACAAAACAACCCATCATAATGGTGCCCTTATCCCTCCTTGCAATTTTAGCCCATCGTTGGCATAACCAAAAGCTAATATTAAGACATAAGAAATTTATTATTTATATTCTAATAAAAAAAATGACAAGTTATTATATTGTACATAATAAATATAATTGGTGTTTGTTATTTATTTTAATTAAATTATTATGTCAAGGGTGTTATAAGAAATATAGACAAATGAACTTTCATTTAAAAATTTATTCCAACTATAATTTTGTGGAATTTAATTGAATTTCTTATTTTAAATTATAGCATATCAAACATGACAAATTTATTTGCAAATGAATTATACTTGGAATTTTCTTATTTTAAATTATAGCATATCAAACATGACAAATTTATTTGCAAATGAATTATACTTGGAATTCATTTACAAATGAATTTTACTAGGAATTCATTTACAAATGAATTCTACAACCACGATTCATTTGTTTCAAACGGACTGTAAAACTTTGATAGGGCCCAGAAAGAAAATAAACTCATCACTCAATGCTCAAACCTCTGTCCTCAATCCCAAATCAATATCTATATATACTATAATGAAAAATAATAATAATTTATTTTTCACTGCTAGATAGAAGAAAAGAACTGAAAAAAGGATCTGAATTGATAATGATAATCATTTTGATTATATTGACAGTATTAGTTACCCTTACATTAGAGAAAGGAATATATGAGCATAAATTCTTGAAACCTAAAAAGTAACCCAAAATAGAAATATATAATTATAGTTTTTTTCTAGTTTCACAAACACTGTTTCTTTCAAGTCAAATAGATTTATGATATATTAAAGAAAAAATCTTAAGACAATAAAAAATGTTTAATCATCAAGAGAGGCCACTAGGATCCAATATTGGTCATTTAATGAGTTTATTCAAGTATTTTGTTATGTATTGTTCTAAGTTGTAAATTTAAAATAAATAAATAAGTTAATTAATTAATAAAAAAATATTTACATAAAAGAAATGTTCAATCCTTTCCAAATAAACCCTAAAATTTTCATAAAACCGTACAAAAAAAGAATATATTTTTTCTTTTTTATCTCTCTCCTAAATAAAATATTATATATATTCCATTTAGAAATTTATTTTTTAAAAAATATATCTAATCAAATCATACAAACATAAAGAAAAAAGAATATTAATAAGAACAATTTTCTTTTTTCTTTTTTTATCTCACTTCTAAATAAAATATTTTAAATTATAATCAAAATAGAATCAAATATTGGAAAATAAAATATAAAAATTTTTAAATCTCTCGTTATCATATATATTTATTAAAAAATAAAATTTTGAAAAGATAAAACTTAAAATCTTGAAATTCTTAATTATCTATATGTATTTATTTAAAAAATAATTTTATAAATTATATCCAATCAACTAATAAGTAATTTGTTAATTGGCTATAACTAAGGTTATTTTCGAATATTCTAATTTCATTAAGAGCACTATCAGAAATCTCATTATTCCTTATATTCCAACATTTATATAGCATTAGTTCTTTTTATGACGTGCGATACATATTGATTTCGTTGTATACCCATTTTTTTTACTCATTTAACTTTTATTATTTATATAATTAAAATATAAATTCTTTATATAATTAATATAAAATTCTTAATTTAGATTGGGTAATACAATATAGTGATTTTTAATATATATAGGTAATATTTTTGTTAATTATATGTCATGAGCACTGTACATTTCATTGGAAAAAATTTTGATCTAATTTATTCTCTCTTTAAATATACTATAAAGACATAGAATAATAAACTAAACTAATAAATTAAATTAAATATTTATAAAATAATAAATAATTTTTATTTTATTTTTTTTAGGGCCAATCAAAATCATGAAATCATTTAAAAAATTTATGAACAAAATTATATTCCTTAATAAGAAAGAATAAGGCTTTGATCAAGTAAGAATATTAAATATAATTAATCAAATTTGAGATGTTTAAAAATAAATATTTTTTAATTTAATTTTTTGACTAACCCAATTAGAGTGCAATGTAATTAAGAATCTAACTATACCCTTTTAAATCAAAATCTTAATTATTAGATTATATTTATTTAAAATAAGATTCAAAAAAAAAATAAACATTTTCAAATGCCTCTACATTTAACAATATTCATTTTAAAATAAAATAAGTTTAAAGATAAATAACAATAAAGTTAAATTAAATAAATAATAAATATAAAAAAATTATTAAGTTATTATTAATAATTTATATAATAATATAATGAATATAACATAATTACATTATAATAAGATAATGATCGTAAAATTTTTAAATTTCAAATGGCTTTAATTATCCTATACGTATTGTAATCTATTAGAAAAACATCGGAATCAAATTTAAAGAATGTATATATATTTTTATGCTAAAATTTTTTAATTGGCTATTACTAAGATTATTTCTAGCAGCATCTTAAATCTTTTAAAGACAATATAAAAAATATCTTTATTTTTCTTTCCATTCCCACTTTTATATATAATAATAGATAATATTATATATATATATATTATATATATATATATATATATATTATATATATATATATTATATATATATATATATATATCATTATATATATGAAATGGGATAGATAATTATAACAATAAAGAGATAATGATACAATAATAAAGAGATAACGATAAGCTAAATATAAATACATATCTTTTGAATAATATGAATTTTAAGAAATGGTAGAAAACAATAATTATTTTTTATATATTTTCATTGTCATAATTATTGAAATAAATATCTTATTGATTCAAATTAAAAAAATAAAGAAAAATTCTAGCTAATTTCTTATGTTTAAATAAAAAATTCTCATAAAAGTTAGTACAATATTTTCCGTTATAAATAAATAATTTTTTCACTGAAACAAAGAAAAGCAAAATATACACCAACATAAACCACAAGGATAGGTAGCTTTCCCTATTATCGTTTTGTGCAGTCCGCGAGTTAAAAAGGGAACAAAAATCGTTCCATTTCAATTTGTCTGCCCACCATTTTAGTCTGCTTCGGAAACTTCCAAAAAACAAATGGCGGTTCAGTTTTCCCTCCCTTTTCAAAATCCCTCGAATAAACTACCAAAACCCCCCCTTTTTCAATTTTCCCTCTTTTCCTCAAATCTCAAATCTAAACCCTAAAATCATCAAATCTCACTTATTTTAACTTACCATATTCACTCCCAAATCTCAAGTTCCAATTTCTCATTTAGTCGTCTCATTCTCCTTTTCTTAACTTCACCCTCCTCTCTCTCTCTCTCTCTCTCAATCCTTTATGGGAACAATCTCTGTTTCTTCGCCTCCAAACAGCCAAAGTTTATATGGGTCTTCTTCAATTTCGCCTGTAATGGCTGTTCCAAGTCAAAATAATGATGGGTCTTTACCATCTTCAAAGACAGAAACCCTAAAGGGTAAATCTCTGGTTGTCTCCTCATCAAATCCTTTTGGGCCTTCGTCTTCTCTATCCAGTGATACGGAAAACGGTGAACCTGTGGACTATTCAACTTCATCAGTTTCAACCATTTTGGCTGATGAGGTTTCTTTAACTTCTTTGCAAACAGAAGCCATACGCGACCAGTTTCTCTTGAACGATTTATCATCAAATCCAAATATGTCGGAGTCTTCTTATATACTTGACTCACATATTGATTCAAGAGATTATGCTTCTGTGGTTTCTCCTAATGGCAGTGATCACTCACTACCTTCATCGCTGGAAGCTCTTGATGACCGGTGTTTGGTTGCTGAACCACTCGATCAACGTCCAGTAGACACCCTGCCCGATGATGATGGCGGTGATTGTAATGAACAAATGGAATTCGAGAAAAACCTTTCAAGTTCATCAGGTTTAGGGCTTTGTGAAGAAGATGATTTTTGTGATAATGAACAGCATCACGAGAACAATGGATTATTTTGTGAGCAGCCATACAATCCTCATGATTGCGGCTGTAGTGAATTTCACAGATTTGGTTGTAGGTGCAGGCCGTGTGGCCGTGATTGCCGATATAATTGTTATTCACGGCAGTATAGTCCATGGTATCGTTCAAGACACAGCCCTTGGGCTGATTCATGGAACGGAGGAAACAGAGAGGATAAGGAATATGTGCCTTTAGCCTTTTCACTTCCTTTGCCGGAACCTGTAGCTACTGGTGTTGTAAGTTTTTGGATAGAAAAAAAATCTTATTTTAAATTTCGTCGATATGTTTGTGTATTTGTTCTTTTAGGTTTTTTCTCTATGTAATGTTATTTACCTGTTGGATTGTTGATTTCTCTGGTTTTGATTATGTAGGGTGCTGGGCTATCTAATCTTGGCAACACATGCTTTATTAATGCCATCTTGCAATGCTTTACACATACTGTTCCACTTGTTAAGGCTCTTCAGTCCTGCAATCATTTGAGGCCTTGCCAGCGTATGCCCTGCACATCAGTTATTATTATTATTTTTTGTATTGCATTTAGTTGTTTTTTTTTTTTTTTTTTTTTTTTTTTAATTATTTTTTGTATTGCATTAGTTCGTTTTTTTTTTTTTTTTTTTTTTTTTTTTGAAGTTACGTTTTAGGATGGGGATTTGGTCAGGTTGGTACTGGAGGATTTTGTGTTGTTTGTGCTCTTTCATGATCATATTAAAGCTTTCTTTTAGCTTCTTCAGGAAAGATTATTTCTACCTTTGGATTTTTTTTTTTTTTTTTTTTTTTTTTGAAGTTACGTTTTAGGATTGGGATTTTGCAGGTGGTACTGGAGGATTTTGTGTTGTTTGTGCTCTTCATGATCATATTAAGCTTTCTTTAGCTTCTTCAGGAAAGATTATTTCACCTTTGGAAGTTGTTGATAACTTGAATAGTATCCTTTTTCTATTTTTGTTTCTTGCGAATGACTGAGCATAAAGGAGGCCCTGCTATTATTTTTGTGTTCTGTTCTTTTGGTTTTTTTCCTATTTAATTCAATTTGATGTTTGGAAGGAACTAAGCGTGATTCTTGACCATGAATAATTAGATATTTCATCTTGTTTCCGAAGATATCAACAAGAGGATGCTCATGAATTCCTTCAATGCTTATTAGAGAAACTTGAAAGATGTTGTCTGAATGATGAGATCTCATATCCCCAAGACGATAATATAGTGGAGCGGGTGTTTGGAGGTCGCCTTATAAGCAAAGTACGAGTTGATAACTATCTTTACTTGCTATATAGCTGCTGATAGAACAGTTTTGTTTTTTTAATTAATTTATTTGCCTACATTTAATGCTCTTCAAGTGTGTTTTTGTTTTTGGTATTAATTTGCTTTTAAAATTCGTTGTTGATTGTCAGCTGAAATGTTGCAACTGTGGTGACTGTTCCGATAAATACGAACCCTTGATTGACTTGAGTTTGGAGATTGAAGATGTGGAAACTCTACAAAATGCTCTAGAATCTTTCACGAAGGTGGAAAAAATTGAAAATCTGGATACGAAGTTTACATGTGACAAATGTAGGGAGGAAGTATCTAGGGAAAAGCAACTTATGCTGGACAGAGCTCCTTCAGTTGCCACTTTTCACTTAAAGAGATTTAAGACAGATGGATCCTCCATTGCAAAGATTAACAAGCATGTGGATTTTCCATTAGAGTTGGACTTGAAACCCTACACCAATGGCAGTGAAGACAGTAATGTGAATCAGGTTATTGTTAAATTACTGTAATTTTTGGGAAACTATGATCAATGGGCTAAAGCTAATCAACTTGACTAGTGAGTAAATAGGCATGCTTTCTGTAAATTTGCAATTTATGGTTTTATTCCATTGCTATAATAGGCATTCAATCAATCTCTTTGTCATGTTGGTGCATGTGATATTAGTTTGTAAGGAGAATTTTGAAGATGAGACTAACTTGACCTTGCTAGTGGGCTTTGGTTTTCTTAATTAGTGAGCTTTTGCTAAATCCTCTCCTTCTCATTAACAGTCTTGTAAATGGTAGTGAGCTTCGGTTTTTCTTAATTAGTGAGCTTTTGCTAAATCCTCCTTCATTCTCATTAACACAGGTGGATTTAAAGTATCAACTGTATGCAATTGTGGTGCATAATGGATTTTTACCCACTTCTGGGCATTACTTCTCATATGTACGGTCCTCTCCTGACACATGGCACAAGTTGGATGACTCAATGGTAATACCAGCCAGGCCTAATCTCTTTTAGATAATGATTGTAATTTGTTTTGCTTTTAGGAACTAATCTTTTGCTAGAACTATTTGGGGTCAACGCTTAGTTGAATTATCTACCCACCTATGTGCAGCTAGAAACGACAAAATGGATGAGATGAAAGTTTAAGTGTTTTGATAATATCATCTGTTATGCTTTTTAGCTTTTGACAGATTTTTAAAATTAATTTCTGCCACATTAATGTATGTTCCTCTTTTGAACTGAGATTTTCTGCAACACATTCAAATACTTGAACATTCATGTTAATGGATTTTGCAATCATCTTGCCCTAGATTTTGATGCTTCTCTTTCCCTTTCTTCCAACCCTTGATTTTGGTTTTGGCAAATTCCCAAACAAAATTTTGCAACTGCTGAGAAACTATGTCCAGATGAGATTGTTAGTTTCTTTCTGTGCGTTTGTCTTATTTCTGGGATGAAAATGGTTATTCAGATTTCATGCATGCTTACATTTAAAAATCTAGAATAATGTCATACTTTGCAGGTTGTTAAGGTTGATGAGGAGATCGTGCTATCTCAAACTGCCTACATTCTGTTTTATGCCAGAGAGGGCACACCTTGGTTTTCCAGTTTGATAGAAAGTCTGGATCCTATCATTTCAAATACCTCACCCAAGTCAGTTCTAGATAGAATGGAAACTGAATGCAGTTTGTATCATAATTTAGAGAATGTTGATCATTGCAAAGACCATGGAACTACAAGTGATGTTGTGAGGACTTCAACCCACTTCTCAATGACTACAGCAGTTGTAGAGGCTCAAATGAATGAAACAGGGAATGATGCTGAGGGGGTTTCTGCCATGATTTCTAATGGAACTGGACAGAGTGGTCCACAGATATGTTCTGATGAGTCCAGGAATGATAGTGATATCCCGATGAATGACGTTTCTGCTTCACTCGGAGTTGTGGATTGGTCTAATGGAACTGCAAAGAGTGAGAAGTTAGAAGAGACTAGGACTGATATCCCGATGGAGGCTTCTGCTTCTCTAGGAGCTAGGGATTGGCATAATGGACTCTTGAAGAGAGAGAAGCTAGAAGACATTAGGGTTGATGGAATTTTGCACAGTGAGAAATTAGGTGCTTTACCTCCTGTTAAAGAAAATAACCTCTGCCAGGTAGTTCACAATATTGGAAGAAAGGACGGCCTTGGTCCATTGACACCACCCAGATCTCCGGTAGATATGAATTCTGGAGGGCTGCCAGGTAAATTTATTCTTTCAGATTCTCTAATTCTCTGTTATTCAACAGAAGTGAAGTAATATGAATGGATACTTTTCAGAAACAAGGCATCATATCCGTCGAGATCATCTAAAAGTGGAGAATTCCAGGCGAGAACATCTAGAGAATATGGAGAACTGTAAAAAATTAAAAAGGGGTGTCCGAGATCAGAGACATGAAGCTATTAGATACATTAGTAAGAATGTACCTAGTGCAAGGGGCATAAGACTTATGGCTGCTATGCTTCCACGAAATGACAAGAAAAGAAGATTAAGATCATCGCCATGTAAACAGGCTAGCCCTCCTAGTTCTCGCCATAAACCGAATCAGCGTCTGGCAGTTTTGCGTTGAGAGTTACAGTTTTGGTATATGTAAAGTCAAATTTAGGTTTTCACTAGACTATTTGGAAACACTGATTTTGGAATCAGAATAGGGAAGTGCTTTCAGTTGCTCTCTTAAGTTGTACAGGAATGTGGCTTAAGGACCGACTGCACTGAAAGAAAGTATATGGGAGGATTTTATGAATCAGCTTTTATTGGGAATATAAGAATTTAGGTGTTAAATTCAGTTCTTAATTGATTAATGCTTTATATTGCAAAACGTTTACTTTAGTTTTATAATCATGAAACGAAGGATTTGAATTTTAAAGTATTGATGCTTTATAGATTTTGTTATATTGTATTGAAGGAAAATAAATAATCATTGAATAATTTCTATGCATGGTTGTGACCTCCGCTCCTCTTCCCGATTGAATAATTTCTATGCATGGTTGTAACCTCCACCCCTCTTCCCGTCTTTTTTCTGTCTAACTCGACGCGATACGGCTCAAACAAGACACCAAGTAAGGATAAGCAATTTATCCAGGGCGTCAAAATGAGTTGCTGTGTCGTGTTTGTCACGAATTTGCCTAATATGTGATATAATTAGTGTTAATGTAAACACGATGCAAAAATGAAATAAGTGATTCAATAAAATTTAATTAAATGGATTGTATACGGATTATGAACAAGGCATATTAACATGTATAACATGTATAATGAGCATAATCTAATTCACGTATATATAAAATTATGTTTTATTCTTAAACAAACGGATTAATTTGATTAGATGAGCTAACCTGTGAAATAACTTGTTTAAACTCGTGTAGCACATGGGTGACCCATTTATGAGAACACACTTAGGCTCAACCTAACTTTGTTTAATTTCCGTATGTGTTAGGTGAATCGTGTTTTTGTATCATGATCTATTTTCACGCCCCTAATTGTATCCAGGAGCGAGTATCAGTGAGTTGGTTTGATCCGAAATTTTTTATGAAGGAATCTAATTTTATTAAATTTTAAAGTTTTGTGGTTAAGCTCAGAATTTTAATTTTTCAGAAAAAGTATCACCAAACATCGGGATTCAACCTTTTCAACTTACTTTTTTTTTGTGAGATTTTGACAATCAAACCGCGCTTTAATGAATTAGATGAAATTAAAATTTGCTAATAATTAGACTCCGTTTGTTTTCGTAAAATAACTTGCAGGAGAATATTTTCCACAATTTTCCGTTGTTTGGGGTGTTCAGGAAAATAAGTCAACGAAAAATATTTCCTGGTCAAATGAAAATTAAGTTATTTTTTAAGGAAAACAACTTTCCATTTTCGAGAGAGTAAAATATTTTCTGTATATTGGCAAACCTTATAAATCCACATTTTTTAATCTATTAATCATCATAGTCACTACCACTAGTCACCATTTACCACCGGTCACCGGCAGCCACCACCACCGGTGGTTTTCATAATTTATATTTTTTTTTGCATTCTTTTCATATTTAACAAAAAATTTTTAAATTATAAAATTTCTATTATTATTAATATTTACGCGGTACACGCGCAGCCACCACCACCGGTGGTTTTCAGAAATTTAGTATTTGTTTTTTTGCATTCTTTATTCAATATTTAACGAAAAAATTTTTAAAATTAATAAAATTTCTTATTATTATTATATTTTTAATGGTCTTACGAATAAAGACTGGCCCCAAGGAACAGCGGAAATAAGTCATTGGGGAAAATATTTTTCAAAAGAAAAATATTGGTTTTCCAATAACAAATATTTTCCTCCAGCAAAGTTATTCTTAGAGTGGAATAAACGAGAGCCTTAAGAGTGATATTCCGGTAGAAGTTTTCTTTTAACTCACTAGATAATGCCCGAGAAATGGCGGACTAAAGCGGGGTGAAGTTGCATGCATAATATGATATACAATCCTAGCATGGGACAAACAATTCTTGTCTAGGTTAGTATTCATGTACAACTTCAAAAGATAACATCGTAGAAGTTGCACTAGTTACTACTAACCCTTTTGGTGGTATTCTGAATCTCTGATAACGTCTTACCCACATCACCAATAGCTACCCCTTAGTTTTATGTCAAGCATCATAATTAAAGGACAAGGTAATCTTAGGTATCTATCTGACTTGTCTATTAGTAATATAGGACACATAGCTAAACTTTATCCTTCCCCTGCGGGCAGACTCTAATTGAGCTTATGCATATATAGAAAAGAGGAAATGTGTATTTTTGGAGAGGATTTTTTTTGCATTCTTTTCATATTTAACAAAAAATTTTTAAATTATAAAATTTCTATTATTATTAATATTTTTTATGGTCTTACGAGATAAAGACTCCAAACAACGGAAAATAAGTCATTTGGAAAATATTTTCAAAGAAAATATTGTTTTCCATAAAAATATTTTTCAGCAAGTTATTTTATGGAAATAAACGGAGCCTTAAGGTGAATGTAGTTTCTTTAACTCTAATAATGCCAAACGGAACTACGTTGGTTGATGATAATTGATATACAGTCTAGCATGGGACAAACAATTTGTCTAGGTTATTTCATGTTAAACTTCAAAGATAAGCATCGTAGGAGTTGCATAGTTATATCAACCTTTTGGGATGATTCTGAATTCTGATAGCTTAAATCCAATAGCTAGCTTAGTTTATGTCAAGCACTAATTAAAAAGGACAAGGTAAAATCTTAGGTATCATCTGCTTGTATAATTATAAAAGGAGCACAAGAGGCTAAACTAATCCTTCCCCTCCAACTTCAATTAGCTTTTGCTATATGAAAAGAAATTGTTTTTGAGAAAATGGTTGTTTCAGTGAAAAGAAGAGAAGGCAGTTTCCAGGCAATAACAAGGGCTTTTAGAAGCAGTCAGAAATCACTAAAAGATGCTCTTTTAGTGCAACCATCTCCTGGCTCTGCTCCACATGTAGTAATAGTTATGGATGCACTTAGAGAGTTCACCATTGAGCCATTAAGATGGGCTCTTGAGAATATTATGGCTGCTGGTGGGGTTGTCACTCTCCTTGGAATCATGCCTTGGCTTAATATTCCATGTGAGTCTCCATATACAATTTCATTTATTTTCTTACATCTACTTCCAATTTTATTATTTTTGTATTGAGAACTTTTTCATAATTTCTGCAGCAAATAAATAAATAAATAAATAATAACCATCTAAGTAATTCCTTATAACCTTCAAAAAAGTAACTTCTTATAAATCTTATTTTTGTCATAAAAAGAATACCAATGTGGGAAACAAAGTAATCAAAATTCAGCTTTAAAAAATAAGATAAAATAAAATAAAATAAAATTCAAGGGTACGGGATAACCTTATTTTTTTATATCTTAATTTTTTCCATTTAACGTTAAATTTCAGTTGGTGACGTAGTAATATATGTATATTTGGTCTTTAGTATCCTCAATGACTCCGGAAGTTTGGGCTGTGACGTTAGAAGAATTGCGTGTGGCGCAAGAAATCTTGGGCTATGATTTAAGGATGAACTCCAAATATTTAAAGCTTCAACAAGTAGTAGACCTTTGCAAAACATTTGATGTATGTGCTTCACTTTCTTATCCTTTTTCTACTATTCTTTTATTATAGATTTTACACCAACATCTTTTTCTTGAAAACGACAAGTAGTTTACAATTTTGTGCACATTATGCAGGTTGTGCTGCACAAAGTAGTTGTAATGGGATTTCCCTTGAGATTGATGGTGGTTGAAAAACTTACAGCTTTCCATCCCACATGGGTGGTATTTGATAAGTAAGAATAATATAGTTTATTTTTTTTATTCATTGGGAGACTCAATAGGTTGAAATAACATTTGAATCGTAAAATCGGTGAAAACTTCTGTTGTGAAGAAATCATACTCGAAATCTCTCATTTCTCACATAACTCGAAACCTCCCAGTTGGTTATATATAGATTGATAATATTGTTGATAAATATCCTCGACTAATAGCTTAGTGGTCTAGTATTGTTATTATAATTTGCAAGCAACTAACGACATTGAAAATAATAAAATGATATTCTAATTTTATGTTTGTAATTAACAGACATCTAAAAAGAAATAGAGAGTTCTTCGCTCGAACAATTCCTTGTAGTATGGTAATGATGAATGAAAACGGAGAGGCAGATATGATTCGAGGGCAACCGATGATCAACAGCGGGGAGTTCACTCCTAGTGAATCACCCGCCTCTTTTATACCAACTCCAGAATTGATGATTTCTGATGGATGGAATGAAATTCTTAATGAGTAATAATTTAAGAACCATATATATGAAAATGATCAAAATGTAGAGGAGAAAATTTGTTAGTTTCTTGTGGGTTATTACATAAAATTGTAAGCATGGACTGACTTCTCATTCCTTGCCTATTTTAGTTGATACTTCAGATTCCCTCCTCATTTCTCTCTCTCTCTCTCTCTCTCTTTTTTAATTGTAATAAGACAATTTGCATCCTTGTGTTAGCAGCTATTAAAGCTAGATCATATGGTTGTAATTACCTATATGACGTAATAAAGTTTGATTTTGACCTCGTTTCAGAGTGGAAAATATACATGTTTGATCATTTTGATATGGGTCAAGTCCACTACATAGAAATTTGCATTATTACACTGGGCATGGCGGCCGGTTTGATTCGAACTAGAATTGAATTGAAATCAAACTATATTGTAGATGAATCAAAATCGAACCAGAATTGTACATTTAAAGTTTTAAATTGAAACTGACAATTTAAAAGCCGGTTAAGATTCATATGAATGTTAAAATCTAAACTTGAACCATCTTGGACTTGGTGGTTCCGGTTCGGTTTTGAACAAGAAATTTTTTATTTTATTTTCAAAACTATAATCATTTAACATAATTTTTACACCTTTAAAAGTCTAAATAATCTTTTACTTGATGATACAATTTACTTAATTTTTTTTTTTTGAAAATAAACTATACTTAAAAGTTAAAAATCTAAAAAAATAAAAAGGTAAAAAAGTAAAATATTTAGTTTAAAATTATATTATTTGATACAAATAGGAGTCAATTTAATATTTTTTTCCTTTTAAATTTTTTAATTAGCTCAAAATTACATTGTTTGAATCATTATAAAATTAATTAATTTTATTTTTATATGATTATAAGATTCTAAAAGTTATTTAAAATATAATTTATCAATATTTTTTTAATTCACATTAATATTTTGAAAAGAAATACATAACTTTAGAACCAGATTTTTATTTTTTTTTAAATATACATGTATCACCGAAAATCGTAATTGAAACCGTCGATTTATCGGAATCGTGTTGGAAGTGGCCAAAATTGAAATCGGACCAGAATCAACGATTCAAGTCTGGTGGTTCTGTGAACCGAAATCGACAATTCAATGAATCGGTCATACCTATAGTCCACCCTTACCGAAATTTTTTACAACTATGTAAGATGATCTTGAATTTGATGATTTTCCCTCCTCCTTCCAACTAACATCAACAACACATTAAATGAATAACTTTCAATGTAAATGATTTTCCCTATATCTCAAAATATAAATTGATTTAGGATGATTGTTTTATCCCAAAATAGAAGTTGTTTGAGCATTTTAAGAACTAATAAATGATCTTTTTTCAATTTTATCCTTATTTATATTAGATGTAATATAATGATATGAGATAAAAGATAATTTGATAAAAAGAAAAATTATTTTGGCTCCTCGTAAGACTGACTCATTAAGAGTAACATATTTTAATAACCTTAAAATCAAGGAGTATGATATTGCCTTTTTACCTTTAATTTGTGGAGAAGAGAGAATGAGATATTGACTTCAATTTCAAATAGATCATTATATCACTTATATTGTTTGACTAAAAATCTAAGCAATCATTAATAATTTTAGTTTATCCACATTCATTGGTCTAAAAACTAAATATTTATTATTTGATTTTTTCAAGAAAAATGCCAACAAAATTTTCAAATAATAGGGTACATTTACAAATGTACCTCTAGTGAAAAATCCATCTTTTATGTTACCCAATTGGATAATATAATAAAATATTAAGTGTGAGATCAAACATATAACCTCTTCCATATAATTAAAACACTCTACTACAAAAGCCACTTCAAACATTTATTCTTCTTTAAAAGGCACTTATAATTCATACAATTGAAACAATCTATCACTAACCCATTACAAATATTTGTTCTTTAAAAGGCACTTCTAACTAAATTAATTTGTAAATTGTAAACAAATAAAATAAAAATATTATTAGATAGATATATAAAACATACTCATAAATAAAAATTACGTAAATAAGTGTACAGAGTAAATATTTTAATATTTATTTGTATGCATAAAATTTGTTCCTGAAAATTAAGAAACAAAATACAAAAATACAAATTGTATTTATAAAGAAGTGAATACAATCTCTAGTGTAAAATCTTTTATTACAAAGAAAATTATCCTCTGATTGTTCTCTTTGTTGTGAACACGATTCAAGGGTCAAAACGACTTAATCTTGAATGCAATTCAATGGTCAAAAAGACTTGATGTTGAATTGATGTAGAAAAATTCTGAAAAATTCAAGCGTTAAAGAGACTTGATCTTATATTAGAGTTGAAAGAGTTTTGATTCTTTGGACTTGGGAGAGAGCTTTTGTAGTCTTGAGTTTTATAGAGCTTTGGAGCTTCTTTTCTGTCTTTCTCTCTGTGTGTATCCCCTGTATATAAAGAAAGACAGTCTATTTATAGAGATTTGTGGAAGCTCCCTTTTTAAGTGTGTAATTTGATTGGTCCACTTGGCATACTTTTACTGGTTGTTTAGGTGTCACTTATCTTATGCTAACGTTTGACTTATTTACCAAGTATTTAATTTAATTGGTCCATTTGGTGAATTTTTATTCGACTACAGTAAGTAATATTTATCCAATAATTTTATTTTAATAACCACTTAAATATTTGATTGGTTATTAAAATAAATTATTTAATTTAACTAACTAACAATTTAATTGGCTTGACTAATTAAATAGGGATAATTATATTTTCAGTGTTTAAACTTTTATATTTTTTCTATTTTGGTGTCTCAGCAGAAAATGGTAACGATTAAGTGTCTTAATTTATAAAATTTTACAAATTAATGTCTCAAACAGCGTGGTAAATTGGAAAAATGATTATGCACACGCGTTTTTATTATGCGAAATCTTACTTGGTGAGATGGAGTAAGTTCTTGTGACATGGAAACATTGGGAAATTACTATTATGATCTGCGTCGTATGCTTTCTAACAACCATGTAACCAACATCAACAAGCATCTTCTCTCTTTTAGCAAACTCAATATCTTCATCCACCATCGTCTTAACCAGTTGCTCAAACCCAACTTTTGGCTTCCATCCAAGAACTTTTCTTGCGTTACTAGAATCTCCTTTCAAATTATCAACCTCTGCTGGTCTAAAGTACCTTTTATCAATCACCACATGGTCTTTTCAATTCAATGCGAGAATACCCAAATGCCAATTCCTCCACCGTATACGACTCCTTCGCGGCCACCACATAATCGTTCGACTTTTTTTGTTGCAGAATCATCCACATCGCTTCTGCATCGCTTCGTGATTGAACAGGGTTCGGTTACAAGCAAACAACCGGTAAGCCTCATGGTAATTAACTGTATACCAATGCGCAACACATTTCAGCACTGCGTATGGAGATTTAGGATGAAATGGAGTGGTTTTCAGGAGTTGGATTGGATCCAAATATCTCCAATGATCCAGCCTAATAATATAGGATTTGACTTCTTCCTGTAGCGGCGATATGAGATCTGACGGTTTCAAGGAGTCGAAGAGCACCAGTAGTCACCAATTCAAAAAAAAAAAGGGAGGTCATAATGGTGATTTACTAACATTTCCATGTCAACAAAGGCTCTACATGGCAAATATTTCAGCGCCTAGTTGCTAAGTAAGCTGTTAGCTAATAAAAATTAGGCCCCGCATTTGCAGAATTATTTTTTTGAGATATCAAATTGTAAAATTTTATAAATTAAGGCACTCAATTATTACTGTTTTTTTGTTGAGATACTAAATTAGAAAAAAATATAAAAGTAGAGAACCTGAAGATATAATTATTCCAATTAAATAATTAATTTAATAACTAAATTAACTTAAATAAAATTTAGGTATTTACAAATGCTCTCTCAAGAGTTGTTTAAAAAAACTTGTTTTAACGAGTCTTGAAAATTTGAAGAAGACATTGTTTTTGCATGAATTTCAAATTTTGCAAATGATAATTTCCATGGCCTAATTTAACGAGCCAATTTTTTTTTTCAACACTCTCGGCAATTTAATTTTAATTGATGGAATTTTTTTTTAATTTGAACTTTCTAAGTTACAATTATTTTTTGGCAACTTCAATTTAATAGGCTAATAAATATTTTTTAGCTTCAATAGTGAAACTCTATTTTTTTTTTTAATTAGAATTTTCTATTTTTTAAATTTCCTGTCCTTCAAGAAATTAAAATCCTTAATAATTTTGGAGTTAAGAATTTAAATCCTTGTCGAATTTAGAGTCGAGGATTTAAATCCCTATGAAATTTGGAGTTGACAAATCTATATAAAAGCAACCCTTGCTCCTTATTTTTCTTTCACATCAAAAGTTCAAGCAATTAGCCGCAAACTCCATTGCCCAGGTACGCATCCTTTTAATTTTTTTCTTTTTAATTTGCTAAGCTACAATCCTCTTTGGCTTTGTTTTCTAAGTACCTCTACAGAATATATGCAACATATAAATTTGAAAGAGAACTTGTTTTTTTTAACTCTCCAAGACGGCTTCATTGCAGCTGTGTCCATCTGCTTGCCACTGAGTCACTTATGCTTTCTTTTATTTATTTATTTATTTATCAACTCTTTAAATTGATGGCAACATAATTATATCAAGACCAAAATGATATGCTGATTGTCATCCTACATCAATTTACGTGACACCTTTCATCTATATATATAAATTTAATAGGATGGCAATAAATATTTTATGGTAGCTTCCAGGATAAGTTGAAACCTATTTTTTTTTTAAATTAGAATTTTCTATTTTTTAAATTTCACTGTCCTTCTAAGAATAAATTAAAATCTTAATAATTTGGAGTAAATTTATAATCCTTGGTCGAAATTTTAGAAGATCGACGCCGCTTTTAAATGCCCTAATTGAATATTGGAGTCCGAACTTAAAATCCTTATATAAAAGCAACCCTTAGCTCTTATAATTTTGCTTTCACATCTACAACACCGTTCAAGGCAATTAGCCCTGACATCCATTGCCACTGAGTATACGCACATGGTCCCCTTTTAATTATTTTATCTTTTTTATATTTGCTAAGGCTACAATCCTCTTGGGTGCTTTGGTTTTCTAAGTACCGCCCTGCTATAGTCTGACAGAAGTACTATGCAACATCATACCAATTGTGAAAGAGAAACTTTGTGCTCCTTTTTTAAACTCTCCAAGACCGGCCTCAATTGGCAGCTGTGTCTCAGTCTGCTTGCCGCAGCTGAGTCACTTGGATCCGCTTTCTTTTATTTATTTATTTATTTATCAACTCTTTATTTGAGGTCCGCAACATTTAATAATAAGATCAAGACCAAAATGATATGAACTGACTTTGTCATCCTATCAACTCAATTCTACGTGACACCATCTTCATCTACTCACTATAATATACCTATATATATAAATATACTATATATAAATGAGATATATATCATTTTATGCGCATCATGGCCCACATCAAACACTTTGCTTTGCTACTTTGAAAATCTTGGATCAATTTCCAATCTGTAGACTTCCTTCTTCCTTTTCTTTTATTTTCTTTTATTTTTTTTCTCCTTTTACCTAGCTTGATGATGCCATTCTTTTCTTGGATTGCATCAAACCATCGCCTGCAATCAATCTTGGCCCGTGAATTCACCCCTCTTGAGTTGTGCCATACATAAATAGGACCCACATCCTGTAAATCTGGAAAGAATTGGGTTTTCTATATATTTCGTATTGAATAATACAACTCTATTTATACAACGCTATATATAGAGTAGTTACAAAGGATAACTATAAGAGTGTAAGACTATCATTAGAATACAACTACATACAGTTATTTAATAACAAATAATATAACCAATATTATCTGTAACAGCCCCCTTCAAGCTGAACGGCAGGAGACTGCAGTCGAGACTGCAGTTGAAGCTTGCATGAGTGAGATGCAAATAGTTGCTGCCCCAAAGGTTTGGTCATTATATCTGCGATTTGCTCTGCACTTTTAAGAAATCGAATAGAAACAATGCCAAGCCGTATCTGATCTTGAATAAAATGATAATCAATTTCAACATGCTTTGTTCGAGCATGAAAAATAGTATTTGAAGTAAGATAGATAGCACTAACATTATCGCACCATAAAGTTGCAGATGAATAAAGTTCAGATGCTGCGGAGCATATCAATCTCACGTTAAAAGAGTAGTAATCCCACATATCCTCAGCAGTGGGCAATTGGCAAATAACTTTATATTTCACTTTCTGTACTTGGAGCGTGGCTACCGTTGGCTACTTCTTACTAGACCAGGAGATTAAATTGTCACCAAATAACTAGAATAGCCTTCCTAATTAAACCGTCGATTCCATCAAAGGAACAACCAAGCCCCCAGTCAACTATTTTGAATAACATTGAAGTGGGAGAATGTTGATGGAATGGGACGAAGCAAAAAGACTCGAAGTGCTGTACCATTAAGAATAACGTAAGCAGTCTTTTGCATGCTTGCCAATGAAACATCTGTAGCGCAATTTGTAAAATTGAGCGCTAATTTGTTAAACCGCAAAAGGCCAATGTTCCGGTCTAGTAAGAGTTAAGTACTGTAGAGCCCCGATCACTTGTCTATACTCTGTCATAGAATCCAATATAAGTTCCCTGTTTGTTTTATTTGAGATTGTGCGTAGTTTGCCATAGGTGTAGCACAGGACTTGGAGTCTTCCATTTGGTGTTTTGCTTGTAATATTTCAGAGAGATATTTGCTTTGAGAAAGCAATAAACCATCCGGCGTCTTTTGTGGCCTCAACTCCTGTAACGCCCCAAAATTTTTCGAATCTTAAAATAATAATTAATTTTACTATCGGGCATGAATGGTGTAACAGAAAAGGGGGAATAATATTTTATTTAAGATCCGGGAAGATATTTGAGTAATGATTAACTATGAATGGGTAGTGATTTACCAGCTATGAATAGTACCACGATCTGTGAATAATACTATAACCGGTCCGGGAGTCGGTATTATTTAGAGTTCCGGAAAAAATTACTATATATGTTTTTATATTTTCCTTAATATTTTTGGAGTATGTATGCAATGATTTTTATGGTAGAAAAGTAAGTAATGAATATTTTTGGATGAATTTAGATAATTAAGTGAATAAGTGAATTATGATGCCTTTATTAATTAAGGAAATTTGAGGAATAATGTTATGGAGTAATTTGAGAAATTTGTGGAGAATAAATGAAATATTGTGAAGGAATTGAATTGGCTAGAATATTTTTAGCCATTAAGATGAAGTTAATCTTAGCCATCCCAATTATGGGGAAAGGACCAAAAATAGCCCTTTGATCACTTTAATAAAGGTCAACTTCAATTATTAAGCAACCCTTTTTTCCTCTCTTCTTTCTTCTCTTCAAACGCCACTTTCTCTTCTTCTCTCTTCGTTTGTTTTTCTTCACTTCTTACTTGTTAAATCCACCAAATTAACCCCACCCCAAGCTTGAATTTAAGTAAATTAATCTTAGAGATTAAAGCTTGAAGAAAAGTGATTTTGTGGTGATAGGTTTTAAGAAAAATTTGGAAGATTTCTACTTACGCCAAAGGTTGGGGAAACCTCTACCATGGGTAAGGCAAATTTAGAGCTTTAGAAAAGCTTTTAAATTTAAAACTTGCTTAAAGCTTATTTTTAAGGTTAGTGTTCTAAACACACTTAACCTTAAGCTTAAATTTTTGATTTTGGTGGCATTTATGCATAATCATACATGTATTTTGGGATTTTGTATGAAAATGATTGAATTTGGGTTGAACATTTGGTTGGCAATAACATGCTTCTTAGGGTGGACGTTTTTGATGAGTATTTAGTATGTGGTTAGAAAATCTTCTACTTGGTATCTTGTTGTTTTCATGTTCCTTTTCCAATGGTTGAAGAAAGCTTGAATTTGGGAAAATAGTGTTATAGGGTGAGATTTAAGGACTAGTTTTTTGACACCAATTTCTATTTTCCATTTGTGCCTGAGTCCTTCATGAAAGTTGTAAGGTCTACTTCTTAGCTTTTCACCCATCCTCTTGTGGTCCATATTTGGGAGATACATAGCTCAACTATGGCTGAAATACTAAACTAACTCTGTATGTCGGGGGCCACATGCATTCAAACTGATTTGAGTGCCCATTTTGACCACTATAATGACACGATTTGGTTCTGAGGTCTTCATGAAATTGTTTCGCCCTGTTGTCTTTGAGACTTCCATGGTTTCTGGATTTGGTTTATTTTGAGTGTTTGGTTAAGTAGGAATTCAATAAATAATTGGACTTAAGTTCTTTGCTGATCGGGTCTGGACTGTTGGTCTGTGTTCCTACTTCTTTTTACCACCTTATCATTGATATTGGCATTGATCTGGGCTGTGGTCCCTTCATAAAATTTGTAACATTTTATCTTATCTTTCTAATGAATCTAATTTCATTCAATTTGGAGACCTATAACTCAAGTTATGTCTTAAAAACACAGCAAAGGTCAACGATATTTTAATGCTGGAAATTTCCTATGCCTTGACTCATAGGTTTATTTGGATAAATGTGTGTATGAATCATGTGTGATGAGGTTCTCTTGATTATTTGTATGTTTGAGGATTGATTTGACAAAAATAAGATATAAGTTTGAAAAGTGGTATTGTGGATATGTTTAAATGTATATAAATGGGAAAAATTATTGGAAATTTTGGGATAAAGTGTGGAATTAGTTTAGATACTGCATGATGAGGATAGAAATGGATACCTTGGTGCATAAGAGTTATGGTGCATAAGAGTTATGTTAGTAATGGCGTTATGTTAGTATGCTTGGTTGGAGAAGGAAATTCCTCCCCTTGGTTTTCATTAAGAGGCCAAACCACTCTAGGGTGGTAAGGCTTACTTAATTATTGTTTTTGTATAGTATAAGTATGACATAAGTAATGTGGAAATTTCCATAGAATTATTGCTTTTGTGAAATGATGGGTGGTGCTTTTGTGAAAGAATGTGGAAATTTTTGTAAGTTTACTGTTGCCGAGTGGACCTTTAAAACCTTTCTGTTACTTGGATTTTGGCGTTTTTACTACACAAAGATTGAAGGAATAAGGTTCCTTCTGCCTGTTTATAATGACTTTGTCTTTTGTTGGTATCAAAGCCTAAGGATTTAGATCTACTATCTGGATACATAATTATAAGACTTCGTTTTAGTATATATCCTAAGCGGTTTTGACTTTGCCTACTGAACCCATTCTTACTGAACCCGTGAGTAAGATCCATGTGAAGTGGCATCGAAAGGGTATAACCAGGAAGGTATAACCAGGTAGTCATTAAAGCTTTTGGTATATAATAAAATGGATCCTTTCTTATGAGATTCGGCTAGTAGTAATAGATCTGAAGAACTCCGATAACTCAGAATTAAAAAGAGTCATAAATAGAAATGAATTATTTTGCAAGATTTTAGTAAAAGCAATTGATGAATGGGAAAAATTCCTAAAGTTGAATAAAGAACAATTTATAAAGTTTCTCAAAAATTTAATCTATTTAAAACAGATTATGTAATTAAACCCGAAAACAAGAGATTTTCAAAATTAAGTAAACCCTTTTGAACGGATAACTCTTTTGTCTTCTAAAACTTTGCAAACATCATAAAAGTAAAAAATATAAATATATTCATCTAGGATTAATTCAAAGTAAGGAAATAAAAACCTTTAAACCAAAGAGAGATTAAATAGCTAGTATTCTTGCAGTAGTTTAAGAGATGCTAGATTTTTAAATTTTCAAGATTCTTTATTAGGAATCAGTTGAAACTAGGCTTAAAGTGAAGGACCCGATCTCCTTTTGAGGTCTATCCAGAATATTGACTGTTTCATTAAATGAATTTAAAATATTATTAGAAAGTATTATTTATTAGAAATTAAAACCTCATAATTATAAATGAAGCAAGGATCTATTCCTAATCTGCTTTATTTATAAAAATTCATTATACAAGCTATGAATTCAGCCTTTGGAACTAAACTATAAAATTACAACCTAAATGAGAAACAAGATTTCTAACCAGACTGATTTGAACTAAAAAAAACACTGTAATCCCTGAAAAACTATTCAAATGGAAAGATATTACTCTTCCCAGATGAATTGGAATATTGAAGTGGGGTTGTACCTCCTCATGTTCCAGACCCAGTAAAAACCAAATTGTCATTTACAAAAAAATTGACAATTTGAAGATGGGTAAAGTTAACAATTCAAAATTTAATCGAGTCAAAGTATGAGGTATACAGGGTCATCTTCTTCTGTGACAACAGATGAAAATGATAAACCAAGTTCCTCTATACCTTCTGTGATCTATGCTGAATATAAAGAACCTGAGCATAAACCTATTATTCATACTTTAGTAAAACCTAGGTATTCCACTTCGGATATTCCAAATAAAATGAAAGAAGTCGATTATAGTCATTCTATCCCACAGGCAGTTTATAATCCTGTAGATAATTATGTTAATCAACAGTCCAACTTAGTTCATAAATCTCCAGAATCACCAACGGCTTTAGCTATAACTGAAAATGTATAACTGAAAATGTTAGTGATATAAACAGAGAATTAAATGTTCTGACTAAAGAAGATGTTGAAAAGAGTTTAATAAAAGAAATATCTAAAACAAAAAATTTAATAAAAATGAAAAAGATATTAAAAACATATACTTTTGGCGAATTAAAATATGAATATTTAGATTATAAATTAAATAACCAAACTGAAACTAAATTCTTTGACTGGTTTAAATTAGTTAAAGAAAAACAATCTGATAAAAGTTTAAATCCAATAACTGTTCGAGATAAAAGGCCAGAATGGATAGTAAATGAACAAACCATAAAAAGCGATTTTCCTCCTAAAGATTTTCCTCCTAAAACAATTAGTAAATTAAAACATCAAGATCAATGAAAATATATGTGGCACCGTATAAAAGTCGCTCGAAGATAATGATTACAAATAGTAAGATAATTGACAAAATAACTTTTAGTAAATGCAAGTTTAATTTGTTTAAACTTCACAATTAAAAACGAATAGAACATAATGCTAGTAAGATAAACCTTTAGTGTCAGAAACCATAAAAAGGAAAAAGAAACTGTAAAACTCACATGTTTAAACCTTTATCAAATTTTGCTCAATCAAGTAAACCAAGAATTTTTAAATAAATTAAAAGATCAATTGAGTAAACTTGAGTTCATTCAGCAACTAATCAACATGTAGCTCCTGACACTACTGAAGCCTCTAGAAATATAAACACTATAGAAGAAAACACCAACTCTGATGACAGCGAACTTGACTCAGAAAACTTGTTGTTGGAGTTCATCACGAATATGTTTTTACACTCAATTATAAGTCATATGTAATAATCATTTGTAAAAGTATCAATGAAACTATCATTACTAGCAATTTCTCACGACCCGTTTCTGTAGGCCAGACCAGCACTAGAGCCCACATATTTATCTACAAGCTTTAAACTCATAATTCACTACAACAAATATAAATATCCCATATATATATATATATATGGGATGCTTATAAACACAGTTAATTATTTCTGATAAAGCTATTGCAGAAATCCTTATTGCTGGATTTACTGGACAACTTAAAGGTTGGTAAATGATTTTGTGATAGATGCAATTGCATTGTTTGATACAGGTGCAGATTTAAATTGTATAAAATCAGATTTAATCCCTAAAAGATATTGGTCCAAAACTAATGAAAAACTAAGTAATGCAAATAAATCTAAATTAGAAATTATAGGTAAAACAGATTATGTAATTAAAACCGAAGAAAGAGATTTTCAATTAAGTAAACCCTTTGAAAGGATAACTCTTTTGTCTTCTAAAGAGTTTGTTGGTAATGACTAGACTAAATGAAAATTTTATTATATATCATAATAACCAGTTAAATCTTTATAAGAGGTTTTATTGGCTGGACTACCTTATTTCTTAGGAGAAAAAGTTAGGAACAATATTAAACAACAATATGGTCAATCTATACCATACAGTAAATTAACTTATGGTCAATGGTCAATTAAATTAGTATAATTCAAAAGAAGGTTTTGCATATTTTGTCATGACTTTAAAAACTTCAAAGAACAATAAAATTATGAAATGCAGAAAAACTAAAAAAAAAAAAGAATTAGGATCATTTTGTAAACAATTTGATTATAATTTAAAATCTCCACAGAAATGTGATGGACAATGCTTGCGAACACATAAATCTAAAAAACATTATAAAAATAAATATCATAAAAGACAATACAGGTCTATACCTAGTCAAGAGAAATTTTATTCTAACGAAAAATATAAACCCCATAGGAAGGAAGTCTAAAAGAAAGCAACAAGCTAAAAATTCTAATAAAACCTCTTATAAAGATTTAACTTGTTATAATTGTGGTAAAAAGGGACATACTTAAAAATTTTGGGACATACTTCAAAATTTTGTAAATTTAATAAAAAGTTAAATGAATTACATTTAGATGAAGAAGTGTTAAATAAAATCCACGAATTATATCTTGATACTGATTCTTCAGAATCTGAGGTTATAGAAACTGGAAATCAAAAATTGATGAATTAGGTACAACAACTAGTTCATCTGATTATTCTATAAATATGTTAACTAAAGATCAAAGTACGCTTTTAGAAGTAGTAAATTTTATAGATGACCAAAACACTAAAGCTAAACTCCTTCAAAAACTCATTAAAAGTTTTGACGAAACCCAGATAGTAAAAGAGGATATCACTCCTAAAATTCAACATAATACTTATGATCTCACAACTATATTAAATAAAAATAAGCATAAAAAAGTAGACGCAGAAAATTCCACTAGTAATTTAAAAAATGAAGTTAGAAATAAAAAAAAAGAAGTTAGTGAATTAAAACGACAATTTCAACTTCATGATAAACTAATAAAGGTATTAGAATCTCAACTTATTTCTAGTTCTTCTTCTGATGAAGTAGAACCAGATAAAGAATGAAATAAATCAATTAGATGAAGATGTAAATAGTAATTTTCTAAATTTATTACAAGAAATAACTTCAAGAAAATATTTGATAAAAATAAACATTCAGGTAAATGATTTTGCGATAGATGCAATTGCACTGTTTGATACAGGTGCAGATTTAAATTGTATAAAATCAGATTTAATGCCTAAAAGATATTGGTCAAAAACTAATGAAAAACTAAGTACTGCAAATAAATCTAAATTAGAAATTATAGGTAAAACAGATGCACAAATAGTAAATCAATAGATGCACAAATAGTAAACCAAGGTTTAGAAATAAACACCGTATTCCTCAAATAAATTATATGGTTATATTAGGAACCCCTTTTATAAACCTAATAATACCATATTCAGTTAAAGAAGATTGTATTAAATTTAAAATAAGAAATAGTACCGTTAAGTTAGAATTCACTGAAAAACCTAAGAAGAAGCAATTAAATCTCTTAAAAGCTCATTCCATTAAAATATTAGAGATCAATTCTTTAATTAAATCTAGAGAAGAAGATTTAAAAGATGCAAGAAATAATATGTGTTTAAACAAAATTAAACAACAATAATTAGAGACTAAAGAAATACAAGATAAAAATCACAACATTAAAAGAACTATGGAAAAACAACATTAAAAGAATCTATGGAAAAGGAATTATGTGCTGATCATCCACATGCTTTTTGGGATCGAAAACAACACATAGTAGATTTACCATATGAAAAAATTTTGATGAAAAAACTATTAAAACTAAAGCTAGACCAATTCAGATAAGTCCTGAATTGATAGAGCATTGTAAAAATGAAATTCAGGATTTACTCAATAAAAAATTAATATCTAAATCTAGAAGCCCATGGTCTTGTGCGACTTTTTATGTCAATAAAAATGCTGAAATAGAACGTGGTGTTCCGAGATTAGTAATAAATTATAAACCATTAAATACGGCTTTAAAATGGATTAGGTATCCCAATTCCTAATAAAAAAAAGGATCTTCTAAAAAAATTTTATATAAAAGCAAATATTGTTAGTAAATTATTGATATGAAAAATCTGGTATTGGCAAGATTCAAAATTGATCCTTAAGGATAGATATAAAACATGCATTTACAGTTTCATTTTGGTCAATCACGAATGGAATGTAATGCCTTTTGACTAAAAAATGCTCCTGCCTGGAATTTCAGCAGGATTATTGATATATTTCTTAATCCTTATATTCTAAAATTTTGTATCTTGTATATACTTTGATAATGTAACTTATTTAGATACAACTCTTCAATGAACATTTTCACCACCACTTAAAAACATTTTGTATGGTAATTAGGCAAAAATCTGGTTTGCCTTAAAGTAAAACTAAAATGGACCTTGTTTAAAACTAAAAATCGATTTTTTGCGTCATTATATTGAGGCAAGGAAAATCAACCATAGAAAGAAACTTTGGGTATTGGAGAAAAATTTCCAGATGAAATTACTAATAAACTCCCAATTACAAAGGTTTCTTGGTTGTTTAAATTATGTCATTGATTTTTACCCTAATTTTAAATTGTATGTTTAAAATTATTTCATGATCGAATTACGAAAAAAATGCTAGTCCTTTGGACGGAAAGCATTACTTCAAAATATGTTCAAAGAATAAAATCTGTAGTAAAAGAAATACCTTATTTCATATATTCCTAATTCTACAGCATTTAAAATTGATTGAAAACTGGATGCTTCGGATCTAGGATACTGGTGATTTTTAAAGCCCAAACAACTTGATGGTAAAGGCGATATAATCCAAATACACTTTTCAGGCCATTGGACTCCCGCTCAACTTAAACTTACTCCACTATTAAAAAAGAAATTTTGAGATAGTTAATATGTATTAAATAAATTTCAGTGCTGATATTAACCAACAGAATTATTTATTACGTATCTGATTTGTCAATTCTTGTAAAGATGGTTTTACAAAAAGATGTTCAAAATCTTGCCTCTAAACAAATTTTTGCACGATGGCAAGCATTATTAAGTATTTTTTATTTTGATATTGAATTCATTCCTGATAATAAAAACAATATTCCAGACTTTCTTACTCGTGAATTCTTACAGAACAATGGGCAAGAAAAAGGATAAGGGAAGGATTGGAGGCCTAGTAGTGGCCATTTTGCCTTTGGAGAATGTTGATATGTTATAGAAGTGTTTATTGAAGTGTCTTTGTATTTGAGATTTGATTGCGTTGTGCCGAAATGCTGCCGAATTTTTTTCAATAAATTCAATATGTAGAATAATACACTTACCTTTATTATAGTAGCTATATATATATATATATATATTAAGTTTGTGTTTGTGTATGTTATTACTATACCCAGGGCGTAAGTCTTTACTGTCTCAAACGGTAGACAGTAAAGACTTATCAAATCCGTTGATGGCGGTGGATTTGCCAAAAATCCAGTATACTCCTCAAAGTATACATAAATGGTTTGTTAAAAATATTTTTAATTATGAAATTGAGATCAAGGATGGGTATATCATAATATTAAGTCCGTTGGTCAATTTTTAAAACACTTTACCTTGAGGTATTTGGCTATCTTTACTGCAAATGATCTTTCAAAACCTCAGGAAACCTCAGGAGTATTACCATAATATTTTACTTGATACTGGATCTGTCAAAATTAAACATAATCTGGATTCTAAAAATAAATCAATTATTTTGTATTCTTCCATAAAAATTCAAAGAGTTATTCATCCTAAAGATTGGCCTGCTCCATCTCTTTATACTCCAGTAAAATCCAAAGTTTTATATAAGCATGTGCATAGTACTACTTATAATTATTTTGACTATAAAGAAGCATGGGAAAAGGTTTTTTATGTTCAAAATCCCACTGCTACTCATTCGTGGTTAATTTATTTTGATCAGTCTTTTCGTACTGATTTAAAGATTCCAAACTGGTTTAAAATGGTTTAAAAAATGGTGGCAAACCAGGGGTTTATCCAATGATATTCTCCCTCCTCCTATCATCTCTTTATATCAGTACTTTAAAGCCCATTATAAACCAAGACCTGAAGAGGCCCATATTCCATCCTTAATGTACTATTGCATGGCCTTCTTTACGCCCTGAGTATATCAATGGTATTTGGACACTCAGTATGCCATAGGAACCCAAATTCCTATGTTAGTAAAGAAACACAAAATTAAATGGTGGGGTTCTTTCAAGAATTCTACTACTGAAATTAAAATTAATCAATGGATTTGGAATAAACTTTCCCAAACCCCTGCATTAACCTACGCCAGTACACTTGCTTTAATGGAACAACCTACATTTGGAATTCAAAAAGCACAGTGTCAAGCCAGGTTAGCAGCAGCTAAAACTCCTGAGGAATATAAACAGATGAATGCCCAGGAAATGTTCCCAGCAACTTTCCACAGATTCTCAAGTAAACTCAACCCTCATCGCAGTAAACCGCCAGCAGGTTCTTCAGATAAATCGTCATCCAAACCCAGTCTTAAAGGCAAGCCAAATGGCAAGCCAAATGGGCAGACATGGCGTCCTCTTCTTCATCCTCTTCGTCAACATCATCATCTTCCCTTGTTTCAAGTAAAGATAGTAATGATGATATTCCTCAATCAATAATAGTAAAAAGTAAAGCTGACAAAAAAGAAAAAGGAAAAGCAAAGTTAAAACAAAAAAGTAAAGTGAAAAGAAAAGAAAAGAAAAAGACAAAGGACACTTCGTCCTCATCCGATTAAAAGGCAGAAGGAATCTTATTCCTTCACATGTCTTCACAGTAAAAGGCAAGCTCCAATGGCCGACCAAGCATTATTCCTCTACAGTAAAAGTCAGAGACCGACAGAATAATGGGTATCAACAGTAAAAGTAAACAAGAACGATTCTTTGTTTTTCTATATTAAGGGAGCCTCTCCCCTTGTGAAGGCAAAAGTTTAGATAAGTTTAGTTTTAGTTATTAACCATAATCCCTCTCTCCTTCTTCGCTTCTAGTTCAAGCTGTAAGAGTTCAAGTTGGAGAAAGTCTAAAAACTCTTGTCAAGTTTTAAAATCTTGGATTTATATTTTGTAATTAATCAAAGTTTGTATTGGTTTATTTTAAACTGCTACGAATATAAAGTCCGCGTCACGGCACGCTTTCGGTCTTTCTCCCTCCACACTTTTCATGATCTTCAATGTCCTCGGATCCGACGCTCTCGTTGCAGGAACCCTAAACCCTTTGTGCTAAATTGTTGTTAATTTTTATAGTATGCTCTGTGGATGCAGCTTGTCTGATCTTCCACATCAGAAATATTGTGTAAAGTTGTATGTTAATTCTGAAGTAAAATTCATACTTTATGATTATAAAGTATTCATATTTTAAACCAATTAATTCATAGTATTTTAGTTCACAGTTATGAACTTTATCTTTAAATATTTGTATCGTATTTATTTAAATCGTTAGTAATAATGGCTTAGCGCTCTAATATATATGACTTGTAACTCTTTTTACTAAGTCTTTATCCTGTGTGAAAGTTTATATACGTGTAAAACTTAAAAAGATAAGTAAAAAGCATAAGTCTTTGGTATTAAAGTCATTAGTCAATAGTCTTTTTAATCAAGTCTTACGTGTTTTGCTTTTGTTTTCAAAGTCTTTAGTTTTTGTTTTTTGTTGAGTCTTTAGTCTACTTTAAAGTCATTAGTCTTAGTCTAAGTCTTTAGTTTTTGTTGAGTCTTTAGTCTACATATTTAGTCTATTATTTGATTATTAAATTTCAAATGGATCCTTTCTTATGTAGATCGGCTAGTAGTAATAAATCTGAAGACTCCGATAACTCAGAAATTAAAAGAGTCATAAATAGAAATGAATTAATGGATTTTAGTAAAGCAATTGATGAATGGGGAAATTCCCTGAAAGTTTGATAAAAGAACAAATTAATAAAAGTTTCTAAATTTAATCTATTTAACAGATTATGTAATTCAAAACCGAAGAAAGAGATTTTCAATAAGTAAAACCCTTTGAAAGGATTAACTCTTTTTCTTCTAAAACGTGCACAGGCATAAAGTAAAAATATAGAAATATATTCTATAGGATTAATCCAAGTGGATAAAACTTTACCAGAGGAAGTATTAAATACTAGTATTCTGCATAGTAAAGAGATGGCCTAGATTTTTTAATATTTTCATGTTTCTTTATCTAGGATCAGTTGAAAACTAGCTTTAAGGAAGACCGATCTCCTTTGAGGTCTATTCCAGATATGTTTGTCTTCTCTAAATGATTTTAAATATTTTAGAAAGGTATAGCTTTGGAAATTAAACTCATAATTATAAAATGAAGCAAGGGATCAATCCCTATAGCTTTAATATATAAAATTCATTATAAAGCAATGAATTCAGCTTTTGGAACTAAATATAAGTTACAACCTAAAATTGGTGAAACACAATTTTTGCAAACAGACTTAACTAAAACTAACAAAGTAATTCCTAAAACTATTCAATGGAAAGATATTACTCTTCCAGATGAATGGATATTGGAAGGGGTCGTACCTCCTCCTGCTCCAGAACCCGTAAAACCAAATGTCAATTTACAAAAAATTGAACAATTTGAAGATGGTAAAGTAACTTTAAAATTTAATCGCAGTCAAAGTATGAGGTATACAGGTCCACCACTTTTAAAATTTAATCGCAGTATGCAAAAGTATTGAGGTTATGAGGTATACAGGGTCATCTTCCTCTATTACAACAGATGAAAATGATAAACCTAGTTCCTCCATACCTTCTGTGATTTATGCTAAATACAAAGATAATGAATATAAACCAATTATTCAAACCATAGTAAAACCAAGATATTCAACTTCAGATATTCCAAATAAAATGAAAGGTGTTGACTATGGTAATTCTATACCACAGGCCGTTTATAATCCTGTAGATAATTATGTAAATCAACAGTCAACCTTAGTTAATTCACCTGAATCACCAACAGCTTCAGCTATCACTGAAAATGTTAGATAAATAGGGAATTAAATGTTCTTAATAAAGAAGATATTGAAAAAAGCTTGATAAAAGAAATATCTAAAACTAAAAATTTAATAAAAATGAAAAAGATATTAAAAATGTATACTTTTGAAGAATTAAAATATGAATATTTAGATTATAAAATAAATAACCAAACTGAACTAAAATTCTTTGATTGGTATAAATTAATTAAAAATCAATCTGATAAAAGTCTAAATCCTATCACTATCAGAGATAAGAGGCCAGAGTGGATTGTAAATGATCAAATAATTAAAAGTGATTTTCCACCTAAAACAATTAGTAAATTAAAACATCAAGATCATGAAATAATTTGTGCACCCTATAAAACTGCTCATGAACAAGATGCAAATAAAAAACTTATTGAACAAAATAACTTTAGTAATGCAAGTCTAATTTGTTTAAACTCACAATTAAAACGTATAGAACATTTATTGGAGGATAAGCCTGACTTAAAACCTGATGAGAAAAGTAAAGAAAAGGTAAAAACTCACATGTTTAAACCTTACCACATTTCTCAATCTAGTAAAAACGAATTTGTAAATACATTAAAAAATCAATTAAGTAAACTTGAGGTTCATTCAGCGACTACTCAACAAGTAGCTCCTGATACTTCTCAGGCATCAAGAAACATAAATATTATAGAAGAAAACACCAACACTGATGTTAGTGAACCTGACTCAGAAGATATTAAAAAATTTGAACTAAATCCTATAAATCATCATAGAGAAATAGTAAAACACCCAACTCTGATGTCAGCGAACCTGACTCAGAAGATGCTAAACAATTTTATTTTAGGATTTCTCCACTTTGAAGCGCTTTACAGCTTGAACTAGGAGCGAAAGAAGGGGAGGGCTTATGGTTAATAACTAATACTAACTTATGCCTCACTAAGGGGAGAGACTCCTTAATATAGAAAAACAAAGAA